>JAOSBP010000204.1:26370911-26394867 GCA_027563825.1 Erythroxylum mucronatum
ACATGGTAAGAAGCTGCACTGTCGAGTCCACTGGTGGGCTCGTCGAGGAAGAGAAGCTTTGGACGCGTCAAGATTTCAATGCAAATGCTAACTCTCCTCTTCTGTCCGCCGCTCAGACCTCTTACGCTCCACCCTCCGATCCTAGTGTCGACGGAGTCCTGCAACCCCATCTCCAATATTGTGTTGTCTGCTCTTTCTTTCTTCTCAGATGTGGACATGGCGTCCGGTAGCTGAAGCTGAGCTGAGTAGTATACTGCTTCCCTTACTGTTAAGGTTGTCATCAAAGTATCATCTTGCGTTACATAAGCCTGTCACCATCAGACAAGATTAAAAAATCAACATATCTAATAGTTGTTAAGAGATGATCGGATTAATCAGTCAAATTATACCGAAGTTCCAAAAGCCAGTGCCGCCTTGCGACCGTTGACCAGGATCTTCCCCTTTTGCCGCTCGCTGGATCTTAATCTACCTGGACGTGAAATTGTTATTTATAAGCGTTAAAATTTATAAGAGCTTGATCTGCCTGGATATGAAATTTTTATTTACTACAAATCTCAGGAGTGTGAGTTAATCCCGAATCTATGGGTGGCATTTGGGTCAAATCTCTGGGGATGTCCGTTAAGCCCAAATCTACGTATGGCATTTGAGTCTGAGTCGGCCGACAAGATCTAGTCCATCCACCTCAAGATGATCTGGCCAAGCTCAGGTTGATGGGCCTGAGGCCTTATTTATTCAAAAAAATTGGGTTTTGAACCAGGCAAGGGCATAGATTCGACATGCCCGGACTCAAATTGCTTGGGCCTTATTCACCCTAAGGTCTAACAATAATAAAAAAAGACATTATTTTCTATTTTTAATTTAAAAATAAAAAATTAGATTGACCTGCGCTATGTTGGGATGGGACTCGAGTTTGTTAGGTTATGGTCAGCCAATCATTTCCCAACTTGATTCATTATCATCCCTACCCAAATTGAATCCGGTTTGATAAAGTTTGAACTTTTTATTTTAAAAATTTTGAGTTTCAGATTGGGCTCGAGTTTTGACTATCCGATCTTAATCTAACCCAAAGTTCAAAAGTTATAGGAACATTATATAGTTTTCTATTCTTAATATAAACCATTAAGTCTTGCTGAGCTCGGAGAAAATTTTAATTAAGCTATGGCTAGGGCTGGCTAGATTTGACCAACCCTTTGCCAAGCCTACAAATACAAATCCCTCAAGAAACATTGAAAAATTATTAAATATAAAGATCAAACAAATAGTTTTTTATTACAATATAATAAATAAATTTATAAAAAAACTGCTTAAATTTCGTATTTAATAGTTTGGTTGGTTATCTGCCTACCATTATTTAATAACTATAGAGTTTAAGTAAATGTAATTTTAACAAATATTTGTCCTTGTGATAAATAAGTACTTAAAGGAAACAAGACTCTCTAAGGTCCTTGAATTTTATGGTAAAATACACTTAATTGCTCATACCTCAATTATTATTAATTAACTTTCTAAACTTGTAAAGTATAATTATATATCATTTTTATTAAAATAATACATTAAAGGTTTGTAAAAAATAAAATTTGAAAATTTAGGACCTAATTATAAATAAAAAGTGCAATTTCAAAAATTGGAAATTAACTCATTAAAGACCTTTGACTTTTCATATATAGTATTAATGTTTCAAATGTCAGCTTTGTTGATGAATTTGCATGTCTTGTCTAAAATCACTATGTGTTTCATGTCTAAAACGTTGTCGTTTTAAATATTGGATATGAGTTTAGAAACTTTTCTAATACCTAAAAAGATATCATTTTAAACAATAGACAAAAGTTTAGAGATTGTCTAATCCTATTTAATGCTCAAATCCTGTCTAAAGTAACTCTGTAAAATCACGTTAGAATATTCATTTATCGAGATTATTATTTAATTGAGATTATTAATTTATCGAATATTCATTTATCGAAGTTTTACTGTACCTAAAACGACCTTATTTTAGACCGGGTTAGTCGGTAGATAGAGGATAACCTGTTCTCGTACATATTTATTATGGGACCTTTTATATTAATATTATATCATATACCTTAAATAATTATATTCTTTTTCTTTTCTTCAAATTAAAATATAGTATTCATTATTTCATTTACATGTTAAATAATGAATTATGACATATAGAATATATATGTGTATAAATAAAACTGAGGAGCAAGAGGAGGCCATGCGCATGGCGCATACCTGCCAACGCGTTGAGAAGTGTGGACTTGCCGGAGCCTGAAGGACCCATTATAGCCAAAACCTGCCCTGACTGAGCAAACCCCGTCAGCCCTTGCAAGATTGGCCGGTGATCACTTTTCCGATCAGCTACAATAACCCACAGATCCTGCCATGTCAAACAGATGCCATCTTTGTTATTATTATTATTATAGTTGGGTTCTCCCTTTAAAACATCATCATCTTTCCGTCGAGCGAACTGTTCCATCTCTATCGTCACCGACGGGGCTCTGCTTAGAGTACTTGTTGAATCTGAAAGTTCAGAACTGGTAGTACGGCCAAAGCTGTCAATATTGAAGGGAAATTTAGTGTTATTGGCAGAAGGATAATGACCATGATCATCCTCTGAAGCTATTGTTTTGGTGATTGAACTTGGTTTCCATCTGGGTACGTGAGCACCGGCACTACTATGAGTGGTGTCCATTGCAGGGACTTGAGAGTTTTTAGGGGGGTTTTGGCTTGTAAGTTCGACGATAAGAAGAGATATATAACATGTGGGTATTAAGTACGTGGAAGGAGGTGGTCCCCTTGGATATGACTTGGTCTTGCCCATCTTTGTCACCTTCCATGAATTACCTTCCTATAAAAAATATCAATGGAAGGTGGTGGTCCTATCTATTGGATACGACTTCCATCTTTGTCACCTTCCATGCATAAACCTTTCTATAAAGAATGTCAATGCTGTCCGAAAAGTAAAAGGATTTGCCTGAATAACAATGGACAACTGGCGGCTCCAGGTAAAAATAATATTATTTTAATTTTAATTTAAAATAATATAAACCATAATAATAGCAATTGTCTAACTGACAAAGGTTAGATTATTTCTGATAAACACAAAAAAAGATAGAAAAATAATTTTTTCCTTTTCTTACATGTAAAATAACATATACGTATTGAAATACAAATATAACAATAGCTAAAAATCAAATAATAGTCAAATAAAATAAAATAAAATAAAATAAATATGTATATATCTAATTTAAATTATATTTAAAAGATTAATAAAAATTAATTTAAAATGATATAATTTTAGAATAGAGAATTTAAAATTGTGCAAGCAACTTTAAGTCAAATTCAATAAATTTTAATTAATTAATTTCAATGTTGATTTCCAATCGTAATAAACTAAAAACATAAATATCAATTTAATTATACTTAAAAATTTCTCATGTTAAGATTATGACAGAAATCACGTATTTTGATTATTTAAAATTTTTAAATATAAAGTTAAATTAAAATTATTGTTTATTTTTTAATTATTTAAATAATTTATAAATTATTGTTATATATTTAAGTTTTTTTTAAAAATCGCAGTTTCCATCAATTGTTGGAAGAAAAAGTTCGAGTCCACGAGGAAGTTGCCTCACTTTTTGAAGGTGTTGTTCAAAGTCCAAGAAAGTGTTACTCGTATTAAAAGCTCACATTAATGTCTTATATTTTGTAAGTTAGCATGTATTATTGACAAAATGGATTATGTAACGATACATTAGTTACATATTTCGAATCGAACGTGAGAAGGCATGAAACGAAGAAATGTGAAAATACTTGATTTTGGTCTACTTTTGAAGTTGAAACGAGTGCGAATCTACCGTCGCCTTTACGGGAAATCCTTTTCGAGACACAAGTAAGATCTTTTTACAATTTTCTCAAAACGTAAGCTCTCTTAACGAGTCAGAGAATCTTTATGTTTACAATCGATTATATGAGCAACTGCATGAAACCTTAACTTTTATATATAGCTTTCATATCAAGTTTTTCCATATAAGACTAATATGAGTAGGGTTCACATTGATTAGAATCCATTTTTCACGCAAACTTCGTGGTGATGCAGTTGCCTGCAATCAAATTCAAAAAGAAACCAACTTCCGTTAATACAAATTAATGTAGTAGTGCCAATTCTCTTTGAACGTCAGTAGTCCCCCCCTTTTTCGGGGTCTTGTATTTTTCCCTTTCATTTGCATCAAAAAAAAATAATGTAGTAGTGGAAAGTAGAAATCGTTCCCACGAGAAATTTTTAACTGTAAAAGTTAGTGAGTTTAAAACTAAAATAAAGTAATGAAAGGGGGGTTGGCTTTAATTCACGACAATTTAGAAAAGAATGACAAAAATCAGAAATCAACTAAAATAATTGGATATGAAAATTTAATGGAAAAACCTTAGTTCTAGGTTACCGATGTTATCATGCTAAAATGGATCCTTGATATAAAATTTCAATCATCAACAAACATTCATTGGGGGTATTTTCTAAAGTGTAAATGACTAGAAAAATGTATCTTAGCATTCTTATTAAACAACAACTTAAATACGATCGTAGGTTCAATTGAATAATAACTTTAAGAATTAAGAAACCAATGAGTAAGAGAAATACATGTACAACATGCACTCAATCAAGTGAATATCTTCTCAAAATTTTCGACTCTAACGTAAAAAAGGTAATCCTAATTGCTGTGTGTGATTAACGAAACTGAATGTCATATTTCATTAATCTAGCTATTGAACGAATTAATCCTTAGTTGCGCACCTAGAAATTAATCAATCCAATTAGAAAAAGTAATTCAAAAGATACTCAATATTTATCAATGAAACAAACTTTATTGAAACATCTCACGCATAATAGATGATAACAAGGTTTCCCTCAATCAAGAAAATAAGTTTAGCTACTTATAATGGAATTGAAAATCAAAGAAATAACAAAGCATATAGTTTCCATCCCTGGTCTTTTATTGAAGAATACGAAAATACTAGAAAAGAAAGTACAGAAACATAAGAAAAAATGAAAGAGAAAAACTGCAGACACACTACTATTCTAACTTTAAAGGGGATGACGTGAACAGTAACATTTTTCCCTATTTATGCTTTCTGATCCTTTC
Organism: Erythroxylum mucronatum; assembly: GCA_027563825.1. Taxonomy (NCBI): domain Eukaryota; kingdom Viridiplantae; phylum Streptophyta; class Magnoliopsida; order Malpighiales; family Erythroxylaceae; genus Erythroxylum; species Erythroxylum mucronatum. The sequence continues at coordinate 26,376,047 of JAOSBP010000204.1, forward strand.
CTTTTCCCTCCTCCCTTACAGATCACGTCTCTCACATGTTCAGATTGTGAATCTCCATCAGTCTAATCTTAAAAGATTATGAAAATCTCAAAAGAATCATATTTAAATTTGAAATCAGATCTGCAGATTTTTCTTTTTCATCCTTGCACGTGTCCACGCTTAGTCACTGAATTGCTGCCAAACTTGGAATATCGGATTTTCTTCATTTCCTTTACATATTTTTGATTTAATTTCATCTTTAAGGTGTTGAAAATCATATGCAAGCAATTATAAGACAATTCCATTAATTTTGAATAATAATTTCAACACATTAAAGAGAATTAAGTACAAAATAAGCGCAAATTGATAATTTAACACTTCGACCCATTGATTTAGATTAGTTATTGGGCCTCTATTATCTTTATCTAGATCAAATTACGTAACTTAACCGATAAGTTATTGAAAAAATAAAAAAATGCAATTAATAGTTGTCCAACTTTATGAGAAAGAACAAAATTGTCCAACATTTTCCCCTCTAGACAAGCATTAATTGCAGTTTTGACTCAAGTTTTAAAAAAAAGTTTTAAAACTCGGTTAAGCCATGCTACTATATTAGTCAACTAGGTTTAAAAATAAAAACGTTTGATCCAAAGATAACGAAAGTCCATAATTTTGTTTTGCAAGGCTTTTGGTACTGAAAAGTATCAGATGCATGTGTCATGTGCGATACAGATCCAATACAATCACGTATACCTACTATCTCATAACATGAATGGAAAAATGGAGTATGGCAAACTAGGATGATACCTTTATGATCTAAATTATATCATCTTCGTTTGTAGGTTTCAATCTCTCCAACTTTATGCTAAACTGCATATGCTAAACTGCATTAGAGACATCATGTTTTCTCTCACTGAATACTAAACAACATTAGAGAAAATTTTTATGTTCTCCAACTGAATGCCAAACTGCATTAGAGAACCTTTAGGGGATTAAAAACTTATATCCACCCATATCATATCAAACTTCATGGATATTCGTTCTAAAACTGTATGCGTCTAAATGACATAGGCACAAGATCAATCTGTATATATGCCCAATGACTTTTAAATGCTTAAGATCAACATAAATCTTAAGACTTTTATACGTACTATGAAAATGTATGATAACATGTATTACTGAGGATAAATGATGATCATCTCTATTAATGAACCATCATACTGTCATAATACATCAAAATGTACAAATGTACATGGAACAAACATAGCGATCCCCTAACTAATAGTGTCTAAGGACGTCAAAACACCCATATATATACTTGTGTCACAAACACAAGTGGGCGAAGTTCTTTAGTTAAAGGATCGACTAACTTTTCCTCAGTCCTTAAATGCTACAAATCGTAATGTCACCTTTTTGTATCAACACCTTTATGACCAAAAAATTGACTTTAAATGTTAAGACCCTATGATATTCTTTGTTGTTATTAAACAACACGGCAAGAAGATTAACACAGTACAACCAAATGGGTCTAGCCACCGAATCAACCACAAATAACCTAGAAATGAAGCTTCTGAATTAAACCGTCTATGAAGCACCCCATAGCATGCACTCTGCATGTATAGTCGAGGAAGTTATCTGTGTCTACTTGACACACTTCTACGACAATGTACCATCTATAAACTTAAAATTGTAACCTTAAGTGGACTTTCAATTATTCAAATATATAGCTAAATTTGAATATGAATTTCCTACGAGATTTAGTCTGTTGACTGTGCTATATGTCAACATATAATCCTTAGTTCCTTTAAGTATCTCAACACTCGCTAGATTGCATTGTAATGGTTTACACCTAGAATAACCAGATATTAACCAAACAGTCAATGCAATGCCCACCTAGTACATAGCTAAGCATACATCAGGCTATAAACTATACTATTATACAAAACATTCCTTATAACCTTTCTCTTTACTTTATTCTTTGTATACTATTCCAAAGATTATCTCTCACTATAAAAGATAGATGCTATAATAGGTTTACAGTTAACTGTATTAAACTTTTGTAACATATACTCAATGTATGCATTATATGAGAGGCCTAATGAGTGTTGAGGTTTGTCCCGGTGAATCTGAATACCTACGACAGAAGATGCTACACTAAGGTTCTTCATGTCAAAGTTTTTGACCAAAGTTGCTTAACCTCATACGACATGGTCAAGTAATGTGACGTGAGCAATATATCATTCACATGTAGTAATAGGAAGATAACTTTGCTTCCCCCTGACCTTATAGTGCAAGTATCTTTTTAACTTTATTTTCTATAAAGCCAAAAGAGGCCGCAACCTCATAAAATGTAAAGTATCATTTTTAAGGTTTGTTAAAAATCATATATTGATTTGAATAACGCGTAAACCATTTCAGTTCCATCTGGATCTTGAAATCCTTTAGGTTGTACCATATAGGCCACTTCATAAAGGTCTTTATTCAGAAAAGCAGTTTTGACAGTCACCTGATGTATATCATCATGAGCTATAAATGCCTTAATCACTCAAAATGTATCCTATGTGGATATGGGAGAAAAGGTAATATAAAGTCAATCTTTCTCTCTAAATGAACCATTAAGCAATTAAGCGAGCCCATAAACCTCTGAACTTTATCTTGAAATCCTTTAGGTCTTAAAATTTTATTTACAACTGACGGGTTTGCAGTTCTGATGCAAATCATCTATTTCCCAAACCTTAATATGCTTCATGGCTTGCTTCTTATCAGTTATTGCATCCCATCACAATCTGCATTGGGTCAAAAAACAACTTCTGTAAAAGTAATTGGATCCGTAACATGTCTAATAGTACAACCATGTTCACCTGATAGACTATAAAATCAGATAGGATAGCAGGTCGTCTAACTCTAGTGGATTTACTTAACTGTATTGGATCTTATACCCCCAAGAACCTCTATATATACATGTATGGGTTCTTATTCTCGTACAAGCACGGTACAAAGACCTAGATCCACCGGATCTAACTGTATGAGTAACGGGTACATGATAACTGTAGTATCTGCCTTGCTATCATCTGAAGGGTCAATGGGCCCACCATCATCATAGACATCGTATTCCAAAAACTTAACTGTTTGTAATTCCACTACTCTGGTCCCTCCTTCTTTACAGTAAAATCTATAGTTTTAAAGTGGTCAGGATATCTTACTAAATAGCAATGCGCATAACAAGCATGCAATTTGTCTCTATAAGGATTATACTATCTCAATAGAGTAGCCCATACACGAATGTGTGCAAGGCTGAGTTTTTAAACTACTAGATAATTAGGTAGATTAGTCTTGTTCTACGTTGACTCCTTCAAGTCCTTTAAGGTGTAGTTATGCCCTTTGGCAACACATCATTTTGCTCAGAACTACTCAGCATAGTGAATTAAGTCACTATTACACCTGATTTCAAATATCTGGCAAACAGACCTTTTAAAGTCCTGAAACACCATGTTTGCCATGATATTCTCCTCCACATTCAAATCTGACTATCTTGATGAATTTTTCCAATTGGTTCTCAACCTTCATTTTTTAGGCAATAACACATAATTTAAAGGAAATAATCATCAAAAAATGTCAGAATATATTTAGAATTGCACAGTGCAACTGTATAAGGTCTACCGATATCTTTATGTATCAGACTCAACAAGTCAAAAGCATAAGTTGACCTCAATATCTTTACTAATCAACTTACCTCTGCAACAGTTAGCATATGTTCCCAGATTATCATAATCTAGAATTGAGAAATGTTTTCCTGGATCAATCTCTCAACCCCAGCTCTGCAAATGTGGATTAAACTTTTATGCCACACCATCTGTGACTTTTCATTCATCAGGGTTCTTCATTTCATGAATTGTTAGCAAGATACGAAGAAACATATATGTAATTTGGCGTAAGACAGATTCAATACAAACCATATGACAAAAAAGTTGTACTATTATGTTTTACATTAAACAACAACTATACAACAGAAGCATTAAATACAAAGCATTAACTCTCTTTATCCAAAATAGATCAAAAGATCACATATAAAATGTACCGTATAAAAACCAAAATGAACCTTACTACAAAGTTGAGTACATACATTCCCTATAGATATTATTTCTACTTCTTCATTACTGTGAACCATTAGTTTCTCCTTCCCTTTATTTGGCTTTATCCTGGATATGAACCCTTGCATTGTGGAAGCACCTTGATCAAATGCTCCACTATATAGCCACCAAGTACTTAATGCGACTATTGCAAATTAGATTCACAAATTGATAAGCCAAAGAGTTACCTGATGGTCACAGTCTTTCCTTCTAGGCCTTATAATGTTGGTTTCTTTATGTCATGCAGACCTTTACTAGCACTGGATTGACCATCATTAGCATGTGGGGAAGATTTTGACTTTCTACCTTTGAACTAAGCGGGCTTTATATTTTCCTTTCCTTTAGTTGCTTCAAGGGCTATAAAAGTAGCAGACTTAAGTTTCTCCTCCTCAACAACGCAACAGACTATCAAAGTGTTGAAGTCTTATTCCTCATCCGACAAGTAATATGTCATCACTAGATTACTAAACTTTAAAAGGAGTGTGCTCAAAGTCTTATGAGTGATGAAGACATCATAAAGAGGAATGTTTAACATCTTCAGTCTACAGTGAAGATGAATCGTTCTTGATATGTACTCCATTATTCCCCCTTCTCCTATATATCTTATGTCGAATAATTCTTTCATCAAGGTACTTGTCTCAACATTAGGTCAGATTGTGTACATCTGGGAGACATAACCAAGAAACTCATTCGTTAATGGTCATCAGACTTAATCTGCTAGACCGATCCTAGGTTTTATAGGTTGCTTTATGAACTCTCAAACTCATGGATGTAGGTGGAGATGGCCTATTCGTCTGTATGGCCATATCAACCTCAGCCATCTCCGTAGCATTCAATACGTCATTCGTCCACTTCTTTATATTGAAACCGGTCAGGGTTTCAATGGTGACACTGATTTTATTAACCGAAAAGGTGACTATAAAATAACAATATTTCAATCAACACAAATGTAGGATAACAGCGATACTTAAAGCCATTGAAAAGTATCTTTACTGAAAATCCGATCATACATATTATGAAACACCTTTAAGCTGAATACATAATATATGCGACTAGACCTCCTCATAAAAGCGATCAGAGTACAAACTATAAACTCTTATGACACTACCACCTTTGGGTGAATAGATCATTTGAGTAATAGCTTTCCTCCATCTAATGCCTTTATACACATCTCAAAATACTATGTAAGCCCAACAACTTTGGGTAGAACAACCAAACATAAAATCAGAGACATCCCTTAACATACAAGCAGAACAATTCAAAATACTGACTTGAAAGACCACTTTAATGACTACATTCTCATCAGCACTCAAAAAGTCCACAAACACAAGGGATACATCTTTATGATATCCTCACATTCTTTATGACCATATGGTATATGACAATGTAACATCAATAAATGAAAAAATTCGAATGCACAGTATTATTGTCACACATTCGCGCTGAAGACATTCTCTGAAAACTTTATTTGAGATTTTTGTAAAAAGAAAAATCTCAATAGAGAGACTATCGTGCATTACTGGACACTAAACCGATCACCTGAGACATGAGAACCTCATGTGTCTCCCTTATGGCAAGTTCATTGCACGAAAATTCACTTAAAAATGGCTTCAGAATGTATCAATTCCTTTTTCGAGTAATTATCATGTGACCCCGAACACTAAAATGAGACCCGAAATACGAAAACTTGAAGTATCTCCTTATGTGATATTCGAAGCAGGAAAATACACTCGAAATCAGATTCAGAATGCTTTAATTCCTTCTTATAAAGTGAAACTTTAATTTATTACTAGTGTAATAAATTCAGAAACATGGAAAAACTCACTTTATGAATTCCCCTGACCCAGAAACTAATTCAAAACACTTCGGGGTACCCTTACAAGAAATCTAAAATTTTTGTGTTTTTTTAAAATACTGTAGAAAAATCCTTACGGCTAGCGTCAGCATGATGTCAGCATTGCATCAGTGCACCATAGCACTGACGTCATCCGCTGATGCTAGCATGACGTCAGTGGCAAGACACACGCGCCGCCCAACAATACGTCTCAATAGTGAATGAGCACGCATTAGATGCGCCCAAGGGCACTTATTTGATGGCACGTGGTGGGATGCAATCCACCCATGTGTCGACCCGTGGTTGGCTCGTGCGTCGCATGCACCAGACATACTGCCCCTTGGAAGGTATTGTGCACCGCCAAAAAAGGACAATTTCTGGCAAATTTCAGGCCATTTTTTGAGCTACGGGGCTCGTTTTCACCTGGTTTCTCAAGACTATATACATGTATATTACTTTCATGCAATAAAAAGCAAGAAAAATCCGAGAAACAGATGTTATATCTCCTAAAACCTTATGGAGAGAAAACCAAAAAATCTTCATTTTTTAACCACCCGATCACTTCACCGCTCTAATATCATGTGTAATACGTAACGGTACCTTAGTTACGTATCTCGGATAGAACGTGAATGAGCAAGAAATGAAGAAATGTGGAAATATTTGATTTTGGTCTTCGTAACTTCAAATGAGCTTTTCGAAGCTGAAACGAGTGCGAATCCACCATCGTCTTCATGGGAACTCTTCTTTGAGAAGCAGGTAAGGTCTTTCTACAGTTTTCTCAAAACATAAGCTCTTTTAATAGGTCAGAGAATTCTTATGCTTACGATTGATTATATGAGCAACTGCAGGAGACCTTAACCTTTATATACAGCTTCTATATCGTGCTTCTCTATCACAAGGCCGATATGAGTCCAGTTTACTTTAATTAAGTATGTGGAAGGAGGTGGTCCTCTTAGATATGATTTGGTCCTGCCCATCTTTGTCAGTTGTCACCATCCATGCATTAAGCTTTCTACGGCCAGTCCATTGTTATCCCAAATATTTATCCTAATATAATACTACAATAACCAAGGGAAATTCCATCATATGTCTATATTAATTTAAGATTTTTTGGGCACTTTTTTATTAAAAGAGTATATTATTAATCTTTTAAGCCCTCTTTTTTAAATAATTATGATAAAATGTAACTCCTAATCCTACTTTTCTTTAATACCATAAATTGAATTTATTGGAATTTGCATTGATGTGAGGAATTGAATGCCGAAAAATAAAATATGGTTTAAAAAGATATTAAATATGAAAAATAAAATATGGTTTAAAAAGATATTAAATATGTAAAAATATTGTTTAAAAAGATATTTAATAAAATTATATTTAATAATGATTAAAAATTGAACCAATCCAATCGTAAAAGTTTAAAATTGACCAATTTTTTAGCTCGGTTTATATTAATAACCTTGTTATTAAAATTTGAATAATTTGTTATTAAATCAACCAATTTCCGTAAAATAACCCATGTTCATAAACTATAATAAAATAATTAGCTTTTATTTAATAACTTCTTTTTCGATTAAACTTCAATTTCTTCACAATATCTTTTTTAATTATATTTTAATTTTTAATTTTGTTCAATTTTTACTATATATTAAATTTATGATAGTTTAGTAATAATTATATGTTTAAATTCTTGTATTTTTATTTTTCTGGTTTTACTTTAATATCATTGATATGTGTAGATTGGAATTCATAGTGACAAAGATATTGAATGGAAGAAGAGGAAAAGGCCTTCAGCTTCTCGACAAAACTGGGGCAACTCATGTTACAATAATTTGTACGCGACGCTCTGGTCGCTCCGCCTTAATTTATTACTATATATTTTCATTAAATAAGAAAAATAAGTTATGAATTGTGATATTATCGAATTTTTATATAATTTTAAGCTATTTAATTATTAAATAATTTATTTAAATTATATATTTTATAAATTTTTATTCACATTTAATAATCTTATGCGCTCAAAAAATAATATTAGTTTTTATTAATAAAAACAAGTTAATTTAACTAAATATTCTAAAAATAACTATAAATCATATCAAAAAAATTGTCAATGTTATCAAATTCTTACACATAAGAGTTAAGGTTAAATCTTAAATACATCTTTATAGAAAACATATATTTGACACTCAACTCCCAAAAGGATTAATATTATAAATAGTTTAAAATAAACAAAAATATTATTTAATTTATTATTATTTGCGTAAAATCTATAACATAATTTATAATTTATTTCAAACAATTTATAAAAATAAAATTAATCTGAGTAAATATTCTAAAAATATTTTAAAATTAATTTATATAGAAAAATATTAGAGTTAATTAAAAAATCCTTAATTTTTATCAAATTTTCAATTAAAACTCGAACTTTAAAAGGTAGCAATAAAATGCTCAAATTTTCAAATTTTTAATTTTAGTCTGATATTAGTGCCTTCGTTATTTTTGCTAACGAGACGATGCCACATGTCCAAGGACACTTATTACATAATTAGCATAAATGAGTTAGATTATTAATTAGATTATTGAAATGACGTCGTTTTATAATGATACTAAAACAATTTCGTTTCAAGAAGATTAAATCATATCTCTTTACTGTTGGAATCTAACCGTGATCGAATCACAGGCGCAGCGGAAAACAAAAATTTTTACGAATTTCAGTCGAATCCTGATAATTGATTAAACTTGATTAAAACACAAATCGATTTAGAAATTATACCTTGTTTGCTTTCCGTTGAAATTTTTTTAAACTTTTTCTGATTAATCAATCACGAGATGACCAATTGTCCAGCCTCTGATGGTATTCACATAGCAATTCCCAAACTGCTTTGAGAAGAAGAAGACAAAAAATGCTAGCTTCTAAAAAGTTCTTCCCTTTAAATAGAAAAATCATAACAGTCTTTTATTAAAATTAATCCTCTTTAATTAAAATTAAAATCAAATTCCAATTATAATTAATTAATTTTAATAAATTCAGATATCTCATATTTGATCCCAAAGTTTTTCAAACTTTATAATTAAGTCCATCTTAATTAAATTGATTTTTTTTTCACAAATTGCTCTTTGATGTGTGACCCATTAGGTTCCTAATAAATTGATAATGATTATAAATTCTAATTCTAATTCACAATTCGAATTATATAAATTAAAACTCATTTTAATTTATCTTTAATTCTCTAATTAAATAATTCATAATCATAAATTACGATTGACGTCTAGCAACATGTCATGATTACCCAAATTATCAGGAATGTCAAAGTGATTGACTTAGCCTGTCTATGCATGACTATAATGTATTATTTAATCCTTTCGTCATTTAATATTCTAATTGGGCAGAGTATGAATACAATGCCTATTCTTATCATCCAATTATGTTTGTTTTTGCTAATTAGTAATTGATTTATAATTGACATTTGAAACACTCCTTTTCAAATATCATTTCATTCTGACCAGATAATTTCATAAATCATTATTAATAAAAAAACAGTAGAATATTATCTCTAATTACTTTAGAGTAACGAATCTTATATTGACTTACTTAACTATCTACATATGGTTCATACTGTATCCAATTACTACTGATTGAACTATCCTAGGACGATTCATAAGTAGTATGAAAATACAATAATTCTCATACTAGATACCTTGGTAATTTCAAGTTCGATGATTAATTATACCACTATTATTATGAGATAATCCATAGACACATAAGTAATATTTCATTTATAATTCTCATAATCTAATCATTTCAGTGATTTATTTTATAATAATCATCTATACATTAGTTTAAGTATCTCTATACTTTAATTTATGAGATCAATAACTTTTTTGATAAGAAAAAAATAATGTGTGCTAGTTTTACCGTTTCAACAATATCCAGTTTTGATGAAACAACAACTAAAAATATTTAAGAATAGCATATTAGTGTAAATTAAATCTAATAATTATAATCTCATCATAATTTCAATTATATAATAATTATTTCAAGAATTTTATCTTTAGAATTAAAAATAAAATATTAATTAAATTAAATAAATACATAAAAATAAATACAACCGTTTGATTAATTAAAATATAATTCAAATTCAATTAATAATTTTTTTTAATAAAGCCACCAATTCAATTGGATCGGCCAATTGCTAGAAACTGAGTGATGTATGGTAGTGACAGCAACTCACCCACTGAGAATATCCGCAAGCACGTGAGTTAGACTTCACACACCCATTCAAGAAAAATTGATTGTTCCCTTCATAATTCCCACAAAACATTAAACGATTGTGTCCTTTCCTTCAACAAGCGACACGAGGAATCAAGAGGAAGGCTGTGGTCCTCTTGGATATGACTTGTAAGTACGATGATGAAGAAGAGATATACAACGCGTATCTATTAAGTACGTGGAAGGAGGTGGTCCTCTTGGATATGACTTGGTCTTGCCCATCTTTGTCACCCTCCAATCCATATAAAGAATATCAAAGCTGCTGCAAAAATAAAAGGATTTGCGTGAATAACAATGGGCAACTGGCGCCTCCGGTTAAAATAATATTATTTTAATTTTAATTTAAAATAATATAAACCATAATAATAGCAATTGTCAAATATGGACACCCGTGAGAACTCTTAATAGGGTACAGTCTTATCTTATGTCTAACTGATAAAGGTTACTTATGATAAACACATAAAAACATAGAGAAAAGAAATGTATAAATATATTTTTTTCCTTTTCTTACATGTAAAATAACATGTACGTCTTGAAATACAAATATAACAATTACTAAAAATAAAATAAAATAAAATAAAATACACAAATATGTACTAATTGATATTTATATTTATATTGAAAAGATTAATAAAAATTTATATTACTTCTACTTCTTCATTGCTGTTAACTATCAGTTTCTCCTTCTCTTTATTTGGCTTTATTCTGGATATGAATCCTTACATTGTGGAAGCACCTTGATTAGATGCTCCACCATATAACTACCAAGTACTTAATGTGATTATAGTAAAATAGATTCATAATTTGATAAGCCAAAGAGTTACCTGAAGGTCACAGTCTTTCCTTCTAGGCCTTACATTGTCGGTTTTTTAATGTCATGCGGACCTTTACCAGCACTGGATTGACCAGCATTAGTACGTGGAGAAGACTTTCTACCTTTGAACTAAGTAGGCGTCATCTTTGCCTTCTCTTTAGTTACTTCGAGGGCTATAGGAGTAGCAAACTTGAATTTCTCCCCCTCGACAATGCAATAGGCTATCAAAGTGTTAAAGTCTCATTCCTCATCCAGCAAGTAATATGTCATCACTAGATTACTAAGCTTCGAAGGAAGTGTATTCAAAGTCTGGTGAACAATGAAGACATCAGAGAAAGGAATGTTTAACTTCTTCAGTCTACTATGAAGATGAATCATTCTTGATATGTACTCCATTACTCTCCCTTCTCTTATATATCTCATAGATAATAATTCTTTTATCAAGGCATTTGTCTCAACATTAGGTGAGATTGTGTACCTCTGGGATATTATTGTGATATTATTGAATTTTATTTAATTTTAAGCTATTTATTTATTAAATAATTTATTTAAATTTTATATTTTATAAATTATTATTCACATTTAATAATCTTATACACTCAAAAAAATAATTTTAATTTTATTAATAAAGCAAGTTAATTTAACTAAATGTTCTAAAAATAACCATAAATCAGTTTATATCAAAAAATTGTCAATTTTATCAAATTCTACACACATAAGAGTTAAGGTTAAATCTTAAATACGTTTTTATAGAAAACATATATTTGACGCTCAACTGTGAAGAGGATTAATATTATAAATAATTTAAAATAAACAAAAAATAAAATTATTTAATTTAGTATTATTTGCTTAAAATATATAACATAAATTATAATTTATTTCAAACAATTTATAAAAATAAAATTAATCTAAGTAAATATTCTACAAAATATTTTAAAATAATTTATATAGAAAAAGATTAGGGTTAATTTAAAAATCCCTAATTTTTATCAATTTTTTAATTATAACCTGATATTTAAAAAGTCTTTTAATTTTTTAATTTTAATTCAACATTAATGCTTTCGTTATTTTTACTGACGTAACAGTTTCCCGTGTTAAGAGACACTTATTACATAATTAGCATAAGTGACTTATATTATTGAAACGAAGTTGTTTCGTAATGATACTAAAACAACGTCATTTCAAGAAGATTTGTTGAATTTCTCTTTTGGGTTTCATTTAACGATTACCAGACTATTGGGTGTCACGGGCTTGATTTTGATGTTGAGAGACCGAATGTCAGGAGTCTCAGTGATTTACCTTGGTTGGCTAAAAAAGATAGTCACTTGAAAAAGTTGTTTGTTCCTGGGTTGCAGAATCTTGGCAATAATTACTTTTTGAATGTTGTTATATTACAGGTTTGGTTAACTTCTGTAAGTTAGGTATTGGTGTTTATCGTCTAAATAGGTATAGGTTGTTCGGTTCTGTTTGTTTTATGAGAAAATTTTGGGAAAAAATAAAGGGGAGATATGAGCAATGACAGCAATTCACCCACCAATTTAAGCATAAATTCAAATTCAATTAATAACTATTTTTTGACAAACCCAAATTGTTCATTTTTGTTTGTTCGTAAAAGGAAGATATGGGCAATTACAATAGCTCATCCACCAATTCAAGCATAAATTCAAATTCACATAACAACTTTTTTTACAAACCCACGAATTCAATTGGATCGGCCAATTGCTAGAAATTGGGTGAGATATGGGTAGTGACAGCAACTCACCCACTCACAATATCCACAAACAACCACCAAGGAATTAGACTTCACACACCCAACCAAGAAAAATTGATTATTCCCTCCATAATTACCACAAAACATTAAACCATTGTGTACTTTCCTTCAAAAAGCGGTATGAAGAATCAAGAAAAAGAAAAGGAAAATACAGGCAGGACGACATTGGTAGAAGTCACGACCATTGAGTAATTGTGAGTAAAGGTCGGGTTTTAATACACCCCCTATTGTCAAAAAAGATGACAAATACGGTCACCAATAACTTCTTAAATGACGACGTTTTAGAATCATCATAAAATGACGTCGTTTTAATAATCTAACTCACTTTTGCTAATTACGCTGACATGTTTGATTAATGAGAGTTTTTGGACACGTGGCACTGCCATGTCATCAAAGATAACAAATGCACTAAGGTCAGGCTAGCTAGAATTGAAAAATATTAAAAATTTGGCATTTTATTGCTATTTTAAAAATTTTGGTTATAATTGAAAAATTGACGAAAGTTTGAAAATTTTTTTAATTAACCCACAAGATTATTAGTAGCATCCAATCCAATCCAATCGCTAAATAAAAATATGTATTTCACTCTCGGTTAAAAAAGGGCAAATATTATTTACGATTTACAGCAAGCAATGATCAAAAAAGAGAAAATTCAAATAACCCAGCAAAATTAAAAAGACTCCTAATTTTAAAAAGAAGAAAACGAGTTATTATCAATTATTAAAAAATTCAAACGATTCAATCATAAAAACATTGAACTTTCTAACTTTTCAGTTCAATTCTTAACTTTTTATTTCGATTTATCTTAATAACTTTTGTTATTAAAAACCAATCAATTCATTAATTAACATATCAAGTTTTTTAAATTAATAAGTTATTATAAACTATAATTAATTAATTAATTTTTATTTAATAATTTTTAGTTAAATTTAAAATTTTTCGATAAATAAAGACAATCTTTTTAATTATATTTTAAATTATTTAATTTTATTTAACCTTTAAAACCAATTAAACCTTTTAAACTTTATTACGTTTCAATCCTGTTTCGTGCCTAATACAACGTGATTTTGTCGTATTAGTAGCAAAACCTATAAACGACGTAATACTGGAAACTCATATTGGGCGCAAAACAAGGTTGAAACCTGGAATAGTATATCTGGTCCCTTTAGTTTATGGAAGTATGAAAGAAATCACCTTCTTTTTTTTATTTGCAAAAATTTCTACCAAACTTGAACTCATGTTACGATTTAACTTAACTCGCAATCTAAGTATATCAAATATAAAAGAACATTTTTAAATAAATTAAAATTTTAAAATAATCTAATTTAGTTCAAATTCGATCAAATCATATGCTTGTTCAAGCTTTGAATCGAACCCCAATTTTAAATCCTTAACAAAAGTTTTTTATCGAATTTAGGTCTAAGAGTGTTTGAATCCGCCAATAATGTTATCCTTACTCACGCCTATTCGATAGGCCTTAATTTATTACTCTTGTTTTTCTATAAATAGCAAAAGAAGTTATTAATAATATTGAATTTAACACTTTAAGTATTAATTTATTAAATATTTTATTAAATATATATATAGTTTATATATTATTATTTACATCCAATAACTTATAAAAATAAAATTAGTTTGACTAAATATTATAAAAGTTATTTTAAAAATAATTCAAATAAAAAGTTATTAAAATAATCTAGTTTTTAAATAAAAATAAGATTAAATCTTAAATACTTCTTTTTTTCTCATAATTAAAAAAAAGACTACTATTATAGACAATTTAAAATAAATAAAAATATAAAGATACCTCCTTATCAAGAAAAACTATTCTTCACAAACTAGATTGGTATTTAACAAGTCACATTATTGCTGTTCATTTATATTGGAAATTTATAAATGAATCGTCTTATACCACAATAGAGTTTGGCCTAATCCAAAATCAACAAATCCAACCAGGCCAACTCGAGTCTTTTGATTATATAATTTAAATTTTTATAAAAAACTAAGTCATTTAAAATTTTTTAAAAATAAATTGTATCGAGCTCGATCGAGCTTTAAGTTGAACTTAGAGTTGAATTTACATAACATTTTGAGATATTCATAAAGGTATTAGATGGAGGAAAACTATTGCTCAAGTGATCTATTCGCCTAAAAGTGGTAGTGTCATAAGAGTTGATAGTTTGTACTCTGATCGTTTTTATGTGGAGGTCTAGTTGCATATATTATGTATTCAGCTCACAGTTGTTTTATAATATGTGTGACCGGATTTTCAGTAAAGATACTATTGAATGGCATTGAGTATCGTTGTTGTTCTACATTTATGCTAATTTAAAGATTATCATTTTGAAGTCACCATTTCAGTCAACAAAATCAGTGTCACCATTGAAATCCTAACTGGTTTCAATTCAAAGAAATGGACAGAGGAAGTATTGAACGTTGTGGAAATAGCTGTGGTTGATATGACCATACGGAAGGATAGGCCATCTCCACCTACATCCATAAGCTCGAGAGTTCATAAAGCAGCCTATAAAGCCTGGGATCGGTCTAACAGATTAATTCTGATGACCATTAAGAGATTCATTCCTAACCACCTACTAAGTGGACTTTCAAACACAGACATAGCGAAGGAGTTTCTTGATAATATCTCCCAGAGGTACATAGTCTCACCTAATGTTGAGACAAGTTCCTTGATGAAAGAATTATTCTCCATAAGGTATATATGAGAGAAAGGAGAGTAATGGAGTACATATCAAGAATGATTCATCTTCACAGTAGATTGAAGATGTTGGGATTTTAATGCTTTGATAGCCCATTGCATTGTTGAGGAGGAGAAACCCAAGTTTGTTACTCCTATAGCCCTCGAAGCAGCTTAAGGGAAGAAAAAGATGAAGCCTACTAAGTTCGAAGGAAGAAAATTCAAATCTTCTCCACATGTTGATGTTGGTCAAACCAGGTCCTAGGGACATAAAGAAACCAATAGTATGAGGTTTAAAAGGAAAGATTGAGACCATCAAGTTACTCTTTGGCTTATGAATTTATGAATCTAATTTGCGATAGTCGCATTAAGTACTTGGTAGCTATATAGTGGAACATCTAATCAAGGTGCTTCCATAATGCAAAGGTTCATATCCAGGATAAAGCCAAATAAAGGGAAGGAGAAACTGATGGCTCATAACAATAAAAAAGTGGAAGTAATATCTATAGGGGATGTATGTACTGAACTTTGTTGTAAAGTTCATTTGGGTTTTACACGACAGTTTTATATGTGATCTTTTGATCAATTTTAGACAAAAAGGGTTAATGTTTTGCATTTAGCGCTTCTGTTATACAATTGTTGTTTAATGCAAAACATAATGGTACAACTTTCTTGTCATATGGTTTGTATAGAATGTGTCTTACCTCGAATTAGATAAATGCTTCTTCGTATCTTGCTAAAAAAGTTATGAAATGAAGGATCCTGATGAATGAGAAGTCATACATGGTGTGGTATAAAAGTTTAAGCCATATTTTCAGAACTAGGGTTGAGAGATTGGTCAAGGAAAGCATTTCTCAATTCTAGATTATGATTATTTGGGAACATGTGATGACTATTACAGGGGTAAGTTGACTAATAAGGATATTAAAATCAACTAATGCTTCTGACTTGTTAAGTATGATATATAAAGATATCGATAAACTTTATACAGTTGCATTGTGAAATTGTAAATGTATTCTGACATTTGTTGATGATTATTCCCATCACAGTTATGTATTCTTGCTTAAAGATTGAAGGTTGAGAACCAATTGAAAAAAATTCTTTAAGATAGTCAGATTTGACCGTAGAGGAGAATATCATGGCAAACATGGTATTTCAGGACTTTAAAAGATCCGTTTGCTAGATTTTTAGAGTCATTTAAAATAGTGACTTAATTCACTATGTCGAGTAGTTCTGAGCAAAATGGTGTATTACTGAAAGGCATAACAGCACCTTAAAAGACTTGAAGAAGTCATTACAAAACATGACTAATCTACCTGATTATTTAAAAGCTTAAAAAACTCAGCCTTGCATACATTCGTGTATGGGGCTACCCTACTGAGGTAGTATAATCCTTATAAAGATAAATTACATGCTCATTCCGTTCATTGCTATTTAGTAAGATATCTCGACCATTTTAAGGCTACAAATTTTACTGTAGAGAAGTAGGGACTGGAATAGTAGAATCACAAACAGCTAAGTTTTTGGAATACCATGTGGTGGGCCGATTAACCCTTCAGATGATAGCAGGGCGGATATTATAGTTATCATGTACTTGCTACTCATACAGATAGATTCGATGGATCTAGGTCTTTGCACCATGCTTGTACAGGAACAAAAACTCATACCTGTAGACACAGAGGTTCTCAAGAGTACAAGATCTAATACGGTTAAGTGAATCCACTAGAGTGAGACGACTTGCTATCCCATTTGATTGCATAGTCTATCAGATGTAGAAGACTATGATATTAGACATGTTACGGATCCAGTTACTTTTACAGAAGCTATTTCTGGACCTAATATGAATGTGTGGTAGGATGCAATGAATGACAAGATGCAAGCCATAGAGCATAGTAAGGTCTGGGAGCTAGTTGATTGCAGTGGAACTGCAAACTCGTCAGTTGTAAATGAAGTTTTTGGACCTAAAGGATTTCAAGATAGAGTTTAGCGGTTTATAGGATCGCTCAGTTGCTTAATGGTTCACTCGGTGAGAAAGGTTAACTTTAAGTTACCTTTTCTCTCGTATCCTCGTAGGATACATTTTGAGTGATTAAGGCAATTGTAGCTCATGATGATATAGAGTTACATCAGATAGCTTTCAAAATCACTTTCTTGAGTAAAGGCCTTTATGTAGTGGTCTATATGGTACAACATGAAAGATTTCAGGATCTAGATAGAACTGACATGGTTTGCGAATTATACAGATCAATATATGGTTTATATCAAACCTCCTAAAAGTGATACCTTACACTTGATGAGGTTATGACCTCTTTCAGCTTCATGAAAAATAAAGTTAAAAAGATGCTTGTATTGTAAGGTTAAAGGGAGCAAACTTATCTTCCTATTACTGCATGTGAATGATATATTGCTCACGTCAAATTACTTGACCATGTTGTATGAGGTTAAACAACTTTTGGTCAAGAACATTGACATGAAGGATCTTGGTGTAACATCTTTTGTACTGAGTACTCAGATTCAACGGGATAGATCTCAACACTCATCAGACCTCACATAGAATGCATACATTGAGTATGTGTTACAAAGGTTTAATACAGTTAACAGTAAACCTGTCGTAGCACCTATTTCACATAGTGAGAGATAATATTTGGTACAGTATCCAAAGAATAAAGTAAAGAGAGAGGTTATGAGGAATGTTCCATATTCTAGTACAATTAATAGCCTGATGTATGCTCGACTATGTACTAGGTAGGACATTGCATTTACTGTTTAACTGTTTGGTCAATATTTGGTTAATCCAGTTGTAGACCATTAGAATGCAGTCTAGCAAACGTTGAGATACTAAAGGGAATCAATGATTGTATGTTGACATATAGCACAATGAACAGACTAAACCTAGTAGAAAATTCATATTAAGATTTTAGCTATATGTTCAAATGATCGAAAGTCCTCTTAAGGTTGCAGTTTTAAGTTTGCAGATGGTACAATATCATAGAAGTGTATTAAGAAGACATGAGTAACTGTAACACCCAAATACCCCCTAGGAGGATACATGGATGCCACCCAAGACAATACAATCAAAACTAAACATCACACTGACATTTATCGTCTTCCACCTTCGACCGACTCTGAACCATGTTTTTTTTTCATTTTCCTTTCTTTTTTCTCAATTCTTTTAGCATCACCACTTAAAAATTAACCTATTTAGCAAGTCCAACCTATCAGCATCATCCAAATCTTCAAATCGTATAAATCTCAAAATTTCTGTTACCAATATCAGATCTCATCCGACTATCTTTATAAAGGACAAGAACAGACCATAGATTCATTATCA
>JAOSBP010000204.1:26394967-26422385 GCA_027563825.1 Erythroxylum mucronatum
GCTCCGGGAACTAGAGAGATTAGAAGAAGGTAAGGAATGGAAGATAATGTGTTTCCAATGACAAATGCGCCGACTCCGTAGTGTCCGTTTAACCTTTCTCGTTCAAATATCTGTTGGATATAGAAGAAGAGAACCAGGTGCTTTTTACTAAATTTTTTCTTTTACAAATCATATTTTTATTACATATTCCATGGTTATAATGATAAACAACGAACCTTCATGTCCTCTACAAAAGAAGGGAAGCCACCGATTGCCATGAAGGTCAGGAAAGCTGCAACAAACATCAACATTGATCCTCTGGCCTGCATTAACGGCCGAATCTTCAGAACTTCACCTGATACGTGGTTAAACACTCATCTTGTAACAGTTGCAATATGTATGGATCGAGTTTCATACCTGAATCGAGCCAAAACTGGAGCCAATATCATAGAATATAGTTCCTACACATAAACACAGTGCAATATAGATTGCAAGGCGAAGCCAGTAATAGCCCAGGTCTCGATACATGTTCACGAAGGATCTTTTGGTAAGGACAATGCAATGGGTGACGAATCCTGCTTGGCCTCCTTTCTTCTCCAGATCATTACCTTCCTACAAGATCAAGCAGAACATTGATGTTCAGTTTAGTTTCAGGTGCAGCTTCAGGTTCTGGCGATCTTGAACTGGTATACCTGACTTAGATAAACTACTTGTTTCTCAACTTCCCTGGAAATCTCCGAAGACTTGTATGATTTGACCAGATGATTAATGTTTTCTTCTGTGCTTGCAGAACCATCAAGCCCTTGTTCCTGAACCATCAGGAGCAAAAGAAGGATCAGTATTCCCAATTACAAGAGACTAAGAGATCGAACTTTTGCGCTTCATTGGAGTTCACTCACCGTATCAAAATCCTTGTTTATGGTTCTGAGGTAGTGATCAGATGGGTTTGTGAGATTAGGGCAGGGAAATCCATTTGAAGAGAAGAACTGTAGGAAATACAAAAATAAAATAAAATCAAAAGGCAGTAATCCAAAAAATTACAAAAATTTTAATTGACGCTTTTGCGTGTTAGGGATCACACTATACCTCTTCCACTGCAGAAACAGGACCAAAGAACACAGTCCTACCAGAAGAGAGAAGGCAGAGATTGTTGAAGAGCTGGAAGACTTCACTGCTAGGTTGATGAATAGATGCAATTACAGTCCTTCCATGTTGGTGAGCGAGCTTGACGATGCGGTTCATGACATGGTAAGAAGCTGCACTGTCGAGTCCACTGGTGGGCTCGTCGAGGAAGAGAAGCTTTGGACGCGTCAAGATTTCCATGCAAATGCTAACTCTCCTCTTCTGTCCGCCGCTCAGACCTTTTACGCTCCACCCTCCGATCCTAGTGTCGACGGAGTCCTGCAACCCCATCTCCAATATTGTTTTGTCTGCTCTTTCTTTCTTCTCAGATGTGGACATGGTGTCCGGTAGCTGAAGCTGAGCTGAGTAGTATACTGTTTCCCTTACTGTTAAGGTTGTCATCAAAGTATCATCTTGCGTTACATAGGCCTGTCACCATCAGACAAGATTAAAATATCAATACATCTAATCGTTGTTAAAATTTACGAAATTTGAAAAAAAAAACAGAAACTAAGAATTTAGGGACTTTAAGAGATGATTGGATTAATCAGTCAAATTATACCGAAGTTCCAAAAGCCAGTGACGCCTTGCGACCGTTGACCAGTATCTGCCCCTTTTGCCGCTCGCTGGATTTTAATCTACCTGGATGTGAAACTGATATTTACTACAAATCCCTCAATATGCATTAAAATTTATAAGAGCTTGATCTACCTGGACATGAATCTTTTTTTTTTTTTGGGATCAGAAAGATGAATACACGAAGCCTTAATTTACTAGTCGAGGGATGTACACTCCAAGACATCGTCAAGCAGGATAGACAGTCAACACACAAGCGAGCTTTGAAATAGATAGATGCCAAGTTCAAGAGAACTGGCGTAGTTAGCTAACCAATTCGCAATTCTATTAGCTTCATAGTATACACGCTTAGCTTTCACGTTCTATCATCTGACTATTAAGTTATGAATACCCAAGATCAGAGAATTATACTGAACTTGACGATTAGCAAAGGATGATAAGATGTTGATAACTATCGTCGAATCCACGTCTAACTCTACTCTTCGATACCCAAAATTCCATACAAGTTATAGTCCTATGAATACCCCTCATAGTTAATCCCGAATCTATGGATGACATTTGGGTCAATTCTCTAGGGGTGTCGGCTAAGCCCAAATCTACGTATGGCATTTGAGTCTAGGTCGGCCGGACAAGATCCAGTCCATCCACCCCAAGATGAACTGGCCGAGCTAGGGTTGATGGGCCTGAGGCCTGATTTATTCAAAAAATTGGGTCTCGAATTAGGCAAGGACATAGGTTTGAGATGCCCAAAATCAAATTGCTCGGGCCTTACCCAGCCTAAGGTCCGACAACAATAAAAAAAGATATTATTTTCTATTTTTAATTTTAAAAAATAAGAAATTAGATTGACCCGAACTCGAGTTTACGAGTCACCCTCTCCCAACTTGACTCACTGTCGTCTCTACCTAAATTGAATTCGGTTTGACAAGGTTTGAACTTTTTATTTTGAAAATTTTGAGTTTTAGATTGAGCTCGGGTTCTAACTATCCGATCCAAATCTGACCCAAAGTTCAAAAGTTATGAGAAAATTATATAGTTTTCTATTCTTAATTTAAAAATAAAAAATAGGTTAAATTGAAACTTTTGACCATTAAATCTTGTTAGATTCGGAGAAAATTTTAAATAAGCTATAGAAGAAACATTGAAAAATTATTAAATATAAAGATCAAACATTTAATAATGGTAGGCACAGTAACAAATCCAGGATTTTAGTCTTGGGAGGCCAAGAACTTAAACCACAAATTTTTTGTAGGGGCAAAGAACTATATATATATTCTTAAAAACCCCCTGGATCCATCACTGGGTAGGCATATAACCAACCAAACTATTAAATACAAAATTTAAGCACGTGACAAGTGGGGCATTTTTATAAATTTATTTATTATATTTTTTAAATAAATGTAATTTTAAAAAATATTTTTTTCTTGTAATAAATACGTAGTTAAAGGAAACAAGACTATCTAAGGTCCTTCAATTTTATGGTAAAATACACTTAATTGCTCATACCTTAATTATTATTAATTAACTTTCTAAACTTGTAAATTATAATTATATATCATTTTTTATTAAAATAATGCATTAAAGGTTTGTAAAAAATAAAATTTGAAAACTTAGGTCCTAATTATAAATAAAAAGTGTAATTTAAAAAATTGGAAATTAACTCATTAAAAACCTTTGACTTTCCGTTTATAGTATTAATGTTTCAAATGTCCGCTTTGTTGATGAATTCGCATGTCTCGTCCAAAATAACTCTGTTTAATGCCTAAAAGGATTGGATATAAGTTTAGAGACTTTTCTAATACTTAAAACGATATCATTTAAGACATTATACATAAATTTAAATACTGTCTAATCCTATTTAAAGCTCAAATCCTCCGTCTAAAATAACTTCGTAAAATCATGTTTGAATACCTAAAAGGACCTTATTGTCGGTAGATAGAGGATAAGATGTTCCCATGTACATTTATTATGGGATCTTTTATAATAATATTATATCATCTATCGTAAATAATTATATTCCTTTTTCTTTTCTTCAAATTAAAATATAGTATTCATTATTTCATTTACATGTTAAATAATGAATTATGACATACAGAATATATATGTGTATAAATAAAACTGAGGAGCAAGAGGATGCCATGCGCATGGTGCATACCTGCCAACGCGTTGAGAAGTGTGGTCTTGCCGGAGCCTGAAGGACCCATTATAGCCAAAACCTGCCCTGACTGAGCAAACCCCGTCAGCCCTTGCAAGATTGGCCGGTGATCACTTTTCCGAACAGCTACAATAACCGACAGATCCTGCCATGTCAAACAGATGCCATCTTTGTTGTTATTATTATTATTATTATACTTGGGTTCTCCCTTTAAAACATCACCATCTTCCCGTCGAGCCAACTGCTCCATCTCTATCGTCACCGACGGTGCTCTGTTTAGAGTACTCGTTGAATTACGTGAAAGTTCAGAACTGGTACTACGGCGAAAGCCCTTAATATTGAAGGGAAATTCAGTGTTATCCTCTGAAGCTATTGTTTTGGTGATTGAACTTGGTGACCATCTGGGCACGTCATGAGCACCGGCACTACTATGAGTAGTATCCATTGCAGGGACTCAAGAGTTTCTTAGGGGGTTTTGGCTTGTAAGTTCGACGATGAAGAAGAGATATATAACATGTAGGTATTAAGGATGTGGAAGGAGGTGGTCCTCTTGGATATGACTTGGTCTTGCCCATCTTTGTCACCTTCCATGCATTGAACTTTCTACAAAGACTATCAAAGCTCTTGGAAAACTAGGGTTTGCCGGCTGTAAATTCTCTGTCCCCCTTCTTCTGGCCCTCCTTGTCTCCTTTTGATCCAAGCCATCTATTTATATAGGTCCCACATAAATAGATATCTTGGATCAAAAAGAGACAGGGTTGGGCCAGAACAAGGGGCCAGAAGATCTGGTCCCGGATTTGCCTGAATAACAATGCACAACTGGCGGCTAGAGTTAAACTAATATTATTTTAATTTAAAGTTAAACTAATATAAACCATAATAATAGCAATTGTCAAATATGGACACCCGTGAGAACGCTTAATAGGGCATAGTATTATCTTATGTCTAACTGATAAAGGTTATTTATGATAAACACATAAAATCATAGAAAAAAGAAATGTATGAATATTTTTTTTCCTTTTCTTACATGTAAAATAACATATACGTATTTTTTTTAAAAGTTAAAAATGAGGTTTCATTAAGAAGATAGTAAGACACAAGTAAACTAGGAGGAGACAAATTATTCCACACTCCTAAGCCTGCATCGGAATGATAACCAATGGCCAAAACATGCGCAGCCACATTTGCAGACCGATAGACAAAATTACACCTAGCGACTGGAATCTCAGACAAGAGAGATTTACAGTCTTGAATGATTAAACCAAAATCAAAAACATCATCAAACTTATCGCTATTAATAGCTTGTGCAACCAGTTGAGAATCAGTTTCAAACAGCACCCTGTGCCAACTTTGTGCCTTGATCTAACTCAACACTTCACGCATGGCAATGGCCTCGGCAACCGTTGCATTAAAAAAACCTAGATAGCGCCATGCACAACCAGCAATAAACGAAGCTCCAGAGCCCCTCACTACACAACCAATACCCCGGAGCACATCCAGTTGAGGTGTCAACATTAACCTTGAGCCAATCTTCAGGGGGACATGACCAACTTGGATTCCGGTTTACGACTACCGGTGAAATATGTAGCTAAACTCAAACCACCTTCCATGCATTCAAAACATCAGCCATCAACCTTACAACTAAATCTGGGTTCTTATGTTTATGTCGCCAAACCACGTCATTCCTATTTACCTAAAGAGCTCAGCAATCCATCACAACATTACACGCCTCCTCAGAATTCAAGTTAGCAAAAGTGTCACAAAACCAGCTAGCAAAAGAAACTTCATTTGTTGAACGAAAACCCAAACTAGACTGTTGCCATACACTCATAGCAAAGGGACATTGGACCAAAAAATGCAAAATTGTTTCGGAATCACCATAACAAACCAGGCAAACATCCACAAGATCAACGTGTCAAACTTCTAGAACTCGACGAGTTGGCA
Organism: Erythroxylum mucronatum; assembly: GCA_027563825.1. Lineage (NCBI taxonomy): Eukaryota > Viridiplantae > Streptophyta > Magnoliopsida > Malpighiales > Erythroxylaceae > Erythroxylum > Erythroxylum mucronatum. The sequence goes on from JAOSBP010000204.1 coordinate 26,400,744, forward strand.
AAATATTCATAATCGCTCTTCAAATAAAATTTTGCACTTTGGGCGGAACTATCAGCCGCCAAAGATGAGACCAAACTAAACTTGAAATGAAAAATAGAGCATGTGGTTGTGCGAGTAAATTGCGATAAGCACTCTTAACTGTATAGTTGCCCTTGGCTTCGTACTTCCAGCGTAATATATCAACGGCAGCAGTAGAACACAAAGAAATAGAGAGTATACATCGCCTATCACGTTCATTGAACAGTGCTTGAATCTTCTCAACATTCCATTGCCATTGAAGAATCAAATTGGAGACAAGAGAGAGTTGAGAAGCTGCAGGTCTGGGGGAAGAAATAAAAGAATTGGAGTCATCCAATAGCCAAGGAGAGTCCCAAATCCTTATTTGTGTGCCTAAACCAACCTGCCAATAAATACCCCAACTTAATAAATTTCAGGATTCCCAAATACTACACCAAACATAGCTGGGATTCGAACCAAGATTTGCGTCAAGAAACTAGCAATTCGGGTAGTACTTTTCCTTAAGAACATATGCTACCATAGAGTGAGGTTTTGTCAAAAGATTCCAACCTTGTTTTCCCAACAACTTGATATTAAACTCACGCAATTTTCGAAAACCTAACCCACCAAAGGATTTAAGGGATGTCATACGATCCCAAGCAAGCCAATGAATGCCATAGGAATAATTTGTTCCACTACCCCACTAATAACGCTTCATAATTCCTTCAATCTCTGAACATAAAATCTTTGGCAGCAAAAAAAGACTCATTAAGTAATTAGGCAGAGCTAGAAGAATAGTTTTCAACAAAATTTCTTTCTCGACTCGAGATAATGTCTTGTGTCCCAAAAGTTCAACTTTGTCCATAACCGATCTTTAATGTAACGAAAGACCTCCTTCTTGTTGCGGCCTATATGAGAAGGCAAACCCAAATAAGTACCTAGGGTATCCTTCTCCGCAATGTGTAACACAAAACAAACTTGAGATCGAACTGGATGAGTGGTATTGGCACTAAAAATGATGGAAGATTTATTGAGATTAATTTGCTAGCCAGATTCATCTGCATACATCTTCAAAACTTGGTTCAGATTATTGGCTTCATCAACATTTGCCTTGAGGAAAACCAAACTATCGTCGGCAAAAAGCAAATGAGAGATCAAAGGTCCATTTCGAGAAACCCGAAATCCACTCAAACTACCAACCTGAACCGCAACATGCACAAGCCTAGAGAGACCTTCCGTGCAAATAATAAAAAGATATGGAGGCAAAGGATCTCCCTGACGGAGACCCCTAGTCGAAAGGATAGGGCCAATGTCTTTATCATTTTGTAGGATCCAGTATTTGACCGAAACCACGCTAGACATTATAAGAGTAACCTACTCATTTAAGAACCTAAATTTAAGAAGCATTCGCTGCAAAAACGACCACTCCATATGATAATAGGCCTTGCTTATGACCATCTTAATAGCAACTGCAAAATTATTGCCTCTAGTACGCCTATAGAAGGCATGCAAAGCCTCAAAAGCTATAATACAATTATCCTGTATATTCCGTCCAGTCACAAAGGCACCCTGGCTTTCCGAGCTAATTTGAGGCAGCAGAGACTTCAAACGATTGGCAATCATCTTTGTCACAATCTTCAGGAGCACGTTAGATAAGGCAATTGGCCTCAAATTAGCCATAACTGTAGGAGCTTGCTTCTTTGGAACCAAGACCACCCCTGTTTTGTTCCAAAAGTTCGGAATATGTCATTGCTGAATGACAGAAATGCAAGTACTAGAAATATCCCCGCCAATCAAGCCCCAAAACCCTTGATAGAATCCCAGGTTGAAATCATCTAAACCGAGAACGTTGTCTGCTTTCATACTAAAAACAACCGCACGCACATCAGCGATAGTATATGGAGTAAGAAGAAGATCATTATGCTCCCTGAGGCTAAAGACGGAATCATATCCAAAATAGAAATGGAAGTGCAGTTCTGTGAGGTGAAAACAGAAGTGAAGTAACGTACCATTAATTATATACGTATTGAAATACAAATATAACAATAACTAAAAATCAAAGAATAGTAAAATAAAATAAAATAAAATAAGCAAATATGTACAAATCTAATTTATATTTATATTTAAAAGATTAAGAAAAATTAATTTAAAATGATATAATTTTAGAAAAGAGAATTTAAAATTGTGCAAGCAACTTTCAAGCCAGATTCAATAAATTTTAATTAATTAATTTCAATGTTGACTTCCAATAGTAATAAACTAAAAACATAAATATCAATTTAATTATACTTAAAAATTGCTCATGTTAAGATTATGAACAGAAATCACTTATTTTGGTTATTTAAAATTTGTAAATATAAAGTTAAATTAAAATTATTGTTTAATTTTTAATTATTTAAATAATTTATAAATTATTGTTATATATTTAAATTTTAAAAAAAACGTGGTTTCCATCAATTGTTGGAAGAAAAAGTTCAAGTCGGCGGAGAAGTTGCCTCACTTTTTGAAGAAGGTATTGTTTAAAGTCCAAGAAGGTGTCTACTCGTATTAAAAGCTCACATTAATGTCTTATATTTTGTAAGTTAGGATGTATTATTGAAAAAATGGATTATGTAATGATACCTTAGTAACGTATCCCGGATCGAACGTGAAAGGGCAAGAAATGAAGAAATGCAGAAATAATACATTAATAGCTGTCCAACCTTTTGAGAAAGGACAAAATTGTCCAACATTCTCCTCCTTGGATAAGCACTACTTGCAGTTTGACTCAAGTTTTAAAAAAAGTTTAAAAACTCGGTTAAGCCACGCTACTGTATTAGTCGACTAGGTTTAAAAACGAAAACATTTGATACACAGATAACGAAAGTCCATCATTCCGTCTTGCAAGGCTTTCGATACCGAAAAGTATCAAATGTATGTGTCATGTGCGACATAGATCCAATACAATCACGTATACCTAATACCTCACTAACATGAATGGGAAAATGGAGTGTAGCAAACTAGGATGATACCTTTATGATTTAAATTATATCATCTTCATTTGTAGGACTCAATTTCTCTAACTTTATGCTAAACCACATATGCTAAATTGCATTAGAGACATCATGTTTTCTCTCAACGAATGCTAAACAACATTAGAGAAAACTTGTTTTCTCTCACTAAATGCTAAGCAACATTAGAGAAAATCTTTATGTTCTCCAACTGAATGCTAAACTACATTAGAGAACCTTTATGGGATTCAAAAAATAATATCCTCCTATGTCATGTGAAACTTCATGGATATCCGTTTTAAAACTGTATGCGTCTAAATGATATAGGCACAAGGTTAATCTATATATATGCCTAATGACCTTTAAATGCTTAAGATCGACACAAATATTAAGACTTTTATACCTATTATGACAATGTATGATAACAAGTATTACTGAGGATAAATGATGATCATCTCCATTGATGAACCATCATACTGACATAATACATCAAAATGTACAAATGTACATGGAGCAAACATAATGATCTCCTAACTAATAATGTCTAAGGACGTCAAAACATCCATACTGTATACTTGTGTCACAAACATAAGTAGGTGAAGTTCTTTAGTTAAAGGAATGACTAACTTTTCCTCAGTCCTTAAATGCTCCAAATCTTAATGTCACCTTTTTGTATCAACACCATTATGACCAAATAATTGACTTTTAAATGCTAAAACCCTGTGATATTCTTTGTTGTTATTAAACAACATGGCAAGAAGATTAACACAGTACAACCAAATGGGTCTAGCTACTGAATCAACCACAGACAACTCAGAAATTAAGTTTATGAGTAATTTCTGAGTTAAACCGTCTGTGAAGCAGCCCCATAACATGCATTCTGCATGCATAGTCGAGGAAGTTACCCATATCTACATGACACACTTCTACGACATTGTACCATCTGCAAACTTAAAACTGTAACCTTAAGTGGACTTTCGATTATTCGAACACAGCCAAATTTGAATCTGAATTTCTTACGAGTTTTAGTCTGTTGATTGTGTTATATGTCAACATATAATCCTTAGTTCCTTTAAGTATCTCAACACTCGCTAGATTGCATTCCAATGGTCTACACCTGGATTAACCAGATATTGACCAAACAGTCAATGCAATGTCCCGCCTAGTACATAGCTAAGTATACATCAGGCTATCAACCGTACTAGTATATGGAATATTTCTCATAACCTCTCTCTTTACTTTATTCTTTCGATACTGTGCCAAAGATTATCTCCCACTATTAGAGATAGATGCTACAACAAGTTTACAGTTAACCGTAATAAACCTTTGTAACATATACTCAATGGATGCATTATATGAAAGGCCTGATGAGTGTTGAGATCTGTCCCGGTGAATCTGAATACCTAGAACAGAAGATGCTACACTAAGGTCCTCCATGTCAAAGTTCTTGACCAAAAGTTGCTTAACCTCATATGACATGGTCAAGTAATTGACGTGAGCAATATATCATCCATATGCAATAATAGGAAGATAACTTTACTCCCCCTGGCCTCATAATACAAACATCTTTTTAACTTTATTTTTTATAAAGCTAAAAGAGGCCACAACCTCATAAAATGTAAGGTATCATTTTTGAGAGGTTTGATGTAAATCATATATTGATCTGCATAGAGCACAAACCATGACAGTTCCATCTGGATCCTGAAATCCTTAAGGTTTTACCATATAGACCACTTCTTAAAGGTCTTTATTCAGGAAAGCAATTTTGACAGCTATCTGATGTAACTCTATATCATCATGAGCTACGAATGCCTTAATCACTCAAAATGTATCTTACGAGAATATGGGAGAAAAGGTAACATAAAGTCAACCTTTCTCTTTGAGTGAACCATTAGGCAATGGAGTGAGCCCATAAACCTCTGAACTTTATCCTAAAATCCTTTAGGTCTTAAAACTTCATTTACAACTGACAGGTTCGTAGTTCCGATGCAAATCAACTAGCTCCCAGATTTTACTATGCTTTATGGCTTGCATCTCATCAGTCATTGCATCTTACCACAAATCTGCATTAGGTCCAGAAACAACTTCAGTAAAAGTAACTGGATCCGTAACATGTCTAATAGCATAGTCATGTTCAGCTGATAAACTGTAAAATCAGATGGGATAGCAGGTCGTCTCACTCTAATGGATTTACTTAACTGTATTAGATCTTGTACCCCTAGGAACCTCTGTGTATATAAGTATGGGCTCTTATTCCTGTATAGGCACGGTACAAAGACCTAGATCCACCAGATCTAACTGTATGAGTAATGGGTACATGATAACTATAGTATCTGCCTTGCTATCATATGAAGGGTCAAAGGGCCCACCATCATCATAGACATTGTATTCTAGAAACTTAGCTATTTATAATTCCACTATTCCGGTCCCTTCTTCTCTACAGTAAAATATGTAGCTTTGAAGTGGTTAGGATATCTTACTAAATAGCAATAAGCACAACAAGCATGCAATTTATCTTTATAAGGATTATACTACCTCAGTAGGGCAACCCCATACACGAATGTGTGCAAAGCTGAGTTTCCAAACTTGTAAATAATCAAGTAGATTAGTCCTATTCTGCATTGACTTCTTCAAGTCGTTTAAGGTGCAGTAATGCCTTTCGGCAACACACCATTTTCAGAATTACTCTGCATAGTGAATTAAGTCACTTTCCAAATGATTTCAAATATCTGGCAAACAGATCTTTTAAAGTCCTAAAACACCATGTTTGCCATGATATTCTCCTTCACGGTCAAATCTGACTATCTTGATGAATTTTCCTAATTGGTTCTCAACCTTCAGTTTTTAAGCAAGAACACATAACTGTATAGGGAATAATTATCAACAAATGTCATAATACATTTAGAATTGCATAATGCAATTGTATAAGGTCTACCGATATCTTTATGTATCAGATTCAACAAGTCAAAAGCATAAGTTGACCTCAATATCTTTATTAGTCAACTTACCTCTACAACAGTCATAACATGTTCCCAGATCATCATAATCTAGAATTGAGAAATGTTTTCCTTGATCAATCTCTCAATCCTAGCTTTGTAAATGTGGCTTAAACTTTTATACCACACCATGTATGACTTCTCATTCATCAGGGTTCTTCATTTCATGAATTGTTTAGCAAGATACGAAGAAGCGTATATATAATTCGGGGTAAGACACATTCTATACAAACCATATGACAAGAAAGTTGTATTATTATGTTTCGCATTAAACAACAACTGTACAACAGAAGCATTAAATACAAAACATTAACTCTCTTTGTCCAAAATTGATCAAAAGATCACATATAAAATGTGTCATGTAAAAACCAAAATGAACCTTACTATAAGGTTCAATACATACATTCCCCATAGATATTACTTCTACTTATTCATTGTTTTGAATCATTAGTTTCTCCTTCCCTTTATTTGGCTTTATCTTGGATATGAACCTTTGCATTGTGGAAGCACCTTGATCAGATGCTCCACTATATAGCCACCAAGTACTTAATGCAACTATCGCAAATTAGATTCATAAATTGATAAGCTAAGGAGTTACCTGATGGTCATAGTCTTTCCTTCTAGGCCTTATACTGTTGGTCTCTTTATGTCATGCATACCTTTACCAGCACTGGATTGACCAGCATTAGTATGTAGAGAAGATTTTGACTTTCACCTTTGAACTAAGCAGGCTTCATCTTTGCCTTCCCTTTAGTTGCTTCGAAGGCTGTAGGATAGCAAACTTGAGTTTCTCCTCCTCAGCAACGCAATGGGCTATCAAAGTGTTGAAGTCCCATTCCTTATCTAAAGAGTAATATGCCATCACCAGATTACTAAACTCTAGGGGGAGTGTGTTCAAAGTATGATGAATCATTCTTGATATGTACTCCATTACTCCTCCTTCTCTTATATATCTCTTGGAGAATAATTCTTTCATCAAGGCACTTGTCTCAACATTAGGTGAGACTGTGTACCTTTGGGAGACATTACCAAGAAACTCCTTTGCTATGTCTGTGTCCGGAAGTTCACTTAGCAGATGGTTAGGAATGGATTTCTTAATGGTCATCAGACTTAATCTGCTAGACCGATCCCAGGCTTTATAGGCTGCTTTATGAACTTTTGAGCTCATAGATGTAGGTGGCGATGGCCTATTCATCCGTATGGCCATATCAACCTTAGTTATCTCCATAGCATTCAATACATCCTCTGTCCACTTCTTTGTATCGAAACCGGTCAGGGTTTCAACGGTGACACTGATTTTATTAACCAAAAATGTGACTATAAAATAACAATATTTCAATCAGCACAAATGTAAGATAACAACGATACTCAATGCCATTGAAAAGTATCTTTACTGAAAATCCAATCACACATATTATGAAACACCTTTGGGCTGAATACATAATATATGCGACTAAAACTCCATGTAAAAACGTTCAGAGTATAAACTATCAACTATTGTGACATTACCACCTTTGGGCAAATAGATCACTTGAGCAATAGCTTTCCTTCATCTAATGTCTTTATGCACATCTCAAAATATTATGTAAGGCCAACATCTTTGGGCAGAATAACCAAACATAAAATCAGAAACATCCCCCAACATGCAAGCAGAACAATTCAAAATACTGACTTGAAAGGCCACTTTGGTGACTACATTCTTATCAACACTCAAAAAGTCCACAAACATAAGGGATACATCTTTATGTTATCCTCACATTCTTTATGGGCATATGGTATCTGACAATGTAACATCAATAAATGTGAAAATCCGAATACACAGTCTCATTGTCACACACTCGTGCTGAAGACATTCTCTAAAAAATTTATTTGAGATTTTTGTAAAAGAAAAATCTCAGTAGAGTGATTATTGTATATCACTGGACACTAGATTGATCACTTGAGACATGAGAACTTCATGTATCTCCCTTATGGCAAGTTCGTTGCATAAAAATTCACTCAAAAATAGCTTCATAATGTCTCAATTCCTTTTTTGAGTAACTATCATACGATCCTGAACACTAAACATGAGACCTGAGACACGAAAACTTGAAGTATCTCCTTCACGTGATGTCTGAAACATGAAAATTTACTTAAAATTAGATTTAGAACGCCTTAATTTCTTTTTCTGGAGTAAAACTTTAATTTATTACTAATGTAATAAATCCAGAAAAATGGAAAAACTCACTTTATGAATTTCTTGGACTTGGAAATTGACCTAAAACACTCCAGGGTACCCTTAAAGGAAATTTAATCTTTTTTGTGTTTTTTTGAAAATACTGTAGAAAAATCTGTACGGCTGAAGATAACATGACGTCAGCTCTGCATCAGTGCTTGACGCCAGCGGCGAGGCACACACGTCACCCAACGACGCGCCTCAATCATGAATGGTGCATGCTCAGCACTCGCCAAACGCGCTTATCTGATGGTGCGTGCGTTGCACTCGCCGACACGTGGCACGATATGATCCACCTATGTGTTGACCCGTGGCTGGCACGTACGTCGCTCGGGTTAGACGTACTGCCCCTAGGGCCGTACTGTGAGTTGCCCCACGCGCTTGATGGTCTTTGTCCTCTGTCGGTCTCATCGAAAAAAGACGATTTTCGGCAAGTTTTGAGCCAAATTTTCGCACTCCTAGGCTTGTTTTCACCCCATTTCTCAAGGCTATACACATGTATACTACTTTGATGCAATAAAAAGTAAGAAAAAATCGAGAAACAGAAGTTAAATCTCTGAAAACCTTATGGAGAGAAAACCAAGAAATCTTAATTTTTAACCACTCGATCGCGTGACCGCTCTAATATCATGTGTAATACATAACGGTACCTTAGTTACGTATCCCGGATTAAACGTGAAAAGGCAAGAAACGAAGAAATGCAGAATACCTAATTTTGGTCTCCGTAATTTCAAATGAGCTTTCCGAAGCCGAAACAAGCGCGAATCCACCGCCGCCTTCATGGGAACTCCTCTCCGGGACGCAAGTAAGGTCTTTCTGCAGTTTTCTCAAAACGTAAGCTCTCTTAACAGGTCAGAGTGTAATATCCCATTTTTTTTGGAATATGCTTAGGGTTTAACCATAGATTAAATATTGCATATATATGCATAACATTAGCATTCACACACGAATTGATATTTATGCACATTACAAGTTAGCATATGCACTCAATTGACTTATTCCAAGGTATGAAAAATGTTAAGTGATCATGATGTGAATTGTGTTTTGGTATGTCTTGAATTTTGGTATGATTGGATTTCAATTAGAAAATTTGGAATTAAATGTTATGGATTGGAAAATTGATAAATTAAATTGTACATTTGGATTAGGACAAATGTCAAGTGGTAAGATAAATTGATACATGAAAATTTTGAATGATTTAGCCTATAATTAAGTGACATTTGACGTAGTTAAATTAGTGACAAATGGCCTATTATAAGTGTGACATGTGGCAGCATATATATAGGATAAATGGACTGTATGCAAAGGTGACAAATGCCAATGTACAAAGGAGACACCTAGCATCCAAGGTATTACGTTTCTTCTTCTTTCTTCTTCTTACACCACCAAAACTCTCTCACCCTTACATCCCTGTATTTTGTCTATGTTTGTGTCCAATTTCTACACCAATAATCCATGTTTTTACCCTTCACAAAATAGCTAAAGAACCAGCTGATTGTTGTTGTTTTATCATAGCCGAAAGTCACCTAATCCTACCTCGAATGTGTGATGTTTTTGCTTACTTGGAGTACTAGATTGACTTGATCTTTTGAGCTAGAATTAGAGTTAAACATGTAAGTAAATGATTAGTTTTTATATCACGTTATGATAGAGAATTGATGATGATGAATAAGGATGAATTATATATGATGTTGATGATTGATAGTGCTGGAATATGTTAGCTATAGTGTTTTCATTGAACATGCATAGGTATTTTGGCCATAACTTGATCTATAGACATCCAAATGGGATGATTTTAAGTTTATATTAAACTATAGACATATGGATATGTTTTTCATGAAGGAATTGAATTTGAATTCTATCTATAAGAGTTTTAAAATTTGTCTTGAAGTTGAGTTTCTGGATTCTATCACTGTTTGAGAATAGTTTGTAGTATTATGGGTATAACTTGTAGAATATTGAACCAAATTGCATGAAATTAATGTCATTAGAAACTTAAGACATAAAGGAAAAAAATTTAGAAGAATGTTTTGCTTAAATCCTTCTTTTTCATTGTCAAAATGGCCATAAAAAATTGTCCTAAAAGTCTATTTTGGAAGAGCTAGAATGAAGCTTGAATAAGAGGTAGTGCACGATCTTGCACAAGCACATTCGTGACAGAAAGGGGTCATGAAGGGGTTGCACAATCATGACGGAGGAGGATCAATTGGAAGTGCACGATCGTGACAGTGGAGGTATCCTACTGTTTGACGGCTTTGAACACCTTTCACTCTTTTGATCATAACTTCTTCTCTGGACTTTCGATTGACTTGAAATTTGGACCACAAACTCCTCACGCATTGCTCTTCCTCTCCACCAAATTTTATTTTCATCTAAATTCAAAAAATGTATTGTTGTTTACCAAATATTCAGGTCTGAAATTTTGGAGATGTTATAAGAATGAATGAGAATTTGGATATTGTATGATCATATAATGTTGGAATAACCTTGGTGAATGATTGATTGATGATATTATAATTTATTGAGGTGTTAACCTAAGTTCAAATTAGACATATATGAGTTTTGAAGTATGAATGATCATAAGATATGAATTAAGGAAATATACCCGGAATAGTCACTGAGCATGCATTGAACATGACATATGTATATATGTGAACAAATGAATAAGTATTCGATTGATCGACTTTGTAATGTGAATTATTTGTGAATTGTCTGATTTTAGACACTCAAGTCGAACGCTAGTTAGACATTGCTGGACCATCCAGGCAATAGCATAAATTGGAGTGTACTGTGAGTCAACCTAGATGATCTTCCTAGGATTGATTTATTCTGTTTAACTTCTAATTATTGAACTGTTTATGATTTGTATATGAATTCCGGAATTTAATGGTCTGAGGAGTTTAATATTAGGGAATGTATTGGAAGTGTTCTATTTGCATCTGAAATTTGAATGATATCTATTTGCATCTGAATTCTGAATGATATCTGAATACTCAATGAAAGTTGAATGCCAGACTGAGGTCTGATGAATATGAGATTCTGTCTGTGCATTAAAAGTGAATGCTATACATGGCATATTCTGTTAGTTGATGCATTTCATAAAATACATGTTCAGATAAAAGCGTTATGATCAGAGTAGCCAGTTTGAAAGGGCTTTAAGCTCATAATTCTGCACGTAGAGCTTTGCTCCGTGATTTCTGTTTTTGACTGAGCCCAATGGGCCAGTATCTGTATCTGTATTTGAAAGGCACTTAGTCACAACAAATAATAACGAATATGGAGTCTCATATGCATCTACATTTTTGTATATATGATTATGAAATATGTTCTGAAATTGTGATAATAACGTGATGTGCCATGATAATGTGATTGATTGGATTATACATGTTTAAATACATGTTATGAAGGATGTATATGAAATGTGTGATATTTGTGTATTTGACTTGGGTGAGATCATCAATGATGGTTCACTCATTGAGTTCACAAAACTCATCAAAAATTGCAATGTGACTTTTCAGGTACGAGACAGGAGACCTAGTTCCTAAGATTTGTCTAGAGAAACATTTTGGATTAAGATATGACTCAAAGGTCTGTCAACTAAGATCAGAGGAGTTATAGTTTGTAATTATATTTTAGTAATGATTAAAAAATTGAACCAATTCAATCATAAAAGTTTTAAATTGACCAATTTTTTTAGTTTGATTTATATTAATAACCTTGTTATTAAAATTTGAATGATTTATTATTAAATCAACCAGTTTCCATAAAATAACCCATTTTCATAAACTATAATAAAATAATTAGTTTTCATTTAACAACTTATTTTCGATTAAACTTTAATTTCTTTGATAATTAAGGACAATCTTTTTTTATTATTTAATGTTGTTCAATTTTTACTGTATATTTGTGACAATTTAGTAATAATTAGATATTTAAATTCTTATATTTTTATTTTCTGGTTTAATTTTAAGTTCAATTTTTAAATCATTGATATATGTAGATTGGAATTCATAGGTCACGAAGATAGGAATGGAAGAAGAGGAAAAGGGCTTCTTGACAAAATTGGGGCAACTCACGTTACAGTAATTTATACGCGACGATCAGGCTGCTTTGCCTTAATTTATTACTATATATTTTCATTAAATAAAGAACAATAAGTTATGAATTGTGATATTATTGAATTTTTATTTAATTTTAAGCTCTTTATTTATTAAATAATTTATTTAAATTATATATTTTATAAATTATTATTCACATTTAATAATCTTATACACTCAAAAAATAATATTAATTTGTATTAACAAAAACAAGTTAATTTAACCAAATATTCTAAAAATAACTATAAATCAGTTTATATAAAAAAATTGCCAATGTTATCAAATTCTTACACATGAGAGTTAAGGTTAAATCTTAAATACATCTTTATAGAAAACATATATTTGACGCTCAACTCCGAAAAGGATTATTATTATAAATAATTTAAAATAAACACAAATATTATTTAATTTAGTATTATTTGCTTAAAATCTATATCATAATTTATAATTTATTTCAAACAATTTATAAAAATAAAATTAATTTGAGAAAATATTCTAAAAAATATTTTAAAATTAATTTATATAGAAAATGATTAGGGTTAATTAAAAAAATCCCTAATTTTTATCAAAATTTTAATTATAATCCGAACTTTAAAAAGTAGCAATAAAATGTTCAAATTTTTAATTTTTTAATTTTAGTTTGATGTTAGTTTCTTCATTATTTTTGCTGTCTTGGCGATGCCACATGTCCAGGACACTTATCACGTAATTAGCATAAATGAATGATATTATTACCGATTACCAGACTATTGGGTATCGCGGGCTTGATTTTGACGTTGAGAGTCTGGAGAGTCTGGAATTTCAGTGATTTACCTTGGTTGGCTAAAAAAAGAAATCAAATTATTTGTCCAGTTTTATTCTGTCTTATAAAATCTTAGCTATTTATTTTGCGGGACTCACGCGGATCCCATGCGAACCCTACATAAATAAATGGATGAGATTTATTGGATACAATAAAACACCATAATATTAGACAGAAGATCTGAACTCCTAAAAAAGATTATTACTTAGAAAAGTTGTTGTTTGTTCCTGGGCTGTAGAATCTCGGCAATAACTGCTTTTTGAATGTTATATTGCAGGTTTGGTTAACTTCTGTAACTTAGGTATTATTGTTCATCGTCTAAATCGGTATAGGTTATAGGTTGTTCGGTTTTGTTTGTTTTATGAGAAATTTTTGGGAAAACATAAAGGGAAGATATGAGCAATGACTAGAGATGGCAATAGATAGGGTTCGGTTCGGATTTTACTCTACCTATATTTATATTCATTTTTTATAATTTAACCCATATCTATATTCATATTCATCGGTTTCTACGATTTATTACCCATATCTAAATTTATTGGATTGTTCAAGTGTTTGAATATCCATCAGGCTGTATAACACATAAAAATATAACTCCTAAATAAAAAATATAAAGAACAGATTTTTGTGAACACTTCAAATCAAAATTACTTTAATAACAATAAGTTAAGATTTTGATTTGTATGTCTTAAAAATCATAAAATTGGAATAATAAAAATGATAATGTCTAGTGCAAAGACAACATATATTTTTCACAATCAAGAATTGGAATAAATACTGAAATATCCAAAGCTTCAAATTATCTTTGCGTGAACTTCACAACATTCAAAACTCCATTTCCATATCATTTGCATTATTATCAACCTATAAGAAAATAAAATATGATGAAAAAGGTGAGGACTGAAGAGTAAAGTAAGGATTTTAAAGCTGTTTCTTCTAAAAAAATATTAATATTTTATTATATTTAACAATAAATTTTTAAGAAAAAAATAATTAAAAAAAGAATTAATAAAAAACGGGTAAGATATGGGTATCCGTCGGTTCGGGTTATCACTAGACCCATATTCAAATCCATATTCACATCTATTTTTCAACATCCATTTAAAATCTATTTTTTAATCTCCATATTTATTTTTTCAGGTCAGATAGTGCGGATACTAATTGGATTAAAAAGTCACTGCCATCCTTAGCAATGACAGCAATTTACCCACTAATTCAAGCATAAATTCAAATTCAATGAATAACTATTTTTCTGACAAACCCAAAATTTTCATTTCTGTTTGTTTTATGAGAAATTTCTACGAAAACGTAAAAAGGAAGATATGGGCAATGACAACAGCTCATCCACCCATTCAAGCATAAATTCAAATTCAACTTTTTTTTTTTGACAAACCCAACTATTCATATGTGTGACTCTTGTAATGAACTTCCAAGAAGTTTAACACAAATATCCATACCTATAGTCAGTAGGAATCTTGGAAAATTATAAGCTTCTACAACATTAATACTATTCTAATTAGGAATTGACTTTGTTTGGTTACAGAAAAACAAGACAAATTGTTTTGGTTTATGTCGTATGTTTAATCCGATATTTGAGACATGTGGAGGATATAACCTTCGAGAAATTGAAGAGTAAAACTTGTTAAATTCATACGGAGAATTTCATTAGATACAATAGAGTATTGCTTTCCAGGAAGCATTTCTTTGGTTGGCATTCCTTTACGTAGTCAACTTTACTTTTGGACAACTAAGGTAGTTACTATCCAAGTTTTTCTTTTCATTTTTGTTTCCTTTTCCTGTAAGTCCATTTCTTAATGTACCTTTTTTCAACAAGTTATTATCAGAGTGATCAATATGCTAACGTCTCAATTAGATAGAATAAATATGAATAAAAAGGATAAGGAAAGGCCAATATCCACATATAGTGACGGCAACTCACGCACTCACAATATCTACAAATACCTGGGTTACACCCAGCGACGGAGCCAGAAATTTATAATAAGAGGGTCCAAATATTTAATTTTTTAAAATTTTGGGGGGCCCAATATACTACTAGCTCTAAAATAACTTTATCCTCGTATATGTATATATATATATAATATTTAATTTTTTAAAATTTTGGGAGGCCAATGACCCAGTGACCCCATGTAGCTACGTCACTGGTTACCCCTCACACATCCAATCAAGAAAAATTGATTATTCCCTCCATAATTACCGCAAGACATTAAACCATTGTGTACTTTTCTTCAAAAAAGGAATCCAGAAAAATCGGAAGGAGGTGGTCCTCTTGGATATGACTTGTAAGCTCGACGACGAAGAAGAGATATATAACTTGCAGGTGTGGAAGGAGGTGGTCCTCTTGGATATTTCTTGGTCTTGCCCGTCTCTGTCCCCTTCCATGCATTGACCTTTCTATAAAGAATATCAAAGCTGTTGGAAAGATAAAAGGATTTGCGTGAATAACAAAGCGCAACTGGTGGATCCAGTTAAAATAATATTATTTAAATTTAAATTTAAAATAATATAAACCATAATAATAGTAATTGTCAAATATGGACACCCGCGAGAACGCTTAATTGGGCACAGTCTTATCTTATGTCTAACTGATAAAGGTTATTTCTGATAAACACATAAAAAGATAGAAAAAAGAAATGTATAAATATTTTTTTCCTTTTCTTTCATGTAAAATAACATATACGTATTGAAATACAAATATAACAATAACTAAAAATAAAAAATAGTAAAATAAAATAAAATAAGCAAATATGTTTAAATCTAATTTAAATTTATATTTAAAAGATTAATAAAAATTAATTTAAAATGAAATAATTTTAGAAAAGAGAATTTAAAATTGTGTAAGTAGCTTTTAAGTCAAATTCAATAAATTTTAATTAATTAATTTCAATGTTGATTTCCAATCGTAATAAACTAAAAACATAAATATCAATTTAATTATACTTAAAATTTGCTCATGTTAAGATTATGAGCAGGAATCACTTATTTTGATTATTTAAAATTTGTAAATATAAAGTTAAATTAAAATTATTGTTCAATTTTTAATTATTTAAATAATTTATAAATTATTGTTATATATTTAAATTTTAAAAAAATTGCCGTTTCCATCAATTGTTGGAAGAAAAAGTTCGAGCTGGCAGAGAAGCTACCTCACTTTTTGGGGGCAAGATCCTCTGTCCTTATAACCCTGTGCCAACCCTGTTCCAGACGATCTCATTCACATATTTCTTTAGGTCCCACATATTTGTATAGATGAGATCATATAAAACAGGGTTAGTACAGGGTTATGAGCACAGAGGATTTGATCCCCACTTTTTGAAGAAGGTATTGTTTAAAGTCTAATAACGTATCTACTCGTATTCAAAGCTCACATTAATGTCTTATATTTTGTAAGTTAGCACGTATTATTCACAAAATGGATTAAGTTCTTAAACTTATTTAAATTATTTACTCAATCCAATTGTTTGCTTTATTTGAATTAGTAACTTTTTAAAAATAATTTGATACAATTTAATCTTAATAATTATTACAACAAAAATAATCTTGTGAAAGTCTCACTAATACGTGAGGTTACTAGTACACAATCTTATCATAATTGATAGAGAGACTGTTTCCGATAGACCTACATAAAATAAAAAATATTATATATATAAATAAATAAAGTTAAAAATAGACATACAAGATAATAATAAAATTAAAAATTAAATACGTATAAATAAAAATATAAAAATAAGTAAATTTTTAGGCTAAATAACTAGGGGAAAGTAATACATATTAAATGTTTAGTGTATACAATTCGAAGGAAAAAATTTAAAAGATCTATAAGAATGAAAATGACCTCTCTATCTTAGATATTTTATCCACATCTTATTATACCAAAATTTTCAATTGAGGATCATGCCATCAGATAGTTAATAGTTATTAATAAATATAATATTAAATTATATAATAAATAACAAAATGAAAATTTTTAAATTAATTAGGATGAAAAAGAGAGAAAAAAGTGTAGGCATATTATCCTCGTTCATTTTATCTATAATATACAAATACTATTTCAATTCTACATTACATATGTATAGTTTTAGCACTATATATTTAAAATTACATATTTTATAATTAGTTTTTTGTACTGATTTAATATAAAGTTAATAGACGTGAAATTTAATAAAATTAAGATTATATAACCAAAACATATCGCTTTCTTAAAGATATTTATTAAGGATGACAATGGGTCGGCCCATGGGCCGGCTCGTTAATTATTTTAAAATAAAATTTTAAATTAAAAATATAAAATAATGTCTTTTTTTTAATTGAGTCCGGACCTGAGTTGCCTAAGCCCAGGCTGCCCTAAGCAAAACAATAAAAAGTTGAACCTTAGATCAATCTGGACTTGATTTGGCCCATATGTTGATTTATTGAAAACGCCTAAATTTAGGCCCATGGGCCAGCCCATTGTCATCCCAAATATTTATCCTAATATAATACTACAAATTTTGTTAATAACCAAGGGAAATTCCATTATATAACTATATTAATTTAAAGATGTTTTGACACTTTTTTATTAAAAGAGTATATTATCAATCTTTTAAACCCTCTTTTTTAATAATTATGATAATAAATGTAATTCCTAATCCTACTTTTCGTTAATACCATAAATTGAATTTAATTGGACTTCGCATTGATGTAAGGAACTGATTGCTGAAAAATAAAATATCGTTTAAAAAGATATTAAATATGAAAAATAAAATATGGTTTAAAAAGATATTACATATGTAAAAATATTGTTTAAAAAGATATTTAATCAAATTATATTTTAGTAATGATTAAAAAATTGAACCAATTCAACCGTAAAAGTTTTAAATTGACCAATTTTTTAGTTTGGTTTATATTAATGACCTTGTTATTAAAATTTGAATGATTTATTATTAAATCAACAAATTTTCATAAAATAACCCATTTTCATAAATTATGATAAAATAATTAGTTTTCATTTAACAATTTCTTTTTTCGATTAAACTTTAATTTCTTCGATAATTAAAGATAATCTCTTTTTTAATTATATTTTAATTATTTAATTAAGTCCATTTCTTTATATACCTTTGTCTAACGAACTGTGTCAATCACATGGAACAAATGTGAATAAAAAAGGAAACCTTAAAAAACAATATGATGCAAATATTATTTTAAGGACAAGGTTATTTTGTGGTAGAAATTGGGTAATTGGGAGGCCCATCAACTCAAGCCTTCATTGTTGACTTTAAACTACGCAAGATCGACACATTCTTTCATTTTTAGAAATAATGAGATAATGTGTGACTCTTGTAATGAACTACTGCGAACTTTAACACAAAGATCCATATCTATAGTCAATGGAGAATCTTGAAAAATTATAGGCTTCTTAACGTTAATACCATTCTAACTAGGAATTGAATTCATTTAGCTACCCAAGAACAAGACAAATTGTTTTGGTCTATGTCTAATGTTCAATCCAATATTTGTGATCTGTAGAGGATAGGACCTTCTGGAAATTGAAAAGTAAAACTTGGTGACTTCAGATTGAGAGTTTCATTAGACATAACAGAGTTTTGCTTTCCAGGAAGCATTCCTTTGGTTGGCATTCCTTTAATGAGTCAACTTTACTTTTGGACAAATAAGGCAGTTGGATTTCAAGAAAAGGTTCTTACCAATTTGCGATCTAATTGTTGTCGCAATGTTATATATATATATGTGTGTGTGTGTAAATATATAAATATATATTTATATTCTTTCGTTATTAATATTAATTAATTTTATTTTGTTATAATCTAATGTAAAATTTTACTCATAATATATATATATATATTTATATGTGTGTATATGTATAAATATATATTTATACACACATATAAATATAAATATATTTATATTTATATGTGTGTATATGTATATAAATATATATTTATATATTTATATTCTTTCGTTATTAATATTAATTAATTTTATTTTATTATAATCTAATGTAAAATTTTACTCCTACTTGACCTTAGTTAATCCCGACTTAATTTGGCAAGTTATTTTCTTAAATCATAAAAAATTTGAGTATTTTATTATTATTTTTTAAATTTGAATTATAATTGTAAAATTTAGATTTTTTAACAATTAACTCTTTATTAAGGGTGCGATCAACTTAATATTATCTGTTTCTTACACTATCCACGTCTTTCTTTTCATGTTACACTCACGGCTACTTATTGGAGGTTCACACACAATTGTTTGTTTCCTTTTCCTGTAAGTCCATTTCTTAATGTACCTTTTTCCAATAACCAACAAGTTATTGCCAAAGTGATCAACACGGTATCGTGACAATCACAAGGAAACAAATATGAATAAAAAGGGATAAGGAAATGCCTAACTTTTGTTGACCATTGATGCCAAAATATGAATAGTCAAGAACATTAAATATCTTAACTGGAGCATCTACAATTATGATATGAATAATTTTTGTAAACAAGGATTTTGCCAGAAAATGCAGAAGGCCAGAAAATAACGCAGAAGGGAAGAAAGATTTTCAGGAAGAAGTAAGGTTTTGCATAATATCTTCGGTGTTTTTAATTGATAAACTTGTGCCAATATATAGCACTTTTCCAAACCAACTTGAACAGAAATAACAAACGGAAGCAAATAATGGGCCACGCCCACCTTCACACATGGAAAGGAATTAAAACAGAATTAAACATCTTACTGAGTAATGGACTCCTAAAAGAACTCTAGCAACAATAATGGACTCCTATAGTGAGAAAGATTTGCAAGTTAAGTGTTTTACCACTGATACGAGATGAAACAGATGACTTGTCTTTGAAAGTATCACCTTGACCAAGGTGTAATTAGATAGAAATACAGGAGTAAATTGGGGAAAACTAAGTTTGACATAACCATATGAAACTATGGCAATAATAGGACTATGGATTTATGAGTAAGTATTACTCCTAAAAGCAGGGTTAGATTCATACAGTGCTATATGGATATGTTTAGGAAGTATTTGTACGATCTGATATATGTGTTGTTGAGAGACTGGAAATGAAAATATGAGTAATTTGAAACGCATTAAGGACATAAACAAGGAATTGAGAAACCTATGGAATTTATCAAATGTGGTCTTATGGAAGAAAACATTGAGTGGTAAAGTGAGATAGGAAATGGAGGAGCGTATGCGATAATAGTACCCCTACCTTCTTAAGATCAAAAATGAATTTCGATGACGAAATTTTTATTAGGAGGGGGGAGTTGTAACATCCCACCCCTGATGGGAAGGGTAAAATAGTAATTTGGAAAGGGCCGAGAGTGATTAGGATTGTTCTAAAATATTCATGCATATCCTTACATGTGAATAGTAAAATTTGCACATGAAAATGACTGTACATGCATTTATGACATTTCCCGGTATATGTGCCTAAATGTGATTTTTGTTGTGGAAAATGTGTTTTTGTGCTTGAAAATTTAATTGGAGTGGATTGTTGTGTGTTTCACATTTTTGGAGAATTTTAGGAATTTTTCTGAAATTTTTCGGGAAAAATTTTTGGATTGGAAAAATCGTCAAGTAGCGGACTGATTGGTTTTCGGTACTGAAAATTTCTATCCAAATGAAGTTTTCCGCGACTCGCGATTGCGAGCGGTTCTGTTTTGCCATGGCTCGCAGTCGCGAGTCGCTGGCGGGTTTTGATTTTGATTTTGATTTTATGTTACTTCTTCCACTCTTTTAACCATAATGTTTTCATCCGACCTCCGATTTACCTGATTCTTAAGGCATCGGATTCATGAAATATTTAATTTCATTTCTACGTAAAATTGGAAATTTTTAGAGATGAAATTGACGTGGATTAATTAAGTCAAAGTGAGGCGACCAGGTAATTATTTTCTGGTCCTTGTTTTATTAACTTTTGGACCTATAGAGATTCGAAATTAATGATTTTGGTGTTTTTAGATTTCTAATTTTTTGAGGGAATTTTTGTGATGAAAATTTTGGGAATAGTGCCGGGAATGTCACGAACATGCATTGGACACAGTTTTAATCACTACTTGTGCATTATTAAATATTTCTGACTGTACAATTGGTAATGTTTACATACTTTGACTGTTATAGAGGCGCTTTTGGAATGTCAACCCACCGACGTTGTCGAGACTTCCAGGCATTAGCTCGGAAGCTATTGGTGAGTAACCTAGATGGTTCTTTCATTTATTATATATTTACTGTGGTGAATAATGGTGGGTTTTGTGATTGGTTATGACTGTGAATTCGGACAGAAAGTCCGATGTATTGGGAGCAATGACATAGAAGTGTTACTTGTTTGTGAATCTGTGAACTACTTACTTCTGATGTGTTAAATTGCGACACGTGTATTACTCGTGATATGTGTTAAATTGTGACACGTGGATGAATTGTGACACATTTACTGTTAAATTGGGACATATGCATTATACATGAATGCATGATCAGATAATGACAGTTGTGACCGGAGCAGCCACCGAGAGCTAAAAGCTCAACGTATTAGGG
>JAOSBP010000204.1:26448028-26466435 GCA_027563825.1 Erythroxylum mucronatum
CAGGATGACTTCCTTCTTGCTCGTGAACATCGAAGAATGCACGAACCTCAGCCTGGAAACAAAATCAACATTAAAGCCAAGGATTACAAGAATGCACGCAAGTGATACTTTCCATGAAAACAGTTTCTCTTGTGGCAATAAAAACTGCCCTTTTGAGCCAACATGTTGGCATGCCAAACTCAAAGAACTAAACTAAGATCACAAGTTCAAAACACGGTTTCTGATCATTCCTTGTTCTTTCTCAAATTCGCAATATCGAACAAAGATGACACATTCCAACATCCACTTATTGGTAAAAACCTCAAGAGGTATATAACTAGTATTCTTTCTGCATTTGTTTTACTATATATCTCAAACACTGACTTAGCCAAATTTCAGCAATGAATTTACATGTAGAGACATAGTTCAATTTTTCGGATGCTTAAAGGCTATTAGTTTACACACAAGGTTTCTCATTAACTAACTTGTAACAGATAGTTGGAAAATAAAAAAAAGGATGCCGGATCATACCAAAATTGCATCGAAGGGACGTGTCTTCAGTCCACATGGAGCCTTAATTGTGTTTCCATGCATTGGATCACAGACCCATGTCACAATCTGTCCTGCCCGACGAACTGCTCTGATCAAGTGGGGCAACTTGACTCTCATGTTCTCAGCACCCATTCTGCAGATAACTGTTATTCTTCCTGGCTTGTTGTTCGGATTCAAGATTTCAATAAGCTTAATTAGCTCACTTGGATCCATTTTCTGGCTCACCTGCATCAGAAGTAGTGTTTTCAGCCACAAGTTTTTGTTCTTAGATGGACAGACACAAAAGGAATATATGTGTACTATTGACGATGAACCATTTGATCCAAAAAATTTAGCCCTTAAGTGTGGCCCAAGAATAGACCTATATCCACCATAATTGAAGGAAATGTAAACTGAACATGATACCTCACAGTCACATAAACTTATGGTACCAAGTTAAAAGCCATTTTCTCAAAAATTTAAGTTGTTGGATGGGATTGAACTTGGAGAATAAATCTTAATAGACATCAATGAGACATGCATAGCACAATTGCTCTTTAAACAACTACTTGCATGTTCTAACAAATTCCAACATGAATAAGTTAGTTTCAACTACATTTCAGGTATAAATGTTGAAATTTTAGTATAATTTTCAAATAGGTGTGTCAATTATCAACTTCTACACAAGGAAATAGGTTCATAGTTCAGTTTATGCAGGTAAACCAAGTTTGATTTCTCATCAACAAATTTCACTTCTTCTCACTTATGAAGGTGATTAGTTCTGAATTGTGTCATTAGTAATAAAAAAGGATCAATTATTGATAAGATAGAGTTGCATTTTAAGCACCTTGATGCCAAGAGGATTAGAAATTCCTCTAAGGAACTCAACATGGGCACCGTCAAGCTGACGGGTTCGCTCTCCGCACCAAAGCATGTGAGCAGAGCAATCATAATACTGGTCAGATGTGGAATCCAGTCTTGTAAGGGCTTGTTCATAGGGCAAAAGCAAACACTCGTGTGACGTCCAAAAGTCAGTAGTTGTCATAATAGGGTGTTCCACAGTAAGTCCTGCTGCAGCCATGAATCCTAAGGCCTCATCTACACGGTGAGCCAATTCTTGGTACCTAAATGACAAAACAGAGGCAGAAATTATAAACATGAAAATCCCCGGTACACATCCAACAAGCAAACTCCGCAAAACTGGACGTAACATTAGCAATTACCAAATGACAGTAGCGTCAAAATGATGTACAATCATACAAAAGATCTAAGTGAGACTCCAAGCAACGTAAACATAATCCTGCATACCTGTCTCCCTGTTCACTGTGTTCCGCGAAATCAAGATTCCACTGCGTAACTCTCTGCATTGCAGCATACCCTCCAGTTGCAAAGGCCCTAAGAAGGTTGAGAGTTGCTGCAGATTGGCAATAGGCTCTTATCAGCCTCTGTGGGTCTGGAATTCTTGATTTCTCGTCAAAAGAATCTCCATTCACGTTGTCCCCTTTGTAACTTGGCAGTTTCACTCCATCTCTCTCCTCAAAAGGATCGGACCTAGGCTTTGCAAATTGACCAGCCATTCTTCCCACCTAAAACCAATCAGGAATCTCAATTATGTTATTTCATCTGAGGAAATAACTACACAATAGTAAAACAGAAGATGAAAATTTCAACTCAAGTTTTAATCTTAACCAAGACCCACCATGTTTTATCCTTAATCTTAACAATAGCAAGCTGAATTATAAGAATATCCAGAATCATGAACCATAGAATTGAAATAACTCAACAATCTCGAGAGATCTAACCTTAATGACAGGCATTTGACCGCCAAACATAAGCACAACACTCATCTGAAGCAGAATTCTGAAAGTATCCCTTGTATTATTAGCACTGAACTCCTTGAAACTCTCAGCACAATCACCACCCTGCAACAAGAACGCATTCCCCATGGCAGCCTCCGCAAGCCTCTCCTCCAAGTTCCTAGCTTCTCCGGCGAAAACAATCGGCGGGAACGCCTCGATAGTCTTCAAAACTGATTCAAGCTCACAGGCATCGGGATATTCAGGAAGCTGCAAAGCCTTCTTCGTCTTCCAGCTGTCCAACGCCCACTTCCCAGTCCCTGGCGCCACAGCGGCGGACTGCTTCACCGCCACCGGATTCTTCGCCGGCTCCGCGGCGTGTACGGCGGCGATCAAAGGAAGTCTTCCACGTTTCTCGGTCTTAGAAAAGAGAGAGAAGGCGGGCCGTTGCTGCTGCTGGCGTCTGAGGTTCGGTTCATGAGAAAGTTGGTCACTTTTTCCGTACACAGACTTGGAAGAAAGAGTCGACATAGCCATTTTTCTCAAAACTTCCTCTCAACCCTCTTCTCCCTCAACACGCTATAGAGAAGGCTAGATAGAAAAAGCTAGGATCCAGGAAACAGGGAGCGAGTGGGTGAGAGGAAGGAAACGAAGCAGAGGGTTTATATAGGGGTTTGGTGGACTTTCGATAGTCAAAGTCTCAAAGATGGTTGTTGGGGCTCGGAGGGGTAGTTCAGTAATTTCAACACAATAAAGATGAAACTGCGAGTTGGGAGTTAGGCTTGTTCCAGTCACGTGATCACCCTGGTCAAGTGTATGATTGGCAAATGAGTAACGACAAAACCCACCAACCACAGACCCATATGTGCTTATATATATGTATATGATGAATTATTACCTACCAACTATGATACTTTAATATTATCATATACTTAACTACGTGGTTAGGTACATTGCCTCTAATTTAGTACTAATATGGTAATTAATTAAATTGTTACTAACTTATTATATTTGGGAATAATATAAAACTGATATTATTCGCTAATATTATTTTTTCAAAATTTTAAAAATCATATTAGAAGTTAAATCTACAAAGCAAGAGATTTAAAATTTAAAAGGTTCAACGGTACTAAATTATTATAAAATTGGATAAAAATTAAATAAAATAAAAAAATTAAAATATAATTGAAAAAGATTGTCCTTACCTATCGAAGGTTTAATTAGAAAATTTACTAAATAAAAATTTATTTATTTATTTTATTTATAATAATTTATTAATTTAATAAAATTAATCAATTAATTAATAAATTGATCAAATTTTAACAACACGAGTTATTAAAATAAATCGAACTTAAAAATTTGATAGTTTAAGAATTTTACAGTTGAATCAGCTGAACCAGTTGAGTTTTTTAATCATTAATTTTTTAAATCCCACGCTTTAAATAAATTGTTGTGATGAATAATTTAAGATAAATGGATAAACTCAATATAAAATCATCATCAATAAATTATCAACATAATATTTATTGATACAAAATTTTTAAATAATTTAAATAATTCAAACTCATGAACTCAAATATTATATATAGAGTCAATAACTTCGTTTTAAAATAATCTATATTTACCTCTAATTTTATGTTAATATAATGATTTATGTAAATAGTTAATAAGTTATTAAATTTAAGTATAATATAAAACTAATATTAATCGGTAATTTTCTTTTCTGTAATCTCATAATTTTAAAAAACTATTTGTTGAACAATTAATTTAAAATTAAGAGATGAATTCAATCTAAATCGTCATTAATAAATTAATTAATATAGAAGCTTCTTAACACAATAATTTAAAATTCAAACCTATAAAAAGCAACAAAATTGAACCAATCAATATAAGTAGCGTGGCTTATCTCTTTAATCCCTCTAAGAGGAAATATCGGCCAATAATTGATGGAATTACGAGTACATGTCGTTTTCACGGTAAGAGTAATGCGGCCCGGTCGACCTCGTAAGTTGGTATATCAAAATTTAAAAATACTTTTAATTTAAAAATATTAATAATTTATTTAACATACGCACAAATTATTTTATATACACAATAATTTATTATGCATTTGTGTTTAAGGAATAATAATTACGAGTTTTTATTATCGATTTTACCGTAAAAAATTTGAACAGTTTAATTTTTTGATTCGATTTTTAATTTTCTGGTTCGATTTTATTTAATAAATTTTGTTGTTAAAAACTGACAAATTTATTAATTAATGGTCTATTTTTATAAAATAATTAGTTCTTATAAATCGTGATAAATTAATTAATTTTTATTTAATAATCTTTTTAAAAATTAATTTCTAATATATATGTATAATCTCTTTTAATTATATTTTAACATCTTTAATTTTATTTAAAATTTAATCAATTTTATAACACAAAAACTTGTTCTTTTTTTTTTACAACAGGAAAGAACTAACACACTATACTACAGCTAACGAGGTGCCCTAGGGTACAAAGCACCGAGAGCATCATGCCGGACGAGCTCCTGGA
The DNA here is from genome assembly GCA_027563825.1 of Erythroxylum mucronatum. Taxonomy (NCBI): domain Eukaryota; kingdom Viridiplantae; phylum Streptophyta; class Magnoliopsida; order Malpighiales; family Erythroxylaceae; genus Erythroxylum; species Erythroxylum mucronatum. The sequence continues at coordinate 26,452,875 of JAOSBP010000204.1, forward strand.
CTCCAAAAGGGGGCTCGGGAAGGAAGAGGAGGCTCGGGCCGGGGCTGAAAACTCCAGCTAGGCGAGCTAAGTGGTCCGCGCACTGGTTGCCTTCTCGGAAGACATGTTGGATCTACACTGTCCACTCCTTGTGCAGCAACTGCTGGATACTTGTCACCAAAACAGAAACTGCGGTCAAGCCCACGGTTGGTTCAGAAAGAATATTAATAACCTCCAGGGAATCAACTTCGACCACAATTTGGCGATAACCCAACTCCCAGGCCAATGGTCTGGTGGAAACCCCGCCCAATGGTCTGGTGGAAACCGCCCCGCCAAGTCCCCGTCCAATCGCGAAGCAGACCCCAGAGGTGACCATCTGGTGTACAATTTAGAGCTAAACGAAATAAGAAGTGAAATGACTGAATAATACGATCTTATTCAGCTTCTGATGTATTGGTACTGTATATATACAAGACTTTGTAAACTGTATGTAAACTGTACTAACTACAAAAACTGTACAAACTAACTAATACAACCGTATTGAATATCTAAAGACTAATTACAATTAACTGAATAATTAACTAACTAATCATCTTTCACACACCCCCCTCAAGTTGGAGATGGATGAGAAAGTAAACCCAACTTGACAGTCAATTGAGTGAACTGAGGAGCAACCAAAGATTTAGTAAAAATATCAGCAACTTGAAGATGTGTGGAAACATAACGAGGAATAATAAACCCTTCTTTGAACTTCTGGCGCACAATGTGACAATCAATCTCAAGATGCTTAGTCCGTTCGTGAAACACTGGATTAGCTGTGATATGCAAGGCGGACTGATTGTCACACCAAAGATCAATTGGCAAAGAAACAGAAATCCTGAAATCCTTAAGCAAATAAACCAACCACTGAAGCTCACAAACAGTAGTACCCATACTCCTATACTCAGCCTCACAACTAGATCTAGAAACCGTGGTTTGCTTCTTACTTTTCCAGCTTATCAAAGAATCTCCCAAAAAGACACAATAACCACTGACGGATTTGCGAGAAATTGGACAAGATGCCCAATCACTATCACAATAGGCAGTCAATTGCAAACAGCTATCATGATTATAAAATAAACCCCTGTCCTTGGTTCCAGCAAGAAACCTCAATACATGCAAAGCTCCTTCCCAATGAGCATGAGTAGGAGAAGCCACAAATTGACTAAGTTGTTGTACACTAAAAGTGACATCTGATCTAGTCATGTTCAGGTATAATAACCTACCAACCAACCTTCTATATTTGTCAGGATCCGAAAACAATGCACTGGTCTCATCAAATTTATGGTTGCGAGGCAATGGGGTAGGAGCAGCAATAGAATTAGTCAGACCACAATCAGTAAGAATATCCAGCAAATATTTTCGTTGAGAAATGAAAGTACCTTTAGGTGTTCTAGAAATTTCAATACCTAGAAAATACTTAGCACTTCCCAGATCTTTAATGTTAAACAATGAGTGAAAAAACTGTTTGACAGCAACTATTTCTTCCTCACAAGTACCACCAATTAACACATCATCAACATAAACCAGTAAAGCCATAAAACCTCCTTTAGTGACTTTAGTAAACAAGCAATGATCATTCATAGATTGAGAGAAACCATAAAGCAAAACCTGAGTAGTGAATTCCGAGTTCCACTCTCTAGAGGCTTGCTTCAAGCCATATAAAGATTTCTTCAATCTGCAAACTTGTCCTGGAACAACCTTTGTATAACCCTCTGGTGGAGTCAAATAAACTTCTTCTTTGAGGTAACCATGCAAAAATGCATTATTAATGTCTAACTGATGAATAAACCAATGTTGTTTAGTGGCTAAAGCTAAAAAAGTTCTCACCGTGACCAATTTAGCAACCGGGGAAAAGCTGTCAAAGAAATCAACACCAGCAGTCTGGTTGTACCCCTTTGCCACCAATCGAGCTTTATAACGTTCCACTGTCCCATCAGCATTATATTTAACCTTGTACACCCACTTAGACCCGATAGCTTTCTTGCCAGGAGGAAGAACAGTTATGTCCCAAGTCTGGTTGTTTTCTAGAGCTACCAACTCCTGATTCATAGCATCTACCCACTCTGTGTGTTGAGCTGCCTGACTGAAAGTTTGGGGTTCCACAATCTTACTGATATTGGTCATAAATGCTGCATAACTTGGAGCAACTTCAAAAAAATCATCAGAAACACTGCAATTAACATAATCCTTCATCCAAATTGGAGATCTCCTCAGTCTTGCACTCATGCGGAGTTGTTGAGCTGGTATAAAGTCATGATTAACATTGTCTGCCATGTCTTCAATCATATCAACCCCATCAACCACATCAGTGGATACGGGGACACCATCAGCAGCTGCATTACCACTATCAGTAGCTTCTACATCATCAACAAATTCAGCAGAAGGAGGTGCTTCAAATAGTTCAGAAGTAGGATTAGGTAAACTCAAATCAAAATCTGAAATAACAGAAGGATGATGGTTAGGCTTGGCAGAATCAGCAAAAGGAAATTCCTTCTCATAAAATACTACATCCCGTGAACTAAACATCAAACAGGAATCCAAGTCATAAACTTTGTATGCTTTCTGACCAGAAGCATAACCCACCATAACACATCTCTGTGCTCTTGCCTCAAATTTACCTTTCCTTGGAGTGGTATTCGTGGCATAACAAAGACAACCGAAAGCCTTCAATTGTCCATAATCAGGTGATCTGTGAAACAGAATCTCAAAAGGGGTTTTCCAATCAAGAACAGAGGAGGGTAAGCGATTAATAATATGTGCAGCAGTCAAAATTGCTTCCCCCCAAAAATGTTTAGGCATATGTGCCTGAAACATAAGTGCTCGAGCAACCTGCAACAAATGCTTGTGCTTTCGTTCCACCACTCCATTCTGCTGAGGAGTATAAGAACAGGTTTTCTGATGTAAAATTCCTTTGTCAGCAAAGAAATCTTGGCAATAGTTATTAACAAACTCTGTCCCATTGTCAGACCGCACCTTCTTCACCTTGAAATCAAACTGATTCTCTACCAATTTGATAAATCCGAGCAGGGCATCAGGCACTTGAGACTTGTATTTCAACAGAATAGTCCAAGTTGCCCTGCTAAAATCATCAACAATAGTTAGTACATAATGACAAGAAGAAAAACTTGCCTGTTTGTATGGACCCCATAGATCAACATGGATCAATTCCAGCACATGTGTAGCACGTCCCTCAGCCACTGAGAAAGGAAGACGATGTTATTTTGCCAAATGACATACATTACATGGTTCCTTCAAGGTTTTAATATCAAGACAACTGATATGTTGCAACACCTTTAAAGAAGCATGCCCAAGTCGTGAATGCCAAATATCAGCATTGGTGTTTATTGGAGTAGAAGCAGTACAAGAATTAGAGAAGACAAGACTAGACAACAGTTTACTGTCAACTCTACTTATGGGTTTATGAGTTACACAAAGATCCAGATAGCTACGGATTACAGTAGAGTCAAAGGATTTTGGTGTGAGAAAATATAAGGTTCCCACTACAGCTCCCACAGCAATGAGTTTATTACTCTTCAGGTCCTGTATGAGACAATGTGAAGGAAAGAAAGTGAAATAAACACCAGCACTATCAGCAAGTTTCTGAACTGATAGTAAGTTGAACTTAAAAGTGGGTAGGTATAAGACATGTTGTAGAATAAGATTGGGATGTAAAACAACATGACTATCATGAGTAGCTAACTGAGTACTAGAATCTGGCAATTGGACAGGTATAGTATGCTTGAGTGGTATGCGGTGTTTCATGATCTCATCATCACAACACATGTGATTAGATGCCCCTGTATCAATGATCCAAATGTTGCTTCCAGAAATACTTAATGCATGTAATGCTGTGTTTGTATACCCAGCAGTACCTGCAAAAATAAAGTTTGAGAATTCCTTCCCTGTTCCTCCAGTCATCGGCAACTTCCCACTCACAATTTTAGCCAAGTCCTGCTGCATAATCTGCATTTGCATCATTAACTGTCCAAGATCTCTTCCTTCATTAGTAGGTGGGGATACATCAAAAGGTGTCTCAACCAGTTCAGCCACCAAATTAGCATTCGCTTTCTTAAAACCAGAACCCTTCTTCTTCTTTAATTCTTCATACCATTCAGGATATCCATGAAGCTTAAAACAAGTCTCCCTTGTATGCCCTATACTGTGACAATGATCACACTGCTTATCAGATTTATCAGACTTCCTTCCAGATTCCTTCTTCTTGGTACCAGTTTTATCATCCCCTTTGTTGGAACCAGAAGTCTTAGCAAATAAAGCTATGTCCGGATTCTCAGTAGAAAAACTCAGATGCACTGCCCTCTGACTTTCCACCCTTAGCACCATACTATAAGCACGATCAATATCTGGAGCTGGATCCAGATTCAGTATTTGACTTCGAACATTGTCAAAAGACCTGTTCAAGCCCATCAGAAATTGGAGCAACTTGGACGCATCCGCCCTCTCCTTCAGTTTCTCAGTGATTCTTGCACAACAAGAACATCCAGTACAACCACACCCAGGTAAAGGCATGAGTCGATCAAACTCATCCCAACACTGATTAAGTTTGCTAAAATATTGAGTTACTGTATTGTTACCTTGTTCAGTAGACATCATCTCTCGCTGTACTTGGTACATCTGTGGAGTATTACTAACCCCAAATCGTTTCTCCAAGACGTCCCACAGATGCTTGGCACTAGGTGAATAAACGAAGCTGTCGCCCAAGTCCTTAGAAATGGAGTTGCGAAGCCATGACTTAATCATCGAATCAACTTTCTTCCACTTCCTGTATCGAATCGCATCTGTGGGTGGTTCCAGTGTGCCATCGATAAAGCAAATCTTATCTTTAGCTTCAAGAGCGATTTGAATGGCTGTGCTCCAGCTGAAATAATTCGACCCAGTCAACGGCGTAAGCACCAACGCCATGCCGGGATGATCAGACGGTTGTAGCAGAAACGGATCGTCATCGACACATACACCATGCCGAGAACGAGGTTCGGTACGATCAGCCATGGACGAGCTTAGAAACTCCACAATCACCTTCGCCGGTATGAAAAATAGCAATCGTCGACGTCTCCCCTTCGGACGCAAGAAATCGTCACCGTCGGCTGCCCGAAATCAAGAAATCCCCTTTTCGCAAGAACCCTATTTTGGCTCTGATACCATGTACAATTTAGAGCTAAACGAAATAAGAAGTGAAATGACTGAATAATACGATCTTATTCAGCTTCTGATGTATTGGTACTGTATATATACAAGACTTTGTAAACTGTATGTAAACTGTACTAACTACAAAAACTGTACAAACTAACTAATACAACCGTATTGAATATCTAAAGACTAATTACAATTAACTGAATAATTAACTAACTAATCATCTTTCACATCTGGGTCGTAGGGTTCATGGCTCCATCAGTATTGACTTTGATCCAGCCTGGCCTAGGCGGCCGCCATCCCACTAAAGTCCCCACCGGAAGACTGGGCTCCGGAACGACACAATTTGTCATCATCCAAGCCCGGGCAATCCAACCGACATAATCCAAAATAAGTATGTGACCTTCTGTCGACCAAGAAAAGCCCGGCTCAAAAATGCTGCGATTTCGCCACTGCCAAAAGAATCAACAAGAGACACCAAAAAATGTGGCCCACGAGTCCTGCTGCACCTAATCAAGCTTGGTGAGGTTACACACGAGCCAAGGGGCCACCTCCTGCTGGAAAAAACGGCCATTCACCATGGTTCGAGGGAACTGACGCCAGATCCTGATGACTTTAACATTGATGGTCCCCGAGAGATGGTACATTCTAGCAATAATGGGATATTCCTTTTTGGAGTAGGTAGGAAGACTTGAAGAGCAATTCTTACCTTATTTTATTAAATTTCAATTACATATTTTTATGAGTTCTACATAAATATGTGGACTAAATTAAGAAGCAAAGGGTTAGAACATCTTAACTGAAACATGTTACTCCAACTATGAAGAAATTGGCAAGTTGCTACTTTCGGAGATGCGAGAAAATGTTTTAAACATATTTGACAAATAATCAAATACATTTAATAGTTTATAAATCATATTTTAAAAATTATTAATTTAAAATTAAATTATTAATAAATCGATAATTAATAGAAATAAAGGTTCACTTTCGAAATATTGTTAAATATTGTACAACACTAGTTAGTACAAGGTTTTAAAAGAGGCCACATAGTCACATACCATGATGCCTCCTCTGTATTTGTCTTTGCCTTTTCACCAAAAAAAGAATCTTGCTCGTGGTAGGTGGCATTTTATGACACCCATACTCATTGTCGGCCGGGGTCCCAATTCCCAATTCCTTTCAATAATGTCACAAAATATATTTTTCGGTTATATCATATGATTTTATAAGAAATTGAACCTTCCATAATAAAAATCATCGAGGCCTAACGCGAATCTTATGTTATATTAATACCAATTCGTCACAAGAGACAGGGAATAATATTGCAATTCGAAAAGGGTAGGTAACAAGATTAGGTTGAAATGAGGTAGTTAAGCAACAGACATAAGCAGATGACAACAATTGGCGTGTTTCATGTTGATGTTGGTCAGGAACTAACAGTTGACTAGCATGAAAGATGAGATTGGATGCTCGTAGACCTATTCCAATTTATCTAATTAGATAGGTTCCAAACAAAAGTTACCGAGATAACACTTTAGGATAATAATAAGTCTAATTACGTTGGTCTAATTTTTTTATAATTCAAAACTCAATTGACTTTTTTTAAAACTTTAAGTTGAATTTGATTGTTTTTATCATCTTTAATTAAATTAGAAATTGAATTTGCAGTTTAAAAGGTTGACGTATTCGGGAATTTCTAGATCTACGCTTATTTTCAACTCTCCAAAGCATTTCGTCGCTTACTATGCCCCTCCTCGTCTCTAGGTGTCTAAGTATCTGTCGTAAGCCTTTCCTCCTTTAAAACTCGCCCTTAACTTTAAGGTTAAGGCTATGTTATGTTAAGGTGCTACTAAACTAAAAAGAAAGATCTTATCAATGTCCATGAATAATAAATCATAGATCGAACTGTCGAATCGGAAAAATTGGGTGCTATCATATAGCTTTGTATCGGCTAAGTCAACAAGTTGGAGATAAGCCAATATTTGAATATGAATCAAAATTTAATTAAAAATTGTTATTTTAATAATGTGATATTTCTACTAAACAGCGCTAAGATGTTCATATATTTCTTAATCAACAAAAATTAACGTTTTGAATTGAATTATTAAAGTTTTTAAAGATTAATCACTTAATTAAAAATTTTAAAATGTTAGACATTGAATTAAAAAATATAAAAATTAAATACTTTAAAATTAATTAATCCCTATATGTTCAATCTAATGTGTTAATAAAAATTAAGTTCTTAATTAATTAAAATTTTATTTATAAGTTGTTTTTAACTAATTAGAACATTTTTTAAGAATTTAGAAGTACCTAAAAAATTTTATTTAAATTTAATTGATCAATTAAATTTAAATTAATTTAAAATAACATAAAACATATAATTTAATTTTGAATTATTACTTCGTTGTAAGAAATATGATATGTATTTATGCGTCCTTTTTCTTTAAAGTTTCAAGTAAATTCATTAAATATATGAAGTTAAAATATTTTGAACGAATTAATGAGATGAATTCAATTTAAAGTGTTAATAAAAATTAACTTTTAATTGCTTTATAATATTATAAATAAATAAAATATTATTTATAAATAATTTCTTGAGAATTTAAAAAATCAAAAACTTCTAATTTTAAATTATTTTTAAATAAACTCACTTACCTTTAAGAATTTTTAATGTGTATTTAAAAATTTATGCATTCCTCTTCTTTAAAACTTCATATATAAGAATGACACTTTGGCTGGCCCAACTCATTCTACACAGGTTAATAGGTTAGGTTTAGGTTGATCGGACCTCGGACTTGGCTCAATCTCATGTTCAGATTTGACTCAATTATAAAATGCTACTTTAAATAAACATCATTTTTTCATTTTTAATTTAATTGTTTTAAAAGATTGGGCCAGACTGGGCATGGCTGATCCCTATTATTATTATTTTTATTACAAGGGAGAAAACTCAAAATAAAGCTAGCACGCGACTAACGTGAGACTCGGCAGTACAAAGTGCCTAGCTTGTCTTGGTGAATACTATGAAGAACAGGAAAAGGAGGTTCTTGTAGTAGATGAACGCTGAGAGTGGCCAATCCTGCGAAATGCGCCAGAGTATCTACTCACTGGTTCCCTTCACGATGTACATGCTGAAGTTGCACCTCCCAAGCTCTGTGAAGTAACTCGTGGGTACCTGTCAACAACAAAAAATTATTACTGTCAGACGCTGTATAGGAAGAGGATAGAAGATTAATGACCTTCAAGGAGTCTATTTCGAGAATGATACGGCAGTATCCCATCAATCACGCCAGTGTGAGGCCCGAGTGGACTCCCCATAGCTCTACTGTAAGGGGCGAGTCTCTTTCAATGTGATGTAAAAACCCTTCACACCACTTTCCGTTCCAATCACGAAGTAATCCGCTAGCTGACGCTTCAAAAGAAACTGGCTTAACAGCTCCATGGGTGTTGAGTTTAAGCCAGTCCTCCGGTGGTTTAGACCATCCCACCGGACTACCCATCGGTAAACCTGAGTGGAGAAGACACAACTTTCCACCGTCCTCGCCTTACTATCTAGCCCACAAACTCCCTCACTGCTCTATGACTTAGGCCACTCAAAATCAGCTTCAAAAATGCTTTTATTGTGCCATAACCATAGCATCCAACAAGCTACGCCAAAAATAGTACCCAATCCTCGTGCATCGCCAGAGAGTGGGTTCTGAGATTGAAGTGAACCCACCTCTCCATTTTCTAATGAAAGAAATCCGTAGTGATCACCTTCGGGAAAAATTGTTTTAAGAAGGTGGTCACCCGCGAACAATCTCGCATGACGTGGAGAGTGGACTCTTCCTGACCACAGAATGGGCACCTGCTATTCATAGTGACATGTCGCGCTACTCTCTATTGGTTCGTCATGAGTTTGTTTTCGGTCAGGAGCCAGAGGAAAGAGCGAATTCTTTAGGGTCCCGCCCACTTCCAAATGGACTCCCAGAGATTCGCCTGCCGATCCATGAACTGCCCTTCGATGATTTCATATGCAAACGCTACTGTAAAACGCCCATGTTATGTAGGAGCCCATCGAATGGTGTCCGCTTTTGGGGCTTCGGTAGCTATGGTTAAGGTAGCAATATTCATAGAAACCGCATCAGGGAGGTATTGCTGGAACGTATGCCATTTCCAGTGACCATCCTCGGACCAGTAATCCGCCACTTTGCTGTATTTCATTCGGGATTGAGGAGTTGGTCATCGCTAGGAAAGGGCCCCACTCGTTCACCCAGTTATCCAGCCAGAAAGAGATATGCTTACCATTGCCTAGGTGCTAGTGGATACCCAATTAGCCAAGTTGCCGTGATACCCTGCCAAAAAGTTGAGGACCCGTGGCGATCTATCGTCTGAGGGATGTGATATGGAGCTAGTCAATATTTAGCTCGTAAAATACAGACTCATAACGCATCCGATTTTGTAAGCAATGCCCATCCTAACTTCGTAAGCAAGGCGTCGTTGGTAAAATGAATCTTCTTAATACCTAGACCCCTGCGTGTTTAGGTTTACACACCGATTCCCAACCCACTAAGGAAATTTTCTTATGTTCGTTAGTGAAACCTCGTATAAAATTATGCATGATGTGTTTCAAATCGTCACATAGTCCTCTCGAAAGCTTAACTATTTGCATCGTAAAAAGAGAAATGACCGAAATCACTGATTGAGTTAAGGTGACTCACACTGCTAGCTTAGCTGATCCCTATTCAAATCATCATTTAGAACATTTTAATCATTCACAACCAACAAAGTAACATGCGGAGATAGTCCGCGCCAACCATTGAACTCATCGCCATAGCCGATTCCCTCTGTCTGTCTCGCAGCAGCTATGTCCTCTCTCCTTCTAAGACGTCCAACTTCCTAACTGAACTCAAAACGGCACCCCTCACACCCAAAACGACGATGACACTCCTCACTTACTCATCTCCTCGCATCACCACCACCACCACCGCCACTCTCTACCTCACCACCGTCTCCACCGCTGCCTCCGCCGGGCGCGTCACAGCAAGAAATTCTAATATCTCCTTCCCAATTCTCTCTCACTCTCCATATTTCCATTACAGTCCCAAAATTCTTAAAATTTCTTCAAGTCCCGCCCAACTCAAGCCCTTTAATTCATTTATCAGAGCATACCAATCGGACGATGAGTTGCCAATTCAGAGCTCCGATAGTTTTAGCCTCGACGCTTTTCTCTCGGTCGCCGAGTTGTTGTGTGTGTTGTCGTCAGCGGTGGTTATGGTCAGCTACGCGTTGAACAAATCGGTGTTTAACTACAAAAGTGGGTTTTGGGGGGGCAACAAGGTGCTTGTTTGGGGAGTGGTGGTGATGGTGGGCGGTATGGCGATTGGGTCGTGGATAAGGCGGCGGCAATGGCGCCGGATTTGTGGCGCTACGGTTGGACGCGGTGGAGAGAGTGTGAATTTAGTGGGCAGGATTGAGAAATTGGAGGAGGATTTGCGGAGCTCGGCTACAATAATTAGGGTTATGTCGAGACAGCTTGAGAAGTTGGGGATTCGATTTCGCGTTACAAGGAAAGCTTTGAAACATCCCATTGATGAGGTATAACAATTCGTCTGCTTTCTTTGTTGATAGTTCTTTAGAAGTTGTTGTGTTCATGAAACGAATTAGACAGTCCTGGAGAGTCATTGGAAGATTGATTTGAGAAGAAGCAGGCTACAAATTGAAGTGCAGGTTTAGTAATTCAGGTTGTCGTGAATGTATTGTAAGAGTCGAATATGCAAGAAGCTAGAATAGAGAACTTTTATGTTAGGGATACTGTAGATAGCAATCAAGATCAGAGATGCTCGAGAAGATTTAGTGATGGTACTTGTTTCTAAATTTTACCTTTCCCCACCTTCTGGGAAGATTTGTATGGAATCTATGAGGAGCCTTAAATACTGTCGATGATCAAATCAGTGATATCACGAAATTATTAACTTTCTTAATTGTGTATCCTGTAAGCTCTAAGCAGCGAATTTGACCTGTTCGCATCTGCTACTGATACTGCTTTGTTTACAGGTATAATTGGATCCAAAGATGAAAGTATTTCGACAATTGGATCCTTAATTTTCTCGGCTAAGTAGTACATTTTGTATAATTGAGCATGGAGCCTTATTATAGAGGAAAGGGGGGACAGGGGGTTGAGTGGCTATCAGAAATTGTGACGTTTGAGTGGTTATCAGAAATTGTGACGTGGAGGCAATGGCTGAGTGATTAACTGGTTATGGTTCATTTAAGAGTTTAGGTTTCTACGATTCTTTGACTTGGCATGGTCATCTCATCTGATAAGAGAACAAAATACTGTAATGCATTTCAGTGGCAAAGTAAAATGTTGTGACCTCACATGGATAAGTTACATGTGTTTTTCCTATATCATTATTCATTGGTCTATGAATATTAGGAGGATTTGACACTTGGATTTATGGTTAGCTGTCTAAAATACTTGTAACTTCTTTGCCTGTTTTGGAGGCTGCACATCAAGATGTTTTAACAACATAGCATCCCATCCTTCATGTTTGAATGGGTTTTGGACTTTGGTTAGATATTGTGCGGCTTCAGAATAATCCTCAGGCAGGCAAAAGTAGTGTAATTTAGAGTGCTCAATTGGTTATCCCAAAGTCCCAAATGTTCAGAATCGCTCTTTATCTCATGGTTTACACAAACAATGAATTGCTCTTTTGCGATACTCTTTTTGCATGTTAGTAATCTCAAAACTTGTTAGGATTTGGCATTTGGTTTTATTTGGTCCATTCAATTTCATGGAAGAAATGATGCAAGCTTTCATTTCGTAAAAGCAAAGTTTCTTTCTTTCTTTTTATAGAAGATTATCAGCTTACTTGCATTTGAACTTCTTTTCTTTTGAAGACTGCAGCTTTGGCCCAAAGGAATTCCGAGGCAACTCGAGCATTAGCAATACAAGAAGATATTCTCGAAAAGGAACTTAAAGAAATCCAGAAGGTTTTGCTGGCAATGCAGGTAAATTTCAACTGTAAATATTGCATCTGCTGGCTGTATGATAATTGTGTATCTGGAGTTTATATCTTAAAATTTGGCACATATTCTGCCCCTTTTGAACAAAATGAGCGATGACAACTTTCCTTGACTTGAACAGCAAGTTTAATGCCACTTTTCCATATAATAATGTTGGATGAATAAAGAAAGAGAAGAATCTATATATATTACCTTTTATGACAAGCGGAAGTGTCATTAATGATCAGATATGGAGCTTATTACGATTTAAAATGCGAGTTCGAAATACTGTTGGTTGATCTTCACTTTCTTTTTTCCTGTTGTAGGAACAACAACAAAAACAACTGGAGTTGATTCTTGCAATTGGAAAGACTGGGAAGTTATGGGAAAGCAGACAGCAACCTACTAAACAGCAAAGTGTGATTGAAACATCTGATATAAAAGAGGAGGTGAAACGTCCAACCCCCCACGGGACCGAGGTTTCTAGTCCGAATGCAGGAGCCAACAATGACAGACTGTAGGGATTTTGAAACAGTAAACAGTAGTTCGGATTCTCTTGAATTCATCGATGATCAATCCCAAAAGGTCAATTTTCCGACATTGAACAGGTAGCTGTGCTGTTCTGTTGCAACTGGAACAGCAACACTGGCCTTGGAGTTGTCATGTGAGAGGCGGCTTTCAAGTTTCTTGATTCTAATTTCCATCCAGATCCAGCTGAGTGACAGTGGAAGCACAGATGAGAATAAAGAATAGAATCACGAAACCAGTGTAACATTGAGACTCAAAGTTTTGGCTGTGTACTCAAAACTGATTTCTTGTTGTAATATGTTCAATTTCGATGCTCCTGTCTAAAAACTCGATAAATGAATATTCGATAAATTAATAATTTCGATTAAATAATAATTTTTTCTAATCCCAACTTGAGCTAATGGGATAAAACAATAACCTCGCTTAATGCATGAGATAATAGATTTAAAAAAATTTCTTGAGGTTCACTGAAAATATAAAATAATAATTCATTAAGTAAGTATGAAAATTACATATATAATTCATAAAATAAATCACTTCTTAAAAAAATTTGATTTCAAATTTTATGCTTTCTTAAAATATGTATCTATAGTCAATTGATTCTTCTTTTTATATGAATTGAATTCAATCTCATCTTTAACTTTTTGGAGGGCATAAACTATATTTGACAAATACTCTGCTACTAATAGAAAGATCAAACTTTTGTTGAATCCACTGTTGCAAATCTTTTTGACTTGAAAAAGGATGCTGATTTTTATACTCACATAATGCTTTTCTCATCTCGTTAGTTGGCCTAAACTTTTTTACACCTTTCAAATGAGTAGCCATGGAAGAGAAGATATAATATATGAATTTTTATATTTTGGTATATGAA
>JAOSBP010000204.1:26504113-26518287 GCA_027563825.1 Erythroxylum mucronatum
TAGACCATTTGACATCATAAAAATAAAAGAAGCTTTTAATTTTAGCTATATTTTATTTTGCAATAAAAATTATTTATGCATATAAATATTATTTAAAGTATATTAAACAATATGCAAAGAATAATATATTAATTATTATATCATTTTAAATCATATGAAATATAAATGAAATATATCTAACCAAATCTTTTATATAAATTATAGCATAAGTAAAATTAATATAAAAAATTAATATAAAAATATATAAAAAGTCAAATAATATTATATAAATCCTAAAATAAATATTTAAGATGAGTAAATAGTTAAATGCATAATAAATTATGCATTTTATTGTAATAAACGTGAAGATGACTTTGTGGGTATTGTGGGAATTATGTGTAAAACATAAGGAAAAAAGGGATAAAAAAATAGGTTCATTAATTGATTTGAAAAATCTACTCAAAAAATTACTTTTTTGATAAGCTCCAAATTTGAGCTTCTTAAAAAGTTATATTTTGGCTGCCAAAAAAAGTCATATCTATTAAAAAGGTACTTTTTATTTTACATCTAAACACCTATTTTTCTTAAAAAAAACTTTTGTAGTAAAAAAAAGTACTTATTAACCTTCCAAAAGTCCATCAAAATAAGCAATAATTATCTCTTTGTAATAGCTCATTTGATCTATTCTTGCACCTGGTTTCTTTTTTACTTGTATATCTATTTACTTATTTTATATCTTATCATTATTTTTTACTATTCTTTATGTTTATGCTATTATGCATTTTATATTTTTCAAGTTAGTATTTTATTATTTTATTTTAATACGAGTTTATCAAAACAATTTTATATTGTTGTATTAACATTCATAGTCGTGCTCGTGCGAGAAGTGGGAAAGGAGCACCAAAGACTGGCTAGCCAAGTATGTTGACAATTTTGTGCTCGGTGTCCATCACTGTACTATAACATCTATTGGGTGTCACGTTATCTTGTTAGAGGATCTGTCGAAAATTTGTTTGTCTCAACTTAGCGTGTAATCTGTTTCGATTAAGTGTGGAAATGAAACGACGCTTTTAAGTGTTTAAAAGTTATTTTTTGTTGGATAATTTAAATTCAATAAAAGTATGATTTGTGCTTAAATGTTTTATAGAATAAAGGGTACACTTTATTCTATAAACAAGAAAGCACTTTTGATGCCTAAACGCTAAACTATATGTATGCACTTCTAATCCAAAGTTCACTATTCTCAATCCTTTATTAACTTGGATTAGATTCATGATAAGGTTCTTAAATAAGTCTTAATGTTACTCCCGTTTATTTGATTTTATGATTTACACTTACTATAAGTAATTAATATCTTAACTCTTAATTAATTAGATTTATATATTCATTTCTTAGAATTTATCAAGGTAATTTTATAATACTAATCCGAACTTAAAAAAAGTAACACTAAATTGTTTTAAACTATATTTTTTACAAAAATAATTTAAAATTATATTTTTTTTGTGAATGTGAAAGACATGACGAGTGACGTTAAATTAATATTCTTATCTCATGGTTGTCACATCATATGCTAAGGAAGCAATCCGAGTTAACTGAAAAAAGAGTCCCGACAAAGAAGTGAATAAAGAGCGCATAATTATTTTAAGATTTTTCATATTTAATATGACAAATGATAAAATTTACACGTGACAAAAATATTTTATGTAATGGAACCATCGTCTAAAGTATCCACGAGCTGTTCTCCTGCAACTAGACTGTTATCCATAGTTACATTTAGCGAGAGGACAACCGCTGTGTCGACTGACTGGCGCACCACGCCGCTCATTTTGTTATCGGAGTCACTTATTTCAAAGAGCCCCCATTAAGGTGTCATATTATCCTCGCCGATGATCAGCCGAAAACCTGTTTTCTCCAACACATTTTCTAACTAGTTCTTCTTTCCTTTTCATCAAAAAAAAAATTGATTTAACATAAGTTATCACATCATCAACATTAATGAAGAACTTAATAACAATTTTTTTTTGTAAAAAAAAATAAAAGGTGAAATATTTTAACATTGCTTTTAAACTTCGAGTTGTTATTACAAACTTAAGAAATTTTAATCTTTTTAAAATTAACTTAATTTATTATTAACTATCAAACTAAAATCATTACTTAAATTGAAAATGTGAATTTATTGAAATTTTTAATGCATATTTTTTAAATTTTATTTAATTTACACTTACAAATAATGGATGCGAATCAAAATTTTCCAAACTTTATTATCACATCTCCAACATATATGAAACATTATCCAAATTAGAATTCCCCTTTCTAAGTAGAATCCAGAATATATGCTTCTCTGTTACTTGAAAGGAGCAGGACAGGATAGAACATTAATGTCATCCTTTTCACAACTTTTGTTCTATAGATAACAATCAAAGGTAAGTTTGCTTCTTTTCTGCAAAAAGTATCGATCACGAATTTCACACTCGAAAGATAACAATTACAAATTTTACCGATATCGGAATGAGAATCTGTAACTTTCGTGACAGAAAGCTTACAAGTATCGATTACAAAATTTACACTCGAAAGATGACGGTTACAAATTTTACCGATATCGGAATCAGAATCTGTAAATTTCATGACAGGAAGCTTACAATAACAACAACCTAAGTGAAAGTCAGTACAAAGATCTAAAAAGACTGTTTTCAGTTTTCACACTTTAATATCAAATGGAGTTAGAAGTATGAACAAGCTCTCTAGGAGAAAAGTTATGAACTTTATTTATCTAAAAAATCTGATATCCTATATAAGATGTCCTAAAATACAGAAGTTATGACAAGGTTATTATTACAAATAATACAAATGGATGTTCGGGTGAACTTGTATCAGACAAGACAGAGATCGTCAATGTTGGAGACCACAGAACTCCTCAATTCCGACACCCCAATTGTTCTCAGGTGATCCCAGAACATCCCTGAAACTATACCCGTCAACAGAACCGAACTCATCTAATAACCCTTCAAAGAACACGTTGTCCGTACAATTCCTGCTCATTTTCAGTTCATCGTTTTGTACAGCCACCGGTTCTTGTCCTCCGTCGTCCTCCTCCATGGGCGCCGCAGCGGCCTTGCCCTCCTCCTCCTCCTGTTCAACAGCCGGCATGTGCCCTTCGAACAACGCCATGTGACCGAACAACTTGTCCTTCCTCGAGAAACTAGTCCCGCAAGAACACCTCCACCTAGACTCTCCACAGTGTTTCAAATGACTCTTCAGATCCGCCATCACAGAGAAGCTCTTCTTGTTACACCGATTACAAGAGTACATCTTGGGACAGTGACTCCTCTTGAAATGGTTCCTCACACATATCACCGACTTCAATGGTCGGAACTTCTTATGCTTCTTGTTCCGATTACAACCATCGAACGGGCACGAGAACCTCGTCTTCCGGCCGCCTTCAGACTTCTCCGCCGCCGCCGCCGGCTTCGCCAGAGCCTCCGGCGTCTTGAACTGGTTCCCGTGAGCCCTCATGTGCATTCGGAGATTCGCGTCTCGCTTAAACCCTTTCCCACAAATCTCGCAGAAGTGAACGTGCTCCGCCAACAACTCCACGGCGTCGAGCTCCACTATCTCGCACTCCTCGTCCTCGTACTCTTCTCTCTCCTCCACTTTCAAGCACAAATCCTCACTTCTGCTTGAGACCTTCAGATCAGGCGGCTCTAAAGGTTTGACCGCGGTGGCCAAAGAATCGACAGCTTGGGAACAAGTGAGGAGCGAAGCACCGTTGACGATGATCTGTTGTATGGCGGCTGATATCTCGCCGGAGACCATGTCCATCTGCTCTCTGCTGATTACCGTGTTCCTGTTGATCGATTCAGACAGGAACCGTTGAAGCGAATCCATCCGAGACCGAACCGCTGAAAGGTTCATAAGCGGAATCCGAACGTCTCCAGCCATCGGAGATGACGCATATAACATCCTCGCTTCGCCGGAATTTGACATTCGGGTCGGATCTATAATTCTTCGGGAAATGAAATCCAAAAGGACCAAAACTGATTAGCACTCTCCAACAAATTGACCTGCTCGTGTCTTTAAGCAAAATGAATCCAGAATCTAGTACACGCGCGGTTCTACACGTGTCAATGAATGAACAGATCGCAACCGTTGAACTGCAAAATTATTAGCGAACTTGATTGCTTTGGAACAGTGGAGCAACGAGAGCCGTCGATTCCTGGAGATTATGTGGGCCATGGGTGGTTCCGCATGTAGTCCTTTTCATTAGTGGAATAATTGAGTTGAGTGGACCTCATTTTCTCATAAATGTAAACATTGACTAAACTAGAGATTAAATAATTAAGGGTTTTCTTTCTAAAAAAAAAAATAATTAAGGCCAAGAAAAAAAACAGAGATTAGAGAGTCTAGTAATGCGTTTTGAGTATTGATGGTCCTCAACACGTTGTTTGGCTTGTTCTTGGCCTTTCATGATGCTTCATTTTCACTATTTTATTTATAATTTTAATTTTTTTGTTTCTATTTTTAAATTTAGTAAAAAATATTTTTGAAAATTTTAATATCTGCTTTTCTTTTTATTTTCAAATTTTATAAAACAAAAAAATAAATTTGGTTTTTATTTATGTTTTTATAAGTTGATTTATTATAATCTGAATATACAAGAATTATAAATAATTTAATTTGTATTGATAATTCATTAATAAATATTATATAAGAGATTGAAATAAATTTAATTAATTAAAAATAATACCTTTAAATTTTATCTAATATATACTTATCGTTAGCAATAAAAATATAACTGCATGTTTGTTTTTTATTCTTACACGACCAATAATACATTGTAGTCGACAAACACAGTCTGGTCACAACGTGTTTCAAACAATAATGTTATGTATTTTAGCAAGAAAGTTGGAGTTGACCCGACCAAACCCGATTAGATCGTTATCACACAAAGTTATTTTAATATAATCGACTAAAATGATGTTATTTTCATTTATGTTATTTTGATTTATAAATGAAAATAACATTATTTTAAGTGAATATTTTTAAATAATGTTATTTTGAGTAAAAGTTCGAATTGGACTATTCTTACAATTGAATTCGTTTAAAATTTTAATTAACTTATTGACTTTGAGCTACCTGTCCAAATTAAACTCTAAATGTCAATCTTAGCTTTATAATAAAATTCAGCCGTAGACAAGCCAAGCAGACACATTTTTATGAGGATTCAATTGGTGCATCACCCCACAGGCGGATCAAGCGGGCACACCTTATTATTGAGGGTCCAACTAATTTTTCAACTACAGGTAAAACTCTGGCTGTCCATAATTTTTTTTATAACTGTAATTGTAAAAAATTCTTAAATCTCGGATATAAATTTTAAATAATTATTTAAATCGGGTTTATCTTTTAATTTAAATTGTTAATTCATTAAAATTTTATTTAAAATATATAATTTGTGAGTTATCTTGTACACCTAATAAACTTTAAGATATTGCATTAAATCAAATAAAAAGTATTTTCTAAAATAGAATTCGTTTATCTATTATATAAAAATTAATTAAATTGAGGCCGACGCCGACTTTCTCTTTTCATCCTTATCATTCTCACCAATTTAGTCAACAAAGCTTAGGTGTTGAACGTTGACAATAAGTCTCAAATTTACTCGGAAGACAATGGGTTTTCTTTAATGTGTTCACATTAAGGTGTTTTTAGTGAATCGATTTATAGGACTATGTTCAGGCTTAACTAGCTCGATGTTTAATTCTTCTAAGTAAAATGATGTCGTTCTGTTTAAAAGAATTGAACCTCAGACTAGTATAGGCTTAAGCGGGTCTGATTCGAACTCAATTAAAAAAAGGTGTTACTTTATATTTTAACTTTTTAAAAACTATATTAAAGCCCATTGGCATCCTAAGTTTACTTCCTCTTTTCTATAATATTTTGTTGCTGAAAAAAAAAACACTAATAGATTAGCCAAAAGTAAATTAGTTGGTTTAAATTATATTTAATCAATTTTAATTATTTTTAACAAGTTGAATATAAGCTTTTAATATGCGAATTCAAAATTTAAAAATTCTTTAAATTTTTTAAGGTGTTGTAAATCAAGATTCCTTTCATATTAAATTATTTCAATTAAACATTTGGGTTACGCTAACAAGCAATGATTTCAAAATTGGACTAAAAATTAAACCAGTAAAATAAAGTATTTAAGGTTTAAAAATGTTCAATAAATATTAGACCGTTATAAAATAAGTTAGATATTGAATAAAATTGAAAATTTTAATAAATTATTGAAAAAAATGTCCTTACTTATCTAAAAATTTGAAATTTAATTAATTGATTAATTTTTAATATCAAAAAATATTAAATTAAATTAAAATCAAAATAAAAAATTAGTTTGTTCAAAAATTTCAATGTTAAACTGGTCTAACTGAAATGCGTCATAGTTCATGAAATTAACAGAGGCTGTAATACCAAGACGAAAAAGAAATTGTTTTTAATTGCCCAATTAAATAATTGTAACTTTGAAAAATAAAAAAGTTTGAAGGAAGGGAAGGTTCTCAGATCCCGAGAAATTGCTTATTTTTGCTTTATACGTTGACGTTTTGGGCATACATGGTTTCTTAATTTGTAAGGGTCAAAATTTTCGTCTCTCTCTCTCACTTTCGGTGATTTGATTTACACACGCACGATTAAAATAATTCATAAAATTAGGGACACCATTGTTACCTTTTAAGTTTAAATTTATTTATTTTTAATAATACTGATTCGAGATCTAATTATTTTAAATAAAATAGTATCGATTTATTTAAAAGAATTAAGTTTCGTATACGCCCAAGCTTGAATAGCATAAGCCCTAACTCAATTAAAAAAATTACGTTGATTTATATTTTAATTTTTTAAAAAAAAATTTAAAAAAATTGGCAGGGGTTAGCCTACCAGTAAGCCCATTGTCATCCCTACATAAAATTATGTGTTTTATAATAGTTCATAATTATTTACATTTTGAATAAATTATTTAATAAAATAAAAAATGAATTTGATCTTAAAATTATTGATAAATGTTAAATTTTATAATTACTTTATAAGCAATATTAAAAGTTTTAAGTCAGATTAATTGGTTACATCACTTGAATTATATGTTTTAGTTTATTGTAGGTTCTTTTATGATTGATTAAGCTAGGAATGACAATGGGTCGGGTTAACCTCACGCCTGTGCAGGCCCGACTCAACCACTACCGAACTTGGCTTAAACCCGTGCCTGAATTTTATTTTATTAAAAAAACAAGACAATGTTATTTTATGACAAAACAACGTCGTTTTGGATGGCCGGACCCAAGCTCGGCTTAAGGCTTAGTCAACTCGGTGCTATTGTCATCCTTAAATTAAGCATTTATTTAACTATTTACTTTGAACTAGTAATTTTTAAAGAAGTGAAATTGAATTTAAATTATCTTTATAAAATCATAATTTAATTAATAAAATTAACCAATCTTTTAGTGGAAGAAGTAAAGTTGAATTGAAATCATCCTTATAAATTTTAAATTTAATTATTCTTTGATTATAATTTATAACTCAACTTACTTTTATAATTAACAATTTTACTAATTTAACTTTTTAAAATTTAAACTCTCATTTTACTTATTTAACGTTCAATCTAATGTTCTATAACCTTGCTTGCCTGTACCGACAACAAATTTGCAGAGAGTCAAAAGATAGGCTGGACGGCGTTTTGACCCTTTCTCCGTCTGTATCCCCGACAACCAAAGTCCAATACGGCCTTTTTAAGAGACCAAAGTAAGGGAAGAAATCAGGTAGAATTGGTAAATGATGTAAGCGATTACGAAAGGGAACCAAAACGGGTCCCCCCAAATTGTCCCAAGTGGTTGAATTAGGGTTCCATCTTCTTTTAATTTTTCCCTCGTGCCAATCAATGTCAATCAGGATGCCATTTGAGCCTGAGTGGGCCTCGAGCTCGATTTAGCCGGGCCTAACTTGATTAGTGAAGTGACATTATTTTATTAAGAAAAGACATTATTTTTATTTTTAATTTAAAAATAAAAAATCAAGTTAGACAAAAAGCTACCAATCAGCTATTTTTTTAATTGATTAGTATGCTTTAGCTGTTGTTTGGAGAGTAGCCGATCCTTGTTTGTCTTCAAATAGCAAAAAATGAAAAAGCTCCTATACAGTAATGTTTTCATCAAACAACTAAATATTTAACCATCAAAAGTCAATCATACCTTTTCCTATGTAATAAAAGAGAGAAAAAGTTAAAGGTTAAAGAAAAAAAAGCTTTTTTACAACTTTTTTTGCTGATGTTATATGTAAATTAATATATTTACATATAATTATGATAAATTGTAGAAATATAAATTTTATTTATTAATAAAAATTAATTAACAATTAGTTATAAAATATGTATTATAAATAAAAAAAGAGTAATTGGCCATCTTATATATTAGTATTATTATGTAATAAATAAAAATGAATAAAATTTTATTTTATTATCATATTAATTATTAATAAAATATGTTTATTAATTATTAAAAATTAATTACCTTTGCGTATTTAAAAATTATTATACTTCTATTAAAAATAATTATATGTAAATTAATACATCAATTAATAACTTTTATTTTGATGCATTCAACTCCAATACACGACCTTTTGGATATGATTGAACATACTTAGACTAATAGGAAGAGTTAAAAATCAATTATGCATGGACAAGGAAAATTGGTTTTCCTTATAATTTTTTTTAAAGTCATGTTCTTATAAGTCATTTATATACATAAACGGCTAATATTAAATAGCTAATTTTATCAAACATCTCTACAAACAGTTAATGCAATCTGTTGGTCAAATTAGCTGATAAAAACAGCTATCAGTCAATAATTAATGTAATCAGCTGATTACTAAATATGACCTAAGTCAATTTGAGCTCGAGCTCGAGCTCGTTTTGGCTATCTCAAGTCTAATTGAGTCTCAAATCAAGCTCAACCCTGCCTGAACTGACCCATCTTATTGCTATTCTCAATGTCAATCTCATGTGAATTACACAATATCTTGTTCAATTTTGGTTAGATAATTAATATTTGAGTATACTGTTATCAATTTATTATAAATTTGTAAATTATTATATTTAAAATTTTATTATATATACATAAAAATATTGACTATGAATTCTTCAATTGTAAAAAGGATATATTATATATTTTTGTTAGAATATAATATTAATAACATAAATTAAAGTAAAGTACTAAAAGTGAGTTACAATTTTATTTTGTTTGATATGAAATGAAATAATTTAATTTATATAATAAGATATATATTTAAGAATTTATATTATTTTCAAGTGAATTTTCACTCAAATAATATGTAATTATCTCGTTCAATTTATAAGCAAGTGCTTTCTCGTTATTTTTTAACCATGCAAAAAGTCAATAAATTTAAAATAAAAAATCTATAAATATAAATAGAAATATATAATTTTTATGCGTTATCATTTTTTTTCAAAACTCACAAAAATAGATAAATTAATTACCATTAAAAATTTTAATAATTTATATTAAACTAAATTAGAACTACGATAAAATAATTTATTTTTTCAAATTATTATTATTATACCTTAATCTTGAGTCACCATTTGTAAAAAGAGGGTGGGGTTCGTGATATTTATTTAAATAAAATTAAAATAAAAGTTTAAAATAACTATTTGATATAATAATATTTAGGATTTAAAAAAATAAATTACATAATAAACTAAGTAGCATATTTGGAGAATCCATAACAAGAAATTCAAAAGCCTTGTTAGCATTTGGGCCAAGAAGGCCTTTCAACTAACAAGAAATCAATTAAAGCCTTCTGATTGCAGCCCACCTTAGCAATTTAGTTGCAATCATATTGAACCAAGCAATTTTGTGCCACATTATCATCAATTTCTTTAAATTTATTTTACATAAATCAAAACTCCAATTGCATATTTTAAACAAAAAATAAAGAATAAAAAATGATTTCTATAATGTTAAAGATCATTATCACTCGGGTATATCTCAAAAATTAAGTTATTTGCATAAGATAAAGATGACAATGGGCTGACCTGTGGGCTAACTTTGCCAATTTTTTTAAAAATTGAAAGTGCAAAATAGCATCTTTTTTAATTAAGTTTTGGTCTATATTATCCATAAGTTGACCTATTGAAAACACTTGAATTTAGACCTATGAGTTACCCATTACCAGACTAAGATGATTTATATACTGTGGCATTTGATATATTCAAAACTACAACAAATAGTCACCTAATGATTTGATTTTCAAAAATCTCCATTCTAATTGGCAACAAAGGAAAGGACACAATGATCAAATTAAAGTAAACATAAAATGACGTGATGATTAGATGTCCCACTAGAAAGGGCCAACCTAAGTAAGTGATCATATCATAGGGTTTTTGGAGTAGAAGTTGATGAATGTGACTATATATATAATTTTTTATATTTGTAGAAAACACAAAATACATTATCTTATAACATATTAAATCAAATATTGAAAGTGTTACGCATCGAAAAATTCAATTTCTAAAAATTCTTAAGCCTATCGAAAAGACATTATCTGATAATTAATTATTTCGAAGATTGATTTTCTTGCTATAAATTTACAGTTTTCAACTTAAAATTAAATATTGAATTTAATCTAATTAATATTTATAAATTATTAATGGAAGTGAAAATAATTTATACTATTTGGACTATTACTTAGGTCATATGTGCAATTATTGCACTTCCCATTTCTAAATTAGTAAGGTCTATGCTTTCCATCAATTCCTCATTGCTCCCACCAACTTCACATTTATTTATTTATGATCATGATCATGAATGTGACTCTAATCTCTAGCATTAGTAGCAATAACACTACTAATACATCAATTTCTGCTTTTTATTAAAATATAAACACCCAACCTTCTCCTCTAGTTTACTTTATTATGTGTAAATTTTGAATTGGAGCTTTGACCAAGCCAAAAGCATCATAGTGGTTACGGGGATTTGCCATTTTGATATGAAACAGTACTTGAGACTTAAATATTGTAACAGATTCTTTAATTCCCCTTTAGAAAGTGTAGTTTCACAATTCCATACATAATTTCACGTTGGACAATTTTGTCTTTTTTATAAAGTTGGATAATTATTAATTGCATTTTTCGGTTAAGTTACGTAATTTGATCAAGATAAAGATAATAAAGTGATCCAATAAATAATATAAATTAACAGATCGAAGTTTGGGTAAAAAATAGATCCTAATCAGTGTAGACCAGACCCATATCGGTCTTGTGATGAGGAAGCCCGATACGGATGCTATATATAAAGATTAAGGTATCCTGCAGTTGCTGATATCAATCATAAGCATAAAGATTTTCTGACCCGTTAAGAGAGATTACGGTTGAGAAAACTATAGAAAGACCTTACCCGCGTCTCGGTGAATAACTCCCGTAGAGACGACGGTGGATTCACGCTTCTTTCGGCTTCGGAAAGCTCGTTTGAAGTTACGGAGATTGAAATTAGGTATTTTCTGCGTTTCTTGCACTTTCATGTTTGATCTGGGATACGTAACTCAAGTACTGTTACGTGTTACATATCAATCTTGTTTAGTTTTAAAGATCGTCTCACACCTAATTATTAAAAAATTAAACATGTTCCAGCAGTTTAATAATAAAAATTTTGAATCGTTCAACTTTCTGATTCGATGTCTAACTTTACAGTTCGAATTACTTTAGTAACTCTTGTTGTTAAAAACTAATCAATTTATTAATTAATCGGTTAATTTTTATAAATTAATAAGTTTTTATAAACTAAAATAAATCAATTAAATTTTGATTTAATAATCTCTTTTTTCAATTAAACTTCAAATTCTTATGTAGACAAAGACAATCTCCTTCATTCATATTTTAAATTTCTTAATTTTATTTAATCTTTAGTCAATTTTATGACGGGTTAATTTTGATCAAACCTTTTAAACCTTAAATTTCTTGTTTTATTGGTTTAACTTTCGGTCTTGTTTTTAAAACATTGCTCACAATAGTGAAATTTTGCATTATAGAAATTCTTAATTTCAGATTAATTTCAGTGTGTATATTTTTTGAAAAAAAGTATAGAAGTTCTGAGTTTCTATATTCATCGGGCAGAGAGATGGCAAACGCAGCATAAAATGTGTTTTAAAAAATCAAAATTAAACGTCAGCTTCCTATGATACCTTCTTTAGGAACATTTTTCTCAAATCTTTTCTAGAATTACTTGATTTAGATGCATAGATAGAGTGTGTAGAAGGTGTATACTAGAGAACGAAGAAAATTTGCAGACCCTGATCTCACTTCGATTACCAAACCTTTGAAAACAAGGTATACTTAAAAAATGACGTGGTTAAAGATCTATGGTCGAAAGTTACATAATTAGGGTTGACAACAAGTTGAATCAAATTCAAATTGATCTCGATTAGATTTAATTTTGTTTGTTAATTTATGATTAATTTAACTTAATTCCTAATTGTTTCTTTAGATAAAAAAATATTTATCATGTCCAAAATCTGATCAATGTTTTTCGATATTCAAAATCTATGTGAGCGTAAATTTGATTAAATCAAACATGATGCATTAACTTCAAATTAGATTAAAATAATGCAAATGAATACTAATGATACAGGGTACTTACATAACCCATCCAAAGGTCAAATAGGGCTTGTATTGAAGAATGAGCTAGTCACTCGTAGGGAATGGCTTGGTTAAGGGAACCCACCGGAGTTGTAGCGAAGCGAGAGAGTTATTTATTTTTGGACATGCTTCGTTTGCTCTACTCTTCTTTTTCGGATACGTTTAGCATGAAGCTCGAACCTTATTCCCTATCTAAAGGTCAAATAGGGTTTGTAAGACACTTTGGGTTAGTAATTTCAAATGAAACCCTAAAAAATAACATGGCCATTTCCAATTTGTGAATCAAGGTTTTTAGAAAAAGAACAAAGTACTAACCGTACAAGCCAAGTGGCATCATCAAGTATAACAAGACATAGTAAAAAAAAAGAAGAAGAGGAAGGAGGAGGAGGGTTTCGAGGCGTTGACTATTATCAAATATAGGTTTATTAACTGATAACGTACGTAGGTTACTTGGTCTGAAATTAAGACATTATTGGTGAAGACGAAGAATGTAAATGTACATGATCGTATGAGAAGAGCTTTCTTCTTAATTACGTTGTTTGACTTGTTTAACCCTGTTTTTAACAACTCCTCAAAGCTTAATCTACTCGCATGAGAGACACATAGATCGACGTATCGAATTTTGATTAGTACAACAAAACATCTAACGGAAAATGCCTTGAGTACAGGGTTAGTGTTTCTCATTACAGTCAATCTCTTGTGAGAAAAAGAGGAACACAACCCAACTGCTCAGTTAGACAATCACATATGCTCGAGGATAAGTGTTTGCATATATATAACCTTACAGTCACACACAATTAGGTGGGTCGAAAGCGGCGGTCATTCGTAACTCTTAAACTTCATAATATAATAAAAATAATACATTATATATAGGATCTGTGATTTATAGATGACCCTAATCCACAAGCTACATTCAAAATTTTAACAACCGAACCGATCAACTTTTTGATTCGATTTAGTGTAATAATCTTTGTTGTTAAAATCCGTTCAATTTATTAATTAATTGATTAATTTTTGTAAACTAATAAACTTTTATAAATCAAAACAAACCGATTAATTTTCACTTAACGATATTTTTTCAATTAAACTTTGCATTTTCAACAGGTAAGGATAGTCTTTTCAATCTTTTTTTCAATTATTGAATTATATTCAATTTTTACCTGTTTTATGCTGGTATAATATCGGTTGAATCTTTTAAACTTTAAGCCGTTCGGTTCTACTTATGTTTTTCTGTTATAGTTTTTAGTTTTGTTTTCAGTTTTTCTTTTAAATAAAAACAAAAACTTATTTGGTTGTTAATGTTAATGTAGTTATATTTTTATCACTGATAATAATTACATATTAGATAAAACTAAAAAATAAATTATTTTTAATTAAATAAATTTATTTAATCTCTTATATAATATTTATTAACAAATTGTTAATAAAATTATGTTATTTTAATAAAATAAATAATTTATAAATTAAAATTTTATTTATAAATTAATATTTATTTGAA
>JAOSBP010000204.1:26518387-26537434 GCA_027563825.1 Erythroxylum mucronatum
TTGATAATTAATTTTAATTTATTAAATATATAATTTTGAATTAAATTATTCATAATTTTTATTAATAATTAAATAATATATATTTAAATGATAGTAAATCA
This sequence comes from Erythroxylum mucronatum, assembly GCA_027563825.1. Lineage (NCBI taxonomy): Eukaryota > Viridiplantae > Streptophyta > Magnoliopsida > Malpighiales > Erythroxylaceae > Erythroxylum > Erythroxylum mucronatum. The sequence continues at coordinate 26,518,489 of JAOSBP010000204.1, forward strand.
GATTATGAAAAAAAACCGAACCAAGAAATAAAAACAGAAACTAAAAATTCAAATAAATAGGTTTTTTTACTGAATTTGAAAACGAAAACAAAACAAAAACAAAAACTGAAAACAAACACCCCCTAAGCCTCTTGTTTTACCGATTTAACTTCCGATCTAATTTTTAAAATATTAAATATTTTTCTATTAAATCAACCAATTCATTACATTAAGATATATACAAATAAAAAATAAAAAAGGTTCTTCAAAAATTGAGTTTATTATAAAATGCTTAATCTAGTCAATATTTAGATATAATTTTATCTAAACTCTTGTTAAAAATGGCTTTAAGCAATTTGAGCAATCAAGTTTATTATAAAGTACTTAATTTAACTATTTAGATACGATTTTATCCAAATTTTATAATTCAAAATGTGATGAATTTTCCAAGTTTTGCAATTAATTACTGATTTAATGGAAGTTTTGTTCTTTAAGGGTAAAAACAAAATAGAATTTTAGCCTTGGACTTGACCCTCTAAAGTCTCTAAGTTTGAAAGGCTTAATAGTTTGGTGTAATTGAAATAAATTTCAGTTAACATGTAATAATGGCAGAGAAGTCAAAACTTTAAAATCTGTCCCAGACCTAATAAAGAGTTTAGGGACTTTAGTCTCGGTTTGATCCAAACCTCGTCTAGTCGCCGTCCCTAACTAGAAACATGAGAAGAATTGGCCTATTGAGTATTGATTTGGATTAGAGTGAGACCATTTTTTGGTACATTAACTTAAAAGGAAAGTAACTAGTACAAGTGTATCTATTGAATACTGTTGTTCTATGTTGACAACCTAAGCAAAAAGTGGTTGTTAAATTTCAACATCAACAACACTCCATAAGTCGATTTGGAGATATCTATAGTACTCAATCTTATCCTTATTTAATAGAAAGGTAGTTTTCGAATGATCCACACATAATATAAAACAATGATAATATGAAATATAAATGAATAAGCATAAATAAAAATATAAAATATGTAATGGGATAAGTAATTCAGTATATATAGAACATGGTAACGAAATCAACATATTAGAAGGGAAGTACTACGTAATAAACGTATTAAGCAGCGACGAATCCAGGATTTTAGTCTTGGGGGGGCTGTCGCCTATATATATGTATATATTCTGAAAAAATTTTAGTCTGGAGGGCTGGCGCCTATGTATATATATATTCTGAAAACTGTTTAGTCTTAGGGAGCTATAGCTCCTGCCAGCCCCCCTGGATCCGTCCCTGGTATTAAGGATAATTATAAAATGAAAGATTCGAAGGAAAATGCTTTAAAGACTTAAAGAAAACGAAAAAAACCCTATCTATGATTGTTAAATCCTATGAAAAATAACCAATTAGTTCTGTTGAACATTTTAAATAATTTAAACATGTCATGGTAAAAATATATTTTTTAATGATTAATAATATTATAGGTTGAAAAGTTCCTAACATATACTCAATATCTTAAAAATTGAAACAATTTAACCGGCTTAACAGTAAAAACTTTAAACTAGTCATTTTCTCATTTTGATTTTCAACTTTTCAGTTTGATTTAATTTTTTTATTAAAAATCTATCAATTTATTAATTAATCGACTAATTTTCATGAACTAATAAGTTTTTATAAACCAAAAAAAGCCAATTAATTTTTATTTAACAATCTCTTTTTTAGTTAAACTTTAAATTTTGTGATAGATAAAGATGGTTTTCTTCGATTATTTTTCAAAATTTTTAATTTTATTCGATTTTTAATTTTTTTGTCTAACTAAATCATTGTAACATTAACATTATACAAAACATTATAAATAATGGGAGAATAATTTATTCTCTTTACCAAACACCTTTAAATTATTGAGATTTTAATATTTTGAGAAAAGAAAAATAAAAAAATCATCTTAATATAGAGATGACAATTGTTAGAACCAATGATTAAAAAACCTATAAGGTTCAGCCGGTTTAACCATAAAAATCTTGAATCAGCTGACTTTTTAGTTTTTTTTTAATTTTTCGATGCGATTTATTTTCATAACCCTTATTATTAAAAATTAACTAATTTATTGATCAATCAGTAAGTTTTGTAAATTATCAAATTTTATAAATAAAAATAAATAAATAAATTTTTATTTAATAATATCTTTTTTGATTAAAATTCAAATTCTTCAATACATAAAGATAATCTCCTTCAATTATATTTTAATTTTTTTCAATTTTATCAATTAATATCGAGCTAATCTTTTTAAACTTTAAATATATTATTTTATTAATTTAATTTCTAGTTCAACTTTTAAAACATAGTTTAGAACATCTTTAACTTAATTGGGCGCGAGTCTCTTTATAGTTTGCTTTTTCAATTTTTAAATTTGATTTTGACTAAACTCTAATGAATTCGAGCATATTCGTTGATTATATCCAATCTATCATTTCATGATGAAATAGTGTTGAAGTGTGTTTTGTTATGATTGCTTGCTAAGTTGTACAATTCGAACTTTCTGTGTTTTCTTAACTACTTCGGGTCCCTCTTATCATTGAAGGATCCTTTTCACGTCACTTGTTTGTTTGTTTTTTGACATTGATGCATTAGTCAACTGTCTCTCTCTGGTTTGCGAAAAAATAAAAAAACTTAAGAACACGTAATCGCATGCAGTCTTTTCCAAATCCGTAAAACCCATTTTCGAGATGGCGAAGATTGAGATGGACATACATGGAGTTTGGAGTCACTCCCTCTGGAGTGGTTGACCAGTTCGTATCAAAAGGTCTGGTCAATCACTTACCTTAACCAGAAAATATATGTATGTTGCAATAATCTATGCACGCAAACGTAAACAAATAGTCACAATGTGAACACCAAGACTGCTAGTTATCTCCTGGAGTTCTAATCTCTCTCTTTTCATCTTTTCTTCTTTCTGGGTTCACTGTATGTTTGCTCGTCGTCTACTTAGAAAGAACCTAGAGAATCTGATAAATGATGGGTTGGAACTTGGAAGTCAGTGCAGGAGTGTTATATGTTATTCGATTATCTGATCATGCTTCAGATAATCGCAGCAAGTTCGTGAAGAATTTTGTAGAACTAAAATCAGGAAAATTTGTCTGCAATTTTTTGGAAATTATCTGAAGCAAGTTCATTAAGAATTTACAGAACTAAAACCAGGAGAATTTGTCTGCAGCTTCAAGGAAATTATCTGAAGCAGGTTCATGAGAATTTACAGAACTAAAACCAGGAAAATATGTCTGCAGTTTCTTGGAAATTAAACAATGCACAGTGGATATGTTCAACGAGAATACAGGAGTTCCTAATCAGTCCTTAGTTACATATATATTTGGTTGGAGGTGAACCCTTGAAAAGAGGAGTTCACATACACCAAAAACACAATTCGAAAACATGATTGAAAGCTATCTTCTACTTTGATAAGTGAACTTTATGTTTATATAGACACTAAAATCTACTTATTACACAGAGGAAAGTGGCTATGCAACTCCAAACTTTAGGCGATTTCTTGAAATAAAGGGTGCTCAAGGAGAAGGTGGTCATTCCAAATGGAAGAAGCCTCTCCTAAATAACTTGAAACAATGGAAGAATCATCGGCCATCTCAAGCGGAGAAGGCTGTGGAATGATCGCGGCAACTGAAGGTGGAGATGGAACTGAACAGGCAGGAAGATAAGGAGAACTGGGTGAATGAGAGAAAGGTATATCTTCTTGAGTAAACACTGCAAAATCAGGAGCTTGATTCGGTTGCTCTTTCTTCAATGGTGGTACTTGTAAGTTTGGCAAATGAGAGAAAGGTATATCGTTGAGCTCCTGAAGAAAGGTGGGTGTTAAGTTTAAAAGACTCAAACTGTCCATGTCACTGAAACTGCTAGCGTCTATGTTGTTTGAGCTTGTGGCCATGGAAGCTGGAGGTTGATAATGGAGAAGGTATCGCAAGTATTGAAGCCTTGCCATTTGAGCAGCTTCTGCTTGTAGCCTCGCAGCATGTTCTTCCATAGATTGACCATCCATTAAATTAGCTAGAGCTATGAGACGAGACAAGCTAGAGAAGATGTCTGTTCGAGGCTGGTGAGTCATAGGATCAAAACCCATCTGTATCAGCTTTTTCTTGAGATGGGTGTTCCAGAAATTCTTAATTTCATTGTCAGTCCTACCAGGAAGGTGGCCAGCAATTGCTGACCATCTAGTATAGAGAAAAGAAAATGAAAACGATGAGCAAGTTCATGATGAGTCAGATTCAGAATAACAGACAATTATCAAAATTTGCCTTACTTGTTGCCAAGAACAGCATGGAGATTAAGAATAGTTTGTTCTTCTTCTGCAGAAAACTTTCCTCTCTTTATATCGGGCCTCAGGTAGTTTGTCCATCTTAATCTGCAGCTCTTTCCACATCTGTTCAGACCTGGAAAGAGCAATATTCAAGTTAAGCGACAGAGACAGAGAAAGAGACAAAGAAGACAAAGTACAAACAGGAACAAGATAAGTAGTACCTGCAAGTTTGGGGAGGGCTCTCCAGCTTCCATGCCCATGTTTCTGAATGTACTTGACAAGCTTTTGATCTTCTTCAGGCGTCCAGGGACCTTTCTTAAGTCCACTCTCATCACCACAACATGGAGATCTTCCCATTTCTATGATGAGATTTGGTTGCCTCCCGCTAATCCAACCATTGCCTGGAGCCTTAATATTTATATACACTCTTGTTCTCGTGTCCCCTCAATAAGTGTGACCTTTTTCTTCTTTGAATTGTCAAGTCTATCCTTCTTCCACGAAATTTGTTCATTATAATTCTGAATTAATGTTAGCAAAATTTATTAAATATAAATAATAATTTATAGATTACTTATACAAAATTTCAAGAGAAAAGAGTATTCAACTTAACAATTACGAGGTGTACCCGCTTGGCCCGCCCACCGGGTTTCCTCGAATCAAAAAAAAAAAAACTTAATAATTACAACAAGTTATAACATGCATTTTTAATGAAATTATTACGGTATTTAATTATATTAAGCAACTGATAAAAGTTGTTCCTTTGTGACAATCTTTTTGAAAAAATTACAAAAAGAATGCTGCGAATATTGATGACCCTTTTTCGATCCTCACAAAATAGAGAGTCTTATGCTCTACAGAGTACGTTAGACTTTAGATTTTTAATTATATTGCAAACTTTTAGTAATTATTATTATTAAATACAATTTTTAATTAAAATATTATTTTTACTATCTATGTTGTTGATAATCACCAATTTCTCTAATCATTGGTCATAACATTTTTTACTATACAGTTTTTTAAAGTTTATTTAAATATATTTAAAAATTATATCATAATAAGCATTCACCTACTTGCTAGTAGTTTAGTTCTAATCATAAATCACACTTGCAATTTTCTACATATAACAATAGGTAGACTAATATCTTATTAATTAGTAGTCATGGTACTCATGTGTATGTTATAAGAAGGGAAGTAAGTGGGATTTTTCTAAAGAATTAGGAGAAGAGAATGTAAATGATACGACGAGTTACGTTAGATTAATGTTTTTATTACGTGACTATCACGTAGTATATTCATATCATGCATAATTTTTATGAAGTAAAGCATGTGAAAGATTGTTTTTGATATTTTTAGTTTATTATATAATAAAATTCGTGAGACAAATATAATATGTAGAAACTATATAATAAAAATAATAATATGATACATCTCGTCATATCGTCCATAAAGTTGATCTATCGAATTATTTTGCTAAAAATTGAAATTTTAAGTAATTTAATGATGTTTTTTAATATTATAAAATAAGTAAAATTTGTTTTTTTTACAATTAAGTCAATTTTTTTAGCTTAAAAATAGATAATTTATAAATTTTGCGAAAAAAAACATTGAAAAGTCATTATCAGACGAAGACATGTGGCAAGCCACTGATGGTCATAGGAACTCATTCCATGCACGCAACAGGTTGCTTTGTTTCGTCACCCAGTGCATGGTTGATGGTACCGTATAGTTTTTTTAATTTCTTTGAACTATTTAATTATCAATATAAACATTAAATTAATTAATTATAATTATAATTATTTTAATTTTGTGTTTTATATTATTTATAAGTATTGAAATAATTCATAATAATAGTACAATTTGCAGTCCACAATTTAATTTAATTTTTTTGTAAATCATGGTCTAATATCTTACATATTTTCAAATTATTCATAAATGTTACCTTTTCCTATTTAAAAAATGGAAAATTAGTTTCATACTTTCCTCTAATTTTCGTATTGCCATCATTTTATGTAAATTAATTTATACTTAAGGTAAGATTTCATCGAAAATGCTAACAAAATTAGGTCCTAAGTAAAAGTTTCGAATCAACTAATTTTTCAGTTCGGTTTACCTTAATAATACTCGTTATAAAAATCAGTCGATTTATTAATTAACCAGCCATTTTTCTTAAAGTAACTAATTTTCATAAACTGGAATAAACCAATTGATTATCATTTAATGGTTTTTTTAATTCAACCTCAACTTTTTCGGTGGATAAAGATAGTTTTATTCTTTAATTTTATTTTAAATTCTTCAATTTTGTTTAATTTTTACTGTATACAAGTTTTATACGATCTTATACTATTTGAATATTTTAAATATTAAATTTTTTATTTTCTCAGCTTGATTTTTTGTCCGGTTTTTAAAACATTCGTGGCGGGTTAATTGAAACGATATTTATAGACCTTAACAGATTGTCACAATCTTAAAAGAAGAACAAATATACAGAGACTGTTAGGTTAGGTTAGATATAACTGGTTTATCTAAACTTGGAAGAAACACTGGCATATGAATACCAATCAATAAGAAGAGAGTGACATATATATATCGAAGAAAGTAACATACATACATACATACATAACTCCAAATTATTCATATAAGTATTAGGAGCATTTTTAATTAAAATTAAAGCTAATGTTGATTAGTTTTATGCATTGCCTGATGCAATTTAGGTCACATGATCATTATAATGGTGATTATAAGCATATTTAGTGAGTTGGTGTGGTGTGTGAGATGTTTAGGAGTATCTTCCCACGAGTGGGTGATGATTAATACATATACAAAACCCTACGTCGACCATTTACTAGTAATAATTCAGGTCTTCTATGCAATGCAGCCCATTCAAATGGGAAATAGTCATGCATACGTACTTACCTTTAAACAAAACGATATTGGTTGGATTATGCACAAATTGGCTCGAAAATTAATTAATCACCATTTTAAGTGGTATATATATAAGTGTCTGTGTGGATGAGCTTACATCAGTAGAGCTTTTGTTTTTTAAGAAGCAGGTTAACTGTTTGACTGTCATTTAAAAAAAAAATTTTTGAAAGAACTTCATACAATAGATTGTTTGGCAACGTAAAAATAAAAAGTACTTTTAATTTTAACTATATTTTATTTTGTAATAAAAATTATTTGTGCATACAAATATTATTTAAAATATATTAAACAATAGGCAAAACACAATATGTTAATTATTATATAATTTTAAACCATATGAAATATAAATCAAAATACATCTAACCAAATATTTTATATGGATTATAACTTAAGTAAAACTAATATGAAAAATAAATATTAAAACATACAAAAATCAAAACAATATTATATAAATCTCAAAATAAGCGTAAAGATTTGTTCGTAGATATTGTGGGAATTATGTGTAAAACATAAGGACAAAAGAGACTAAAATAGACTCATTAATTGATCTGACAAATCTACCTGAAAAAGGTATTTTTTTAGAAGCTCCAAACTTAAACTTCTTAAAAAGTTGTATTTTAGCTACCAAAAAAGTTATATCTACTAAAAAATGCTTTTTTATTTTACACTCAAACATTTATTTTTCTTTAAAAAACTTTTGAGACAGAAGAAAGTACTTATTTATCCTCCAAAAGCTCAACCAAACAGGCACTAACACTTTAATTAAATTGACGATTGAAGCTACTATTACAACATTAGAACCATAATTATGATCATTTGCAAGCATTTGAAACATGAAGATTAAGGGGTGAGATCCTCTGTCCCCAAACATGTGTACCTACCCTGTCCCATTAAATTCAAACCCTTTATTTATGTAGGACCCACATAAATAGAGGGCTTGGATTTAATGGGACAGAATAGGTACTCAGTTTTGGGGACAGAAGATCTGTGCTCGAAGATTAAGTTCCTCCTAAGTTTTTGTTTGTTTGTCTTATATTAATTATTAGTAGATAGCCTTATCTAGATCATGAAAAGGGATGGTGTAATGGTGAAACTTCACAGGGGTCCTCCAATCTATTAAGTTAAAGGTTGAGTCGTGGCAAAGGAAGGTACAATTCACAAATAATTTGGATGGTGGAACAGGAGCCAAGACATATGAATTACTTCACGCATCACTTAGATTAATACTATCAATCAATTTTGAGCCTGTTAACTCGCAAAGTAATTAATTTAAAATATATAATTTATACGCAAAAAGACGAAACTTATATGAGTCTTCTAATTTAAGAAGTCAGAGGTTGAGTGATAAAGAAAATTACAATTGACAAAAGAATCTAACAAGAATAGTCGTTGCTAAAAGGCCTAAATCGCTCCCAAAAGTTAGCTTAAGAGGGGAGGTTTGTATACTATTATAAATGACTGAATTCACTCACACTTATTCGATATGGTATTCTTGACACACCGCCCTCAGCTCAAAGCAGGGCTAGATATGTGCTGGACATATTAAGCAAAAGGACAAAACCAAGCACCGCCTCAAACCATCGAGACAAACGAACTCTGATACCATGTTAAAAGATCTAACTCATCCCCAAAAGTTAGCTTGAGTGGGGAGATTTGAACACTATTATAAATGACTGAATGCACTCGTACTTGTCCGATGTGAGATTCTTGACATTCGTATCACTTAATTTTAACTTTAAATTGATAATTTATAAAATAACATACTCGAAACATATAAAGATTGAGTTTTGATAAAAGGAAATTACAATTCACAAATGAATTCGAAATGAATGGTTGGATAGGAGTAAAGGCAACTTAAGTCGAGTGACTGACCCATGAAATGGTTCATTCCAAACATGTAATTTATGCCATCATGTCTTTTTCAAAATAGAAGGTAAGGTAATTAAACAGATAATCATAATTGTTTGTTTCTGCATCATGGTTGTCAAAAACACTCAACATTGGTTTGATCGCAGAACTTAACTAACAGAAAACTGAAAAGGACATGGAGGAATGTGACCTGTTATTTGACCTGTGAGGGAGCTTGCTGGAGGTGAAGTTGGTACAGCAAACACAGAAAATTCCAACACCTTTGAAACCTACAAGACCTTCTTCTTCCTCCTCTTCTTCTTCTTTAACCCTTAAACCTGACCAATAATCAAATTCCTGTAACTACTCTTGCAAGAAACATAGAACCAAATCTATGGGATTTGTTTCTTTCTTTTAGAGCAAGCAACTTTTCATTTTCAAGAAGTTAAAATCGTAATTATTCCAATAATGGTCCAAATTGCAATTATTTTATAAAAAATATTTTTTATTAATTATGATATTGATAATCACTGGTACTCTAAAAATGTTTGATGCCAAATTATAAGTAAACGACTCTAAAATGATCTTTTGATTACCTTAAGATTTTGACTCCAAAAAGATTAGTAGTATAGCTATTTAAGGGAAGTATAAAGGAAAATACCATTTTTTTAAAAATTAGTAATAATCGTATCGATGTTTTAAAAATCAAACCGGAGTAAGACAAGAAGTTTCAGGTTTAATTAGTACTAAAGTTTAATTGAAAAATGAAATTATTAAATAAAATTTATCTAATTTATTTCGGGTTTATAAAATAAAAATCGATTGATTAATTAATAAACTAATTAGTTTTTAACAACAAAAGAACTAAGAAGAACAAAATTGAACTGAAAAATAAAAAATTAATCAATTTAAAGTTTTTACTGATGAATCGGTCGAATCAGTTAATTTTTTTAACCATTATTATTTATAATTAATCGTAACATGTTCATATTAACTTCGTTTAGTAATAATATCCTAATCATAATTTATTTTATATTTTGTAATTTAGCATTGATCTTGAAACCTAAAGTCTTTTAGTGAGTCGTCATTTACTTATTTCATAAGCTAAGTCATTTTCTAACCTAAACTCATACCAAAGCTTCACATCAATTGCCCTTTTTGCCATCACTTATCTTTTATCTTCCTTTTTTTTTTTTTGGTCTGCATAAGTTTTTACTTGTAAAGCTCGACAATGGGCTTATGGGAAAGGAACAGGAAAATATACAAAAAGACAAAAGAAGAAAACCCCATTAACGCCTAGCTCACGAAAAGCTAGGTTATAGAGTGGTACATGATCAGATTCCTTCTTCAAATAGGGTTCCGTGTCGGATGGATCACTTACAAGTGTGTAATGTAAGTGACCTCACTTCCAAAACAAGATTCTGACGCTTTCAAAATCATACTAGTAATATAATAAACCTTAATTAAGTTTTTGATAACTTTAATATATGAGTCATAAATTTAGGGGTTATTTGTTTCAACTTCTTCTTCTTCTTTTTTTTTAGTTTTCAATTTTTTTGTTTATTTTTTCTTTCAAATAAAAATAAAAGCTATTAACATATTTATATTTTTATCACTGATAATAATCATATTTTATATAAAACTTAAAGATAAATTATTTCTAATTAAATAAATTTATTTAATCTCTTATATAATATTTATTAATAAATTATTAAAAATTATGTTATTTTAATAAAATAAATAATTTAAAAATTAAAAATTTATTTATAAATGAATATTTATTTGAAATATATTTTAATTATTAAATCAAATTTTATTTGAATATTTATATATTTTAAATTTAATTATAAAATTAAATTAAATAAAATTATTCATAATTTTTATTAAATATATAAATATATAAATATAATGTTAAATTAAATTATTCATAATTTTTATTAAATAATTAAATAATATATATTGAAATGATAGTAAATCAGATTATGAAAAAAATAAAAAAAGGAAACAAAAATCACTTTTTATGGTTTTCATAATTTTTTAAAACCGGAAGAAATCAAAACTAAAAACTTAAACAATCAAATTTTTTTACTAAATTTAAAAACTAAAATAAAAAACTAAAAATAAACACACAGAAACAAACACCGCCTAAATTGGCACTTTCTAATTCTTGAACATTACATATATAGCCACGAAATTTGGTTGGCTTGTCGTTCTGTTTCCGGACACAACCAAATCCAACTTATTTGGAAACAGTTATAGCATGTCTTGTTCTTCGTTTTCTTACACAAATTCGAAGGATCATGCTTTAATTTCTTGACAAGTTTCCACTTTCATAAATAAAATATCAAACCATGATCAGAGATTAAGGACCTGTTTTGTTTAATTTAACAAGGAAGGGTTGACTCAAACCAACCACTCCTGGCTCAAGCAGGATTATATTGTAAAGTATAATTATAATAAAAAAAATCATATTAATGTTGAGTTATTGATTTGTATTAGTTAAAAGAAAATAGTATTAAAAAATATTATATTTCCATTGCCGTCTTGAAAAAGAAATTAAGATTAGCTTAAGATAATTTTCAGATTATGTCTCTAATCAGTGAAAGTGACACTTACTTAGAGCATCTACATTGGGTGATCAAGAAATTAATTAAAGAAGGAAAGGGACAATCATATTTTGTTTAAAAAGACTTCTCCTACGTTGCATAGCATTACACGTGAACCGTATTTTGTGGACCAACTTCACTGTTTTCAATCATTCATGGCCTAACAACCCTAACAGGGAAAGGAAGAAGAAGAAGAAGATGATGACGACGAAGGAAAAACAAGAACAGATTAAAGAAATGAAGTAGGGTATGGAAGATTATGCTAATTTCATCATATCTTTACTATTTCAATGACAATCACGTATGTATAATCTGGTACAGATCCAGAAATTTTTTTGAGTAATTTTGCCTCCGTTCAAAAAAATTTATGGATTCGTCCCAGATTATATTTTATTTTATGAAAAATTTTAAAATAATAATATTTTTATATGAATTTTTTTGGAAAAACTTGCCCCCCTTGTCCCAATGTACATCCGTCCTTGTGTATAATTATTTGCTGCTTTTTAGTAATGTTTTAAAAATTAAACCAGAAGTTAAACCGATAAAACAATAAATTTAAGGTTTAAAAGGTTCGATCAGTATTAAATCGTCATAAAACCGATTAAAAATTGGATAGAATTGAAGAAATTGAATAAGGTTGAAAAAGATTGTCCTTACTTTAAAGTTTAAATAAAAAGGAGACTATTAAGTAAAAATAATTAATTTATTTTGATTTATAAAAAAAGACTAGTTTACAAAAATAGCCAATTAGTTAACAAATTGATAAATTTTAAACAACAAGAGTTATTCAAGTAAATCGAACAGAAAAATTAAAAATCGAATCAAAAAATTAGTCGATTTAAAGTTTTCACGATTGAACTGTCCGAACTGGTCTAGTTTTTTAATAATAGCTTTTTACCCTATAGGCTCAAGTGCTAATATAGTTATTTAACTATAATCTACCTTGGTGTTTTAAATTGGGAGTGGATGAGATAGAATCAAACGATAAATCAGTTCGAACCCAATTTAATTAAGTTCGACCTGAGTTGAAATTAATGAACGAAACTTAATTTGATCGAGTTTGGACCTAAAAGATTATGTTTGTACCGTTTGGTTGATTTAATACTAATTTAACTAATCAACCATAGAGCTTGTTGATTACACCTTGTTTACATTAAATATGGGGCTTCAAGTTTTCTCAACCGTTATGACCAACCTTATGGCTTAGCATTAATTTTATTAAACTAACCCACTAGAAGACATCATCACATGATTTGAAGAAAATATCTTTTTTTTAAATTATAATTGTTAATATTTAAACCAAATATTGTAATAAGGTCACAGTGTTATGCTCTATATAAATTGTTTTCCTCATCAACTCCACCAAACTTCACTAGGCAATGACATCATAGTTATACAGCTAAGGATAGTGAAAGATAGTGAGATTGATAGTTCATTAACTTATATTTTCTCTTTGCATTAGTTTAGCTTATACATTGTAATATTTAGTAATAATTATTTCCGATTATTTAGTGAGACGAAGATTTCCGGGAAACAACCTCTCGATCAATTAGAAGTAAAACTGTATATTACTGGACTTCTCTAGACTCCACGTACTAACGAGCCTAAATAATTCAGGTTTTGTTAGATCTTTTTTTATTCGATTTTAAAGTGATGTCGTTTTGGAAGTTAGACGAGCTAGTTTCAAGCTAGTTCAAACCATTCGGGTTGGACTGGGCTTGCCCGCCGGAGTCTAATCAAAGTTCGAATCTTGTAAACTTCTTATCAATTATATATGAATATGGAACAAATAATAAGATCAAATTCCTAAAGTGAGCGCTATAAGAATTAGAGAAGCATTCCTGAGGTGTAGAGATACTGACTGGAAGAAATGAGTTGCAGATACATACCTAAGCCTGTCAAGTTCTGCAAATCCTTCCACGCCACCATTGAACAGAAGAGAGAGAGGTTGTCATCAAATAAGAATTTCATAAACCTTAGATGACTCGTGTGTGCAGATCCCACGACAGGATACTGTAGTTAGGATAACGAAGAAAACAGGAATCAAATGGAACGGTTCAAGTAATGGTGCAGGAAAGCTAGCAATACTCATGGTTGGAGGAATCATAAATTTGTGTTATTAAGTGAATCAAGTCAGAAACGAACTCTCTTAAGTGCTAGATATAAGGGTTCACCCTCCGTTGATTGCACGGATCCAACTGCCAAGTCAAATTAAACTGAAAGTTCATATGCACATTCACTAACTATCCTGGAATTTGAGCTACTCAATGACAAACAAAGTGATGAAAATTTTCTGCAAGACAACTATTCTATAGCTGGAAAGTTGAAAAATGTAGCACAGGATCGCATGGATTGACTTTTGGAAGATTTTACACTGCAGCGTTTAAAGACTTTAGATTGGTGGTAATTCCAGAACAAGTTCCTGCTATCAAGTCAAGCTTTGACAATGATATAAAATAAATGATTGATATTTGACTAGCCCTATTATTGGAAAAGCTGAAACCTTCAAAGGGGCTACTTCAGACACAGAAACCTTTCAAATTTCACCATATATCTGACAAAAACAATCAGAACCTATCCTGACCTGACCTGTACTGAAATCAACAGCTAAGTTTGGTTTGATCCAACTCAGACCAAAGTTCAGACTTAACAATTTCTTTTTCACCCCCACCAATTATGGGAGATCGAACTGGACTAACTCAAAATCAATGGGTTCAGATAAGTTTAACCAAATTCAGGTTCGGACCTAAGGAGGCCCGAGTCAAGCCAGTTGCCATCACTACATTCTTGCTAGAGCCAAGAGGATGATCAAGCAATGGATATTGCAGAACATGTCATGAGCCTATTTCATAGTTTATCCATATACTACCCATGGAAAGTTTAACAGTATTACCTAATGGCTGGTTTAAAGATATATCATCCAGCCTACTTACAGCTAAATTTCATGCTTGTTATAATTTTCTGAAGCGGAAGAACTCTGGTCTGCCAACTTTTCACCAACTAGCGAAGTTGCAATAGGATCAAGATCATAAGAGTTGTCAGATAGGAAGTAGAAGTCCAGATTTAGAACCCGTCTTTGGGCCAGCCTACAATTCCCAGATCATTGAGCTAGTGAGTGTTCTAGCCAAAATACATATGTTAGGTGACTGAAACAAACCGACCATGACAAAATCAACATTTACATACTGTAATGCTCAAATCCATCAAATGGGCGTGTGTAATACAGCGCAGAGACTAGAACCAAAAGGAATGATGCTCATTTACTCAATTTCAGATCTCTCGAAGAAGATCAGCGACTGCAGAATCTTCAAATCACGATTATTATACTTCTTGACCTGCAAACAAGAATGTGAACTCTTTATCAAGCCGAAATATGGTGCCTCCAATTCGAAAATTGAATTTAGCAGTTGTATCACACATACTTCATCAAAAGCAATTCAAATCCCTCGTTTTGCAGATTTCAACCATAAAAAATATCTCACAACTGGATCTCCTACTACCTGTAGTAATCATTTGCATAGTAAATCACCTGTAAATTACAGAGGTTTCTCTAGTTTCATTTGACTTTAACCACCAAAAAGCATATACACAATCATGGACGCCAAGGAAAGGTACTGTACACATATAGAGATGGCCGCAGTTTCTTTTCACATCATTCATGGAATGCTTTCATATAGACCAAATTAACAGTTAACTTGCGACCTATAGGATAAGATCATATAAATGCAGCTGTGACCATTCAACAAAGTTTAAATTCAGGCACAATCCACATTCTCTTCGTGATTTTGAACAAACAGATCAACATGGGACAATACTGGACTACGAATAGTGAAACATCAAGAGAATAAAAGAATCATGCTCCACAGACAGACCCCTTTGGAGACTTCAAGATTATGATATATACTTGTAAACAAGTAATATCTGTTTCAATTTGCCAAAAATCGACTTAAAGAGCATGTTTGCATCAATTCTCTACTGTTCCATCTAAAACACATTAATTTTGCAAAGTATGAATCACCCATAAACAAAAAGTTTGCACCTTGGAATCTAGAACAGCAATGGCACAACATCCAACAGCTTAGCCCTTCCCATTTCCACTATCCAAGACCTCGATTTCAATGCTCCCAACCCTCTCACCTTCATCCAAAACTGACCAGTTTGGAGACTGCGCCGCTCTCAGCCACTTGAAATCATCAACGTTGCTCCAATTCCCACTCTCCTCATCCAGACCAGCTTCCTTCAAATCATCCTCAATCCCATCATACTTTAGACAATAAGGAGCAAATCTCAAACCCCCACAATCCTCTATTATGGGTCTACTCCTCACTCTCACGTAAAAATGGCACCTTTTTGCGCAATGTATTCTAATCTGATGCGACGCCAGTACAAATACACAGTTCTCGACATCCTCCATCAATATCGACCCCGTAACTGGCCCTCCGTAAACCTTACAATTTCTCAGCCTATTAATGAAAACCGCGCGAACGGACCCAATCAGCCTCACTTCACAGGAGTCCAGATCAGAGATCGTAAACTCGCCGATTTCAGAACCTCTGAAATTCTTCGTCAAGACCTCGTTTTGCTTGTTTCTGAATCCCGGCGAGTCTGGGATAGTGATGATTGGGTTCGACTTCTCGGCCTTTGCTGTTTCTCGAGGCTCGGTATGCACGTTTTTGGATGCGGATTTGTTTTTGAATGAGAACTTCTTCTTGGGGAGAAGCTCGGAGGTTAAATTCTCGAGAGATTGTTTGAGATCGGAGATGGATTTCAGCGCGGCCCGGAGGTCATAGGAAGGAAGAAAATAGGAGCTCTCGGCCACGAGCTGCTCAAGGGAGGAGATTTCGGAGGAGATTTCTGCCAGACGAGATTTGAGGTGACATGAGTCGGAGAGTGTGGGTAGTTCAGCGAGTTGGGACTCGACTGAGCGTTTGGAGTCGGAGAACTTGGACGAGAATGCTGCTGAGGAGGAAGTAGAGTCGTCGGTGATAGTGGATTTGGGGCGATTTTGGTGGCGGTTTGCTAGGCGATCGAGCATGGCTTGTTGCTTCTTCCGTAAGGTGGCCTCCATCGTCGTCGCTTTGCTTTGGAGCTCTTCCATGGCTACAACTAATCTACTGGTGAAGAAGACGATTGCAGGGTACATTGTAGCTAACTTAATAAAACGACGGCGTTTTATGCTTGTTTGGATGAAATTAAACCCACAGTGTTTTTGTTAGTTGAATTTTTTTTGGAGAAAAGCTTTTTTAAAAAATTAGTCGAACTGTTATTTAAAAAACCACTTTTTAAAAAAGCTTTATATAATTGACTGTTTAGTAATATAAAAATAAAAATATTTTTAATTTTAACTATATTTTATTTTATAATAAAAATTATTTATACATATAAATATTTAATATATAAAGCATAATATATTAATTATTATATAATTTTAAACTATACGGAACATAAATGAAAATATATCTAATAAAACCTTTTAGATAGATTATAACATAAGTAAAACTAATATAAAAAATAAATATTAAAACATTAAAAAAAAGTTTAATAATATTATATAAATCTTAAAATAAATGTGAAGATGTATTTGTGAGTATTGTGAGAATTATTTGTAAAACATAAGGGTAAAAATAAAGATATATTTGTAAGTATTGTGAGAATTATATGTAAAATATAAGGACAAAAGGAGACGAAACAATAGACTCATTAATTGATCTGAAAATTTACCTAAGTACTTTTGTAAAAAACTTCAAATTTGAACTTTTTAAAAAGTTATATTTTAACTGCCAAAAAAAATTATATCTATTAAAAAAGTGCTTTTTTATTTTACAATTAAACACTCACTTTTTTAAAAAAACTTTTGTGGAAGAAAAAAGTGCTTATTCACTCTCCAAAAATTTAACTAAACAGATACTAACTCTTGGTTCGGTGTAAAGGATAAAAAAAAAGAGCCGATCATACCCGACCCAAAGTTGATAAACCAAATCCGAGTTGGCTGTACTTCCGATAGAACTCGGAACTCAATACAATTTGTAAAGATACCAAATAGAATAAAACTATGATCATCAAGACCCCATTTTTATGATCGAGGATATGTATCTCGATCAAAGAAACCAAGATACATTTTTTGATAATGAAACAAAACCACAAAGATTGCATTATACAGAGAGAAACAAGTTTCGGTGTAACACAAAGATCAGGCCATAATGTTAGCTACTACTGCTAGATCACAAAGGTACACGAAATTCATGGAAAATTACTTGGATGCCTCGTGCAGATTTTCCAGCTTCCGCAGCAGCAAGATCCACCGCCTCCTCCTCTTGCAACTTCTTCAAAGGCAGAGGTGGTCTGACAACAATATTTTTCTTCCATTGCTATGGAAAATTACTTGGATGCCTCATGCAGATTTTCCAGCTTCTGCAGCAACAGCAGCCGCCTCTTCCTCTTGCAACTTCTTCAAAGTCGGAGGTGGTCTGACAACAATGTTTTTCTTCCATTGCCGGTCGAGCTTTCTCGACAACCTCTTTTTTATCCCCTCCGCAATTTCTCTCTCTCTTAACAGTAAGCATTCGAGCAATCTGTAGTATAGTCAAATAAGTGCAGAGCTTCATGGTCAAATACCACACAGATACAATAGGTATGAGTATAAATATCAGCAGAAGATTTGATCAAAGTAGTTGAAAGATGGTAACAAATTGGAGAAATTGACAAAAGAAAAACATAGATAATGGAATTAGGACACGGATCATCTTTTATCCAAGACGGGTGGCAATCACAGTATGTGGTTTAATCATGCACATGGCTCAAATTCTGTCCTCGACATCTATAGAGCGGACATCAGAGTAAGGTCCAGTTTGATCCACTTTCTCCTCTCAACAAGAAGCAACACAAAGCAGCATACTTTTGTTCCGTAAACATAAAGTAAGATGTACCATCACAAATAGCAATCTGACTATGAACCAACACGTAAAAATTCCTCAAATAATAGCATCAAGAAAATGTCAATAATAAAAAATTTAAGAGCAAAACCGCAAAGCTAAGACAAATGGTCGCACACTCACACTTCCTTCAGCCGTCTTCTGCCGAAAAACAGCATTTAGTTTCATGCACTAGTATTAACAGACATTAAGGGTGCGTTTACTTTCAGAAAACAGTTTTTTGTTTTCTATCTTTATTTTTTATATATATTTTCAATTTTCATTTTCAGTGAAAAATTGTCGAAAATATGTTTACTAATTAATATTGAAAAAATTATTTTCTAAAATTGAAAATTGCAAAACATGTTTACTAAAATTGTGTTTT
>JAOSBP010000204.1:26581522-26610098 GCA_027563825.1 Erythroxylum mucronatum
CAAAAGAACACAGGAAATCTAAGCCTTATCATGATCATGTTTTCGTTTTCTCAATTGTTGACGACCATATATGGTTCTGGAATTACCAGGTGTGTTGGACTTCAATATTTGGAGTTTGTACTGCAGTTTACCATCTATTTTTTTAGTTTATTATAGTAGTAATAAATCCTTTTGAAGTTCAACAGTGATCCAACATTTACGGACAACATACTCTGGTTTAGTCCATTATTTGTGTTGAGTTATCAACGTAGTGTCAAATTTATTTGACATATATTTTGACTCGAATATGATAATAGTTGTGATTGGGAAATTCTGATGCCTATAGAAGTTAGTATATTGCTGCTTGTTAGAGAAATTCCCTGGACTAACCATTCATGCACGATTCTATTCTTGGTATATTCAATTCAATCATTCTAACAAGTGTCATTTTGCTGAAATTGTGAGATGGATTGGATCAAAACAATACATTTTTCTGGAATTGTGAGATGGATTGGATCAAATTTCAGTACTTTTTACCTGTAAACTTTTTCTTGAAAGTTGAATTCAGTCTCAAACTAGAAGTGACTGTTACCCTTATTTTACTGGCTTGTTCAAAATATATGATTCATTACTGATGTTGTTTGTTAGATTCGGTCATGAGAGAAAAAGCAGAAAGCTGGGAGGTTTGCCAAGAAAGTTAAAGCCAAGACAAGGAGAAAAATGCGTGAATTATCTAATCCTTTGGAGCCTGATGAGTTTGTAGATTTGTGGAAGGATTAAGAGACTGCATTGTCCATTTTGTTAGTTTACTTAAATCACTTGTATCAAATTTCACAAGCATTGGCAAGGTTTTGGTGTAACCCTTTTATCTATAGAAGCACGGTTACTTCTTCAATTGGCATTAGATACAGAAATTAAGATTGTGATGGTATGGAGGCATACAGATTATTCTGTCAACTGAAAGAACTGATACATCCTGATAAACATGGACTGACCTTTCTGTTCATCCATGAAAGCCTCTTGCAGGTGTACAATCATCCATTTTGTTTGAGTTGTTGATCTCAAGTCAAGTGCAGAGGGTTCTTATATTATGGTCCTTTTTAAGTTCTGTAAACCAACATCAGATGCATTTTCCTTTCACTAGTAACAAGTTTATATGTATAAAACATACTAAGATAAGGGATTGGCATTTTGGTTCGGGCATAGTTCGATCTAGTCTGATTTAAAGTTAATACGTAAAATTTAAATTAATCGTAATTATATGATAATTTAAAGAAAGTAAATTTTTGTTTTCTCAAAATATGATTGAATTAGCTTGGATTATTCAATTGAATTAAATTATTTTTTTCAAATTAATTTTAATAAAAATAATTTCTGCAGAGTATGTATTTTTATATAAAAGATAGGTATATTTAAATTATCATTTATATCATATATATATATATATAATTTTAATATTAAAACAATTTATTTACAAATTAAAAAAGTTCTAACGTTTGAAGAATTATTTTCTAAAACTTGTTTACAAGAAAATGAAAATATATTAAAATATCTTTTTATTTCTACACATATATAATTAAATAGATTTTTTGTATATTAACTGAATAATTATTGTGATAAATTATGATTCTTAATATTATATGCATATTTGTTTTTACAATTTGTCCCAAATGTTAAAACCAAATAATACTAAATTAAGTTATTTCTAAGTTTCTTATCATTAAAAGTTAAAACCCTAATTTCTTTCGACCAAACTGAACACTTTTGAGTTTCTTCTACTTCTAGTCCAACACAACCACCACTCAGACAAGAAGAAGGAGAAGCGATTTGAGAATGTCTGCGATTCTCAAGAGCTGGAGGGCTCTTTATAGCCCCTTGAACTCCATTAAAGCAACTGTTTCAACTCAATCTGCAGGTGTCGTCTCTCTGTCTCTTTTTCTCGTCCTTTTCTGCTTGTGAATCGATTTGTGTTTCCTGCCCAACGATTTTAACTTGTTTACATTCCAATGCATACATGAAATTGAGAATTTTGAGAACTTCCCGGTTTCGGGATTCTTGAATTCTATGACCCAATCTGACATTTTCTTTATTGGTTGTGAAATTCATTCTCTGTAGCAACATCAGGTGGCTTTCGCTGGATTGATGAACCTAAAGCTTCCAACTTCACGCAAAGTCGGTTCGTGTCGAGGATTCCTTTCGTAGATGGTTTCTTGATGAAAATGAAGCAGAACAATAAATCTATCAATAACAAGAAAATATGGTCTAGGAGATCCACGATTTTGCCCGAATTCGTTAACACCACCGTAAGGATTTACAATGGCAAGACTTTTGTTCGCTGCAAGATCACGGAAGGAAAGGTTGGGCATAAATTTGGGGAGTTTGCCATGACCCGGAAGCGTAGAAAAATTGCGCATGCAAACACTAAACAGACAAAGAAACCGGGGAAGAAGTAAAACTCTTTAGAGCAGATTGAGGACTTTTTTGATAAGACTGGATTTTGCATTCTGAAACATAATCCTTGAAAAGTCAAAAGAGTTTTTGAATTGTACAATGCGTCATCTGTACTTTCGTATTAGTATCTGGAAGTGACAATCATGTTTAGATGATTAATCATAAAAGGAGCTTCTTTTCGTTCTTGAAGGATATCGAAAGAGCCAAGGAGGTGTTCCCATCTAAAGATACACGTAACGATTTGTTCATGTTGGTCTGCTGATCTCATCTAATGAGTTTTGAGTCTTAATGAGATATTTCTTCTCATTGATTTACCCTGAATGTTTATTGTTTGGTTTGGTTTGTTGAATTCTCAAAATGGACGATGCTTGTGACATGGTTAAGATACTTTAGCTGCACTGAGAATGTCAGAAATTCATAAATACACTTTCTTGTTTGATTGCTAGTATTGTTGGGATAGAATCATCTCTCCAGCTACAATAAATAAATTATGGTGCCTTTGGATGTTAGCTTGCATTAAGTACACTTCTGAGCATTAAGTTCCGGCTATACTAGTAAATTTCATCAGGGTCAATCCCTAGTTCTCCCTCTCTTAAAACTTTCAAGGGTTTCATTTGATTCTAGCTGTGCTTAACCCTCTACCACCTTCCTGTGATTCAGCCATTGTTTATTGTTCATGGAATAATTTTGGATGTCTTAGGTCAAGGTTGAGAAAACTGGAACGACCTGTCGATGCTTAAGTTTCGGTTTTCCAGCTAGAACTTTTACAAAGTATAGTGATGTAAATGCTGAACTTAATTCTTACATTATGCTGCTCACCTCTGTTTGACTGCTACTTGGAATAGATGTTATTGTCATGCAATTCTATGAACTTCTTGATTACCTTTGATGAACATTAATGCATGTAATAGACGTTTCCATCATTATTGATTTATGGATATCTTAAGTTTAATTTAAATGCTGTCAAAGAAAATGGTTAAAGAATTATAAACAGAAGAACCTGTAAAGTTAAAAAGTCTCTTTATTACTTTCAGAATTTGCATCTTTTATTATCTGAATCCTCTTACTGCTTTCTTTGGCCCATTGATGGTTATTTTGTTTCTTATAGTAAATTTATTTCGTAAAATGTAGCAGATTTCTAGGGTTTTAAAAGGGTTGGCAATGGTCTTTAGTCTTCAACGCGTCAACGGGGCTTAACAAAAACTCTTTCTCTAAAATAAACTTCCAGATCTAACATAACCTCAGCCTTTTCCTTTTTAGTTCAATCCTTTGTGGGTTTTAACATTGTTGTTTGTAGTGATCGAAATCCGTTCACTTGTATCACATGACTGCTTATCCTTTTTCCTTGTTTCTTGTTCTGTCAAGAGTTAATGTATAAAGAATCTGTCCGATTCTGTGTTATGTTCAAATCTGTTTGAGCTACTATGAATGTGTTGCATCTTCTAGGTGGACTGTGAAGACACCTGAATCTTTATTCTTTCGATTCAAACACATAGTAGTTGACATTCAGTTGAATACATGGTCTTTGCTCATAATATTTACTTGAAGTTAGATCATTAGAATGTTTTTGTTCGAAATATGATTGATGGTCAATGCCTGGATAGTTGAATCCTGAACTTATCATGCATCAAGTAACCATTTGCGGGTCTGGTAGAGTCAGAGGAGACTTTAACCAATAGAATCAATGATGTGCATTCCCTTTCTGTAGATAGTTTAGTTATTACATTACATGATAGCTGAATGAAAATCTCAGAAAAATGGCATTTGTGTTCTGTAATTGCTCGCATACAAATAACAAGCCTTTTTCCTACTCATCATTGCACGAATGTTTCTCTCCTTTAATCGTAATATATGGCAATTTAACTGAATTTTGAAGATTCAGGAATTAAATTTGTTCTGCTCTGTGATTATTTGTCTCATTATGTAATCGGTTGTAAACTGTGATATTGCCAATTTCGTTCTATATAAAGTAGGAAAGGCTTATGTGTTCTGATAGTTTCATAGTATACAATTACAACAGATCTTGAAAGAACCAAATGATAAGTCTTTTGCGAATGACATGTACTATATACAGAAGAGTTTGTATGTTTATATGGTATGATCCATGATTACATCCATAATATGGTATAAGAAAACGGTTAAGATGCGAGGCAAATGTGATATGCATTGTTTTTCATTAGCTATTATGGAAAAGGCCAAAAGAGAAGAGAGAGAGAGAGAGAGAGCTGAAGGAAATGATTGATGATGGAAAGGGTCAACATAAGTTACAAGGAATTCTGCATTATGATACTTTTAGCTAATAAATAAATTATTTTAAATATCATATTGATACTTTTCATCGTTTTCATCGTCACATTCAGTCTGAAATTTTGCAATAAAGTAAGATCTGGAGAGATTTGTTAGTACGCAACTACGCAACCTTTTCTTTACATAGTAGAGAGATTGTTTCCGATATACTCACATGCAGATGTAATAATAAAAGAATGATGCAGGTTAAAGAGTAAATAAGTAAAATTTACACGTCAAATAATTATGGGAATAAAATACAATAAATACATAAAAATAAAAAAATAAAATATAACCAAATGATATACCTCGCAATTTAGACTTGATAAGTCTAAATTGTAATATTAAACTAAATTTATAATTTATATACTAAACATTGTTTTTTTAAGTAATATACTAAACGTTGTTAAAATTTTAATTTAGTTAAGATTTTAAGTGTTATTGATAATATTTTGAAAATATTTAAGTACTAATAATATTATTTTGAAAATATTAACTTATATATTTTAAGAAACATTAGTGTG
Source organism: Erythroxylum mucronatum (assembly GCA_027563825.1). Taxonomy (NCBI): domain Eukaryota; kingdom Viridiplantae; phylum Streptophyta; class Magnoliopsida; order Malpighiales; family Erythroxylaceae; genus Erythroxylum; species Erythroxylum mucronatum. The sequence continues at coordinate 26,586,763 of JAOSBP010000204.1, forward strand.
TGTACATTATGATCCTACCTATGTTTCCGTAAGACGAAGAGCCTTGTGCACTGAATACTTTGACTTTTATATTATAAACTAACTTTTATTATTATTTTATACCAATGAAATTTATAATTATTAAATTTTCGAGAGTGTCTTAAATAAATTATTAAATGCTATATTTGGAAAATTCATTTAACAAATTTATAATTTATAATAAAAGAATGGGAACTGTACCCGACCTTTCATTTCATTACTTTACTTTCTCATGCAAAACGTACTAATCGAATCTACACTTTGCAAAAAAGAAAACAGAGACGAAGTCCCGTGAGTGAGCAGAAGCTTTTCACGTTTTACTACTCTTCTTTGTCCTACTCTGCTCTTCGTCTGTTTGTTGCTCTGTACTACTCTGCTTTCCCTTTTCATTTTGACATTGCTTTAGAGATACACTTGAAAAGCATCATCACATCATCACCCTGTTTTTCCCCTTTTGACACTCAATTGCTGTTTATAACCTCAACTTTTACGGATAAATTACGATTAAGACACCAATTTGTGAGACAATGTTTATTTTTTAATTATAATTTAAATTTTCTTTAAAGATTATGTCATTCTTTGTTGTTTAAAGGATTTGTTGGGTTTATTAATGTTATGTTTTAGATCCCGACCTTACTTACGGGAGGATCGAGTTTATGGAGTGAGGAAATATGAGGCCAAAAGGTCCTGTGTTCAAATCCTCTTATTTACGCTCTCTCAATCGAGTCTGTCGTACAGAGTTTGTTAAGTACGGAGTACCCGGTTGGCGTAATTTGCAGGCTATTGCGTCAATCCGAAGGTTTACCCAATACGCATCCAAAAGGACAACTACGGGTTCTTCCGTTTCTAAAAAAAAAATCCCATAAATTGTGAACACATATACTAATTCTATTACTACTAATAATAATTTATAATTTATAAAAGTAAATGTCAATGTTTTAAAAATTGGACCGGAAAAGATAAGAGTTTTAGGATTTAAATGGTTCAACTGGCATTAAACCGTTATAAAATCGATTAAAATAAAATTAAAGAATTCGAAATATGATTGAAAAAATAATCTTTACTTATTGAAGAATTTAAAATTTAATAGAAAAATGTTAAATAAAAATTAATTAAAAATTTTAATTTATAAGAATTTATTAATTTATGAAAATTGACCGATCAATTCTTAATAAATTAATAAATTCTTATAAATTAAAAAAATCAATTAATTTTTATTTAACATTTTTAGATTAAAAATTGATTAGTTTTTAATAATAAGAATTACTAAAATAAATATAAGCTAAAATATTTAGGTAAAAATAATTTTTACCATCGAAATCGTTAGATTTTTTGGCCATCGGTGATTTTTTAATTTTCCATCATATGAAAAAGTTAGTGTTTTTAGGATAAATATATTCTTAATTTCAAGTAATTATATATGTAATTTGGATAAATTTTAAACTTTTCTCGTATTTTTTTAATTCAGTGAATATAATTGTAACCTATATTAAATGCTATATATATATATCTTTTTCATATCAAGGACACCTAACCTATTGCTGAATCTGACATGAAAAAATCCAAGAGGAGGTCACAATCCACAAGGTGTCCTGTGCCCAGGACGGATGGCCTGACAGTTACTTGTTTATTTGTCTACCTCATTATCATTACTGTACTCCTGTATATTTTAATAAGGTCAAAATAAATTAAACAAAATAATGAAAACAAGGTATATATTTAACATTATTTGAAAAACTAAATAAATTATTTTTTGATTATTAAAGATAGTTTTCTTGAATTATTTTTTAAATTTATTTAATTTTTAACTAATTTTATGATAGTTTAATATAAAATTTTAAACCTTAAATTCTTTATTTTACTAATTTAAAAATCACTTATATTTAGAACAAAGGCTTGTATTTGGCATTTCCAATTTCTCACTGTGTTATGTAAATCTCAAACATTAAAATATTTTTTATAAGATTGGAATTTGGAATATATAACCAAATTATATATCCAATTTGGAGAAAAAAAATTCTCAATGACTTTTTATTTTAAATATAAGGAATATTATGAGTCGGTGGAAATAAATAAATAAATAAAGAAAAAAGAGTCCCAAGAATTTATGTCAAGTCAAAATCAACGTATTTACTGTACAAGATTTCTTATTTTGAGATATTTTGAGGATGATGATGATATATACAACTTTTTCTTTGTCATCATCGGCAAAACCTAATTCAAGTTTTGCAGTTTTGCAGTTTTTCTTTTATATTTTTATAATTAAGTTATTTTCATGACTTAAATGTGTAATTTTATAATTACAAAAGAGCAACTTTACTATTAAACGCCTCTTAAAGGATAGTCAAATTAGTGGAGTAAGGGGCGTGGGATCAAAAGGTTCTGTATTCGAATATTCTTATTTACGCTCTCTTGATCGAGTCTATCGTACATGACTTGCTTAGTGCGGAATATTCGATTGACATAATTTACAGGCTATTACATCAATACGAAGGTTTACTAAATATGCGTTCAAAAGATTGTGAATGCGGGTTTTTCCGTTTTTAATTTAAAAAAAAAATTTACCGCTAGAAGTAGGTCCAAGAATTTGAGTTTCTTTAAAGATTACTGACTGGGGCTTATTTAGAAATTTGTGAGATGAGGCCAGAAGCTTTGGTACAATCAATATGCAACCTGACGACCGAACAAGTTTCGTAATTGTGGAGTGGGGCTTGATTCCGTTTGGTGTTTGCTTCTTGAAAGGTGTTATTTATCTTTTTATTTTAAAATAATAAAGGTCAGAGTTAAATTTAAAAATATATAATTGTAAACTTAAATGTTTAAAAAATTTGAAAACTAAAATAAAATTCCGAATTTTTTAAGTTTATGTAAAAGATTTAATCCAAACTCCTATCTTCTAATTAATACCAATGTTTTAAAAATCAAACCGATTCATCGATTTAATAATAAAAATCTTGAACTGACAAATTTTTCGATTCAATTTTTCGGTTTAATTTAATTTAATAATTTTTGTTGTTAAACATTTATCATTTTATAAATTAATCAGTCAATTTTCGTAAACTAATAAATTTTTAATCAAAATAAATTAATCATTTAATAGTATATTTTTTAAGTTAAAACTTTAAAATTTTCATAAATAAGAACAAAATTTTCTATTATTTTTCAAATTTATCAAAATTTTATAACCGTCTACATTTTAACCCCCTTCTCTTCTCAGTTTAATTTCACGTTTGATTTTGAAAACATTGATTAATACAAATAAGGGATGTTATTTTCATATTAAAATCATTAAGCAAATAAATAAATGTTTAAGAGAAAACATTATAAAATAAACTAAGCATTATAACAACAAAACAAAATAAGTTTGTACCATAAAATAAGATGAAATGATGTCCTTTATATAATTTATCAATATCTTTTTAAATGGATAAGATTAAATATTTTTAAAATTTGAAGTTTGATAAAGTAGGACTTATCCATTAAGCATAAATTTGATAAGATAAGATAAGATAATTTTGAGTTTAGCATTAAGTAAATATTTTTGGTGGACCTATCTAATTAATAAAATCAAATAACAAAGATTGAGAAATAATACAATAAAGACGGTTTGGTTTCACTTTTGTTTTGGTTTTTAGTTATTGTTTTCTATTTTTTGTTTCTATTTTGTTCTTAAAAAACAAAACCTGTTTGACTGAGATTTGTAATATAAAAATCAAAAATAAAAACCTGTTTAATTGAGATTAGTAATAATTCATACTAATATAAGAATGTTTCAGAATTCATTAAAAAATTGCATTAAAAGTGTTAAATTAGAATTTTGAATTTAATAACATTTTGTTACAAAAATTTTAATAAGAATCAAAATTTTATGTCAACATTAAATATAACATATAAATGCAAAAATGATCTAGAAATTAAACTGATAAGATAAAAAATTTAATAATTTAAAAGAGATTGTTAAATAAAAATTTATTTATTTAATTTAATTTATAATAATTTATTAATTTACCAAAGTTAATTAATTTATTATTATTAAATAAATTTAAAAATTAAAAAAAAATAAAAATTAATCGATTCAAAATTTTTATATTTAAAAGGCGTTAATACGGTAAAAATATATAAACTAATTTGGTATTTATTAACTAATTAAAGAATAATAAAATTGTAAAGGGCAATTAGTCATAAAAAAAGGGAGAATAGTATTAGTATCTACGAAGAAAGTTGGAAATGATTTTGTCGTTTAAGGACGGCGTCGCAATCAGGAGCTTCCTTGTCAGCTCCGCTCAGATTACAGCTCTCCTCTTCATCTTCAACGTAAAGTTAGCATCTAATACCCACGCGCACGAGTTATCTCTTTCTGGGTCGCTCTCATTTTTCTGTCTTTGACTTCTGTATGTGAAGATTTCTTTGTTATATTCAAGTTTTAGTAATTGCGTAGTCACCATTTTTGTTGTGTAAGCAAAAGCTTAGCTACCAGTCCATCTTTGTTATGGCTGCTTCTGGTCCCCGCAATGAGGTTAGATCTCTTTTTCTTTTTCTTTTTTTTTCCCCTTAAATTTGCTTAGATGGTTTATCTGTCAACAACCTGTTTTCTTGGAAGGAAAACAAATTTTAGCTACATTGATGCGAAGTGTTTCTTATTCAGCAGATCATGTTGTCTGAATTTCCTGTTTCTGTCATCAATTGCTCCTCAAGTCCCAAAATTTTTATAAAGATTTCGCTCTCCATTTTCTCGGAAGCAAAGACATGTTTTGTTTTATCTTCTGGAACTGAAAGTTTACTGCTTTTTCAGGCGCACTTTGGATCAAAACTGATCTTTTTTTGGTCTTTATGTTGTTTGTGATTTCAGTTTCTGAAGCGAGCGAGTTTTGGTGAGATGAATGAGCATTGCTCTATAGGTAATTATACTCATCTCAGTCGAGTAAAGGTTTCCTTTTACAGTCAATGCTCGTGTGACTAATGGGTTGTGTTCTTCTGTTGAGATATCAGATGTTGTGCCTTTACTTCTTGAAGAGGCATCCCTTTCGGTGGAAGAAAATTGCTCCTTTCACAGTTCCACTGTAAGCTTGTCTTTTGCTGTTCTGATTCATCACCTCAACAATAACAGCTAATGAGTTTGGTTCTAGGCTTTGATTGGTACAAGGAAACTATATGCTTCCGACATTCTTGTTTCCTGAATAAATAAGACCGTTTGTTTATGTCTCTTTTGAAAATTCCTCCCTCTGTACAGGATCAAAATGTCTACAGTGTTTCAATGCTAGCCGGTGGAGGAAACAGTAGTCCGGAATGTGCATCACAAGTAGCTGTTCTAAGCTTTGTAGAACTTCCACCAAAGACCAAGATTTGCATAGATCCTCAATTGAATTGCCGAAACTTGGTTAATTTACAGATGGACAATGCAGAATCATATGCGCCTTGCATTGTCGATATCGATATTGACTTCCAAAGTAATGGAAAGGCAAAATTCAATGAGGAAACTACTGGAACTGGAAGTATCAAAAGCGAGGGTCTCCTGAAGGTAAGAACTTACTCATTTTGAATAATGGATAGTTTCGAAATATTACATGTATTTAGGATCAGGAGTGCCTTGGAAGTGATTATTCTTTTCTTGTTATGCTTGAATTCATCGACTTAATTTGCAGGGAATGCTGGAGAGACAAACAAGCCTGAAGGCAACCCACGGATTTATGCAGCTTTTTCCAGATCAGAGCTCAACATTAGGTATATGACATTGCCATACAAAGGCATGACCAATTTGGACTGGTCATTTCCATACTGACTTGGGACATATGATTAGTGTTACCCCTCTAATAGCTAGACATAAGGCTGCATATTTTAGGCCGTCAACGGAACTTCTACTGAGATGATGTTGTTGTTGTTTGTTTAGCTAGTTAGTGTTTACATATAGCATTTTTCTTTCAGTATTGAATCATGTGCTGTTAAGCTATGCTTCATTCTTCTGCTGTTGGCGTTAACTATTAGACAACATCCTGGTTTTTCCTTTGATTCTATTGAATATCTTGTTTCTAGATTAGGGTTAATCTAATTTGAATGTGTTTGCAATTCTGTTATGTGATTTTTAACACTTGCAATTGACAGATAAGCCATTTATGGAGAGGATTCAAGATGTACCTAATAACAGAATGAGACGATATAAGCGATCAGCATCATTTAATTCAAGAAAAGTTGCTCTCCTGTTCTCAATTCTGTAAGTTCTGGATTCACTAGCCAAATATACGCAAGCTGTGTTCTTCAGCGCCACAGTAGTGTGGGATCTGTGTATGCATTTCTGTTGCCTAGCATGTCACAAGATTAAGCTGATAATGCAGTTGGCTTTACATAGAGCATATAATGCTAATTTGATCTTATTGCAATTCGATAAGAAAAGAACTGTTACAAATAATGAAGAAGCTAATAACTTAAGAAGCAACACACAATAAACCAGATTAAGTTAGAAGTCGGTTGGAACACTTCGCGATACCGAGACTATGATATCAATCAGTCCATCATCTAGCAGTTCCTAGGGGGAGAACTAACAAGCAATTAGACACTCTATAAAAGGAACAAGAATGTTGCTTTTTGTTCTCTTTATCACCAGTTTCCATGCCTTCGATCTAACCACCTACTTCTGTGTTCTGTAATTTTTGACACAGGTCAAGCCTCGGGACGTTGATATTGATATATCTGACATTAAGAGCGAAGCAGACGGTCGAGGGTTTCGTTAATGTCTAATGATTTGGCTTCTTAGCTTATAGTTACATGCTTCAAGTTACTTTTATTCTTAAGCTGTCTTCCTTGAAGACTGCTGTTGAAGTTCCCTTTTGAGCCCTTGAATTGAACTGATCAAGTGTTCCTGTTCTGATCTCTGTAAATAAAGTAGTAACTATGCTCCAGTTCTGTTTAAGCTAGTAACTAGCAATTCAAAGCACTTGCAACAGGGCAATTGGAGCCAGATTGAGAGGGAACTATAATCGATGCTTAACCACCAGTGAGCCTCGATTACAAGTATGTGCAAGTGATAATAAGATAGTTCTTCTAGTCCTGTAAATTTTTAACTAGTAGACCATAATATGTACAAAGCTCCTAGCAGGTCAGCATCTAGTTACCACCTATCAAAAGCATAAAACAGTATTTATGTATAAATGATCAGGTAAATTGACTAATTCTTTCATGATAAGTAATGATAATCACTCGAGAATGCATAAATAATGGTTATAGAAAGAAGAATGGGGAGTAATGAACAAGAGAACAGCCTGTAGGATCCCAAATGTGAACTTGGCAGGAAATAAATATAGCATTATGCCCTCAGGAACTTTGAAACTTGGTGACGCATTGAAAGAATCAACAGGTGAGTAGAGTTCATGTCAAAATCTGCATCTGCCATGTATTGGAAATGTAAATGGTGAATCAGGGTATTGGATTTCTTTTCTCTATCTGATCTAAAATGAACTCTTAACATGCACAACCCCCTCCTTGTTGCTCTGTCTGGGATGAACTGACAGTGGGCTTGAGGTTGACATCAACCATGTCTTCTTGTTTTGTTGAAGAAAGTGTTTCCATTCCTGGCAAAGCAGCAGCTATCTTGCGAAACAGAGGCTGCAATTTGCGTCCAAAATAAGAAAAGTCGTCTGAAGATCTAAAAAGAAAAGGCAATGACAGCTGATAATGGGTAAATAATGTCTCCCACCTTGATATTAAATCCTGCTTTGGCACTGGTCTCAATGAACATAACTCCAAACTCACGAGCCTTGCTATCTCCTTCCTCTATTGAAACTTGCCTTTTTGATCATAAAAAAGAGTTGCATAAGTAAAACCAACATAAATAACTTAACTTATAGACACATTCCAAGGTTAAAAAACAACAAAATAACAGATTGGGATGTGCTAAGTATTTATTACCAGCAAAATTTACAAAAGAAAGTTAAGAATAGCAGTGGAACAATGCATGTTTCGTAGGCTTTTAAGGATGCATGCCATTCATATCTCACTCGTTCAAACACTTAATAGATGCAACATTAACGTAAATGTCACTGAGGTGAAAAACTTAATTGTACAATCTAATTACAGTTATTATTGTCATTTTCCAAAAAAGTTCCTAGTTCTATTTTCCATTTTTCCAGTAAAGGATATTAAGAGAACTTATATGCTGATGGAAAAACAGTTTGTTTTTTTTAAAGGAAAAAATATCGGTTTCTTGACTTAAACCCTTTGAAGAGATCTGAGAACAAATCAGGACAATTTTCGCCATGGGGTCATCCAGAGCAAGAAAAGGCCATATGATCAATCCAACTAATATGGACCATAGTCCCAATATAAAGAACTGATATTACATCTCACCTTTTGTCAACTAGATCAGTTTTGTTGCCAACAAGAACTATGATAACATCACTGCCTCGTTCTGTTCGTACTTCCTCAATCCACTTGGAAGTGTTCAAGAAAGACTGTCTATCTGCATAATAATGAATCAGTAATATATTTAGCATCAGGTAAGCAAACATGGAAGATGTTGATTTCAAGGCAAATTGAAACCTCAACTATTCACAGCAGTTTCACCCAAAAGGAAGTACGACAAAAATGTTAAACATGTTTGTAACTAGCACAACAAAAATGTTAAACTGCAAAATATGCAGTTTATCATCTACCATTAATTGAAGCATTTTAAAGTTAAAAACAACTTACTTGCTACATCATAGACAATTACAGCAACAGAAGAATCCCGGATATAGCTGGGTATGAGACTTCTAAATCTTTCTTGCCCAGCGGTATCCCTGCACAAACAAATAAAGTTGTTAGAAAACCTAGAATATGTATGTAAAGAAACCAAAAAAATTAGCACTGAAGGGACAAATTGGATGAGCACATAAACCATTGCACTCAGAAAATTTGACACAGAAAATAGTTTCTAAATAATTAGAGAGCAAAAATTAAAAGAATTTTCTTCACAAACATCTTAATTGTTAAACAAAACAACATAATTAGCACAACTACATCTTCATCCTAAGCACAAAATTTTATCAAACATAAAAAGGAAAGGAAGAAAACTACTTTATTGCCACTAAGAACGTGAGGTTTTGGGAGATCGAAGGAAATGTAGTTGAAGAGGAAAAATCTGACTCAAAATTTGAAACTTCTCATGTATTATCCACTCAACAACTGACCCTACTCTTAGACACATCGTCTTGATTTTCTTATGAAACCATGAAAAGTGCTGACCAAACATTCCAACTTCATTCCTTGTGCAAGAAATATTTTTGACAAATGCACAAGACAAGAATGCTATAATATTTCACGAAAGACTTTGCTTTGTTGGTCAACCAATTCTATCAAATTTCAAAGAGTTCTCTTCCAAGATCGAAAGAGATTTTGTTTCCTCACAACATTAGCAAACAATCACCATAATAGATCAAGCAATTCACTAATACATATCAACTTGAGACGAGACAAGAGCGACCTACCAGAGCTGCAAACGAACAGTGCGATCTTCAAGGTACATCGTTTTGGACAAAAAATCAATTCCAATTGTAGCCTGCAATGCACGTCAGAAGAAAAAAGCACTAAGCAACAATCTTGCAACTGAAAGATCGATCAAAACGATGACTCAACAAATTAAGCATCCATAAAAGCTTAATCAACACAACTTATCACACTAAAACACCTAATAAATCCACACTTCCCCTACTCCTCTGAAACAGATCAACAAGCTTAACACGAAATATTCCACCTCAGGAAACAGATCCAAACAAGTTATTTCATTCAAACCACTCAAAACGCTGTTAAATCTCCCAAATCCATTTCATTCATCATTTGATCCACCTGACACCTTCACAAAATTAAGAGATCAATCAAATGATCGTCAGACAGAATACCTGATAAGTCGTGTCGAATTTATCGTACATGAATCGAGTGATGATGCTAGTCTTACCGACCGACTGATCGCCGAGGAAAACCAGTTTGTACTTGGCCAGAGGAGACACAGTCGCCATTTTCTCTTCTTCCCGACAATTCGATTAACGCTATATATATATTATATATGAAAAAATCCTAAATGCGAACTTTTAGGTTTTGATTTCGGTTTTCAATGTGTAGATCTGAAAATCTATGAGGATTGATTCAAGGATTTCTCAGAGACTGGAGAAAACTTTGTTCGTGTTTAAATGGAGGGCGAGGAGAAACCGCCAACCATGAAGAAGCGCGGCTTAGTCAAATTTCCTTATTTTTCCTCTTCTGCCCCCGGCCTAGTACGTTTCTGTACACTAAAATAGTTATGTTAAGTTATTACTTACTTTTTTTTTCGTTTATATCATGTTTTTTTTACAAGTTATTTAAAAAAATTTAATTTATAAATTTTTAATAATTTTAAAAATTCAAAAATTCAAAAGTGTCTCTTTTTTATTATTCTTAAATTTAGAGTCAATTTTTTTAAAAATTTAAATTTAGTGACAATTGAACAATTGAATTTTCAAACTCTTGTGTGAGCTATCCTTTACAAGGGATCAATTTATTTGTGCCCATTTCCGTATGCCACCCTGTATTCTTCTCCATCTATCCATTCATTAGTTGTTCCCGTTTACGTATATCATTATGCGCCCCTCTCCATTCATCTATCCATTAAATTAATAGATGGAGAGGAACACAGGGTAGCACACAGAAACAGGAACAATCACCTTATGCCCCTTTATGACAAACAATAACAATAATAACTCGCTAAAACATAAGATCTGAAGAGGTCTAATATCATTATTTAATAGATAGATGGATGGATGGAGAGAAGTACAGGGTGGCGCACGGATGGATGGATGAAGAGGAGTACAAGGTAGCACAATGATGGATGGATAGAGAGAGGTACAGGGTGACACACGAAAATAGGAACAGTCACAATAATAATAATAACTCGCTAAAACGTAAAATCTGAAGATCTAAAGAGATCTAATATCATTATTTAATAGATGAATGAATGGAGAGGAGTATAAGGTGGCGCACGGATGGATGGATGGATAGATGGAGAGGAGTACATGGTGGCACAAGGATGGATGGATAGAAAAGGGTACAGGGTGACACATAGAAACAGAAACAGCCACCTTATGTTACTTTATGACAAACAATAATAATAATAACTCGCTAAAACGTAAAATCTGAAAATTTGAAGAGGTCTAATATCATTCCGAATAACTTTTATTTCTCTTTCCTGTTGATAAATGAAACTTTGTTTATGTTGCAAGAGCACATGCAGTCTGCTTTTCACCTTTCTCCATCACAAGCAAGGTCCACATGCAAACAGTAAGCACGATTTAATGACAATTCTAGTCCGACCCATGGTCTAAATTCCTTTTTTTAAAATAATATTCAGACATAAATGTAATTCCCAAGCTGAAAGTTTAACATGATTCAGGTTTTTATAAAACCAAACATCAAACATTTTAAAGGTTTTTCCCGACAGGATAGATAACCTGATCCGGTTCACCAGAGACGATTGGTTCTTCAAGCATTTTATGCATGAAGGCAGATTAGATGCTCTCAAGTGCCTATAAATGTAAGGCAATGGTGAAGAAGCAGCTTTTAAAACATGAAAGGAATTGATTTGATAGTAATGCACGAACCTTTCAGCAATAATTTCATATTGGCTTGCAAAAGCGAGACACTTCAAAAAAGAAGTCTAGAAAGCATCTGTAAGGTTGGAGCCACACAATTAGCATTCTGGCCCCAGGACACAATTATGTGGTTGAGAAATTGACAATACAAACTCCTAACATTCTGTTCCCTAAAATCTGAGTGATATCTATCGAATTTCATGAAGCACAATGTGCAGATACAAGGACAGGAACGATACGTGCAGCCCACCAGCTTATACAACACTACATTCTAGCCACAAACTCAGTGTTCGTATTTACTGAGACCAGAGACCCCCACAAGCTCTTTATCATGTCAATAAACCAACCATATCGTATTGTAGGTAACAAGTTCATAGCTCATGTTCAGTCACCATGAAAAACCTATCTGTAGCTCGATCACAAAGCCCAGGTAGTGATTCTGATGGAATGGAAAGAGTTTATGATCAAAGCATCATAGTTCCCAACACAGCCATGATCATAGCCGATAATTTTGAGAAGAAAGAACAATCATGGTAAAGCTCAAATCAATCATCTCTCTAGCCGATAAATTAGCAATGATATTGCACCAGTATTAGTTTGTTAGTTGTCAGATGCAGTGCAGTAAGTATTTACTTATGAATCTCACAAATAACTAATCCTGTTACCTTATGCAGCTGCCTTTTTTAAAGAACTGGTCATTTGTCTCACTTATCATGCTTCTGCCCTCCTGATGGGATCATGCAGGTCTGTCAGTTCCCAAATCCCAACAGATCTAACCATTCAAGTTCAAGAAGTCACTTTCAAAGTCCACAAGGTAATTCACTTATACAAGAAAATGCATGGTTTTCAAACAAATTGTTGTATGAGATTAAGTTTCTGTGCAAAGAACCATAACTTTTATCAACTAATTCATCTTTGCTGTAACAGTATCTCTTGGTATCCAAATGTGGCTACATAGGCCATCTGGAGCTTCAGCCTTCAATTTCACATTTAGGCTATGAGCTTAAACTAGAAAATTTCCCAGGTGGATCTGAAACATTCGAAATCATTCTAAAATACTGTTACGATCTTCCTTTGGACTTAAACCCCAGTAACATAGCCCCACTAAGATGTGCCTCTGACTTCCTAGAGATGAGCGAAGAATTTGAAGATGGAAATCTCATCTCAAAGACAGAAGCATTTCTTTCGTTCATACTCCTATCTTCCTGGAAAGATACAATCACTATTCTGAAGTCTTGTGAAAATCTATCTCCATGGGCTGAAAACTTGCAAATCGTCAGAAGATGTTGTGATTCAATTGCACGTAAGGCTTCCACAGAGAATTCATCAACTGGAGATACAGTTAATGAACAAGGGTGGTGGTATAATGATGTGACTACACTTCGCATTGATCACTTCATGAGGATTACAACAGCAATCAGGGCAAAGGGGGCAAAACCACAAGTTATTGGTCAAAGCATAATGCATTATGCAGTCAAATGGTTACCAGGCTTGGATATGGACTTAGAAGGGCTAAAGGGTTATGGGCATGGGAAAAATGAGTTACAGTTCAGTATTCTGAGTGGGAAGAAGCAAGATGAGGGTGTTGGACACACCAAGGAACAAAAGACTATTATTGAAAGCCTAGTAAGCATAATTCCTCCTCAACAAGATGTTGTTTCATGTAAGTTCCTACTGAAGATGTTAAAGATGGCTATGGTTTATTGCGTATCTCCAGCTTTGATTTCAGAGTTAGAGAAAAGAGCAGGGATGACTTTGGCGAGTGCCAAAGTTAATGACCTTTTACTCCCTAATTACGAAAGTGAGGATCAAAGGAAAATGACAAAGTGAGTTTTCTACTACCTTTTTCTTGCTTGATCTTTTATGAAACACTATAGAAATGGATGCTAACACAAGTAATTAGTCATATTTATAAATTGCTTATGTCACTGACATATGTGCAGACTGGTTAAAGAAGGTACAGTGTATAACGTCGATGCGGTACAAAGAATTCTGGATTATTTTCTGATACATCAACAAGAAAAACAACAAATGCACTCAATATCAGCAAAATCAATCGTTGCTAAGCTATTGGACAATTACCTAGCTGAGATTGCAAGGGACCCAAATCTTGCCGTCAGCAAATTTCAAGTTTTGGCAGAATCTCTGCCAGAAAATTCTCGAACATGTGATGATGGTCTTTATAGAGCTATAGACACATACCTCAAGGTATCCATTCATGTATCTACAAATTTCTATTACATAGGATACTGCTGTCTAACATCCCTAAAATTGCTTCAGACTCATCCCTTACTTTCTGATCATGAACGGAAAAGGCTGTGCAAAATAATGAATTGCAAGAGGTTATCACTGGACGCATGCATGCATGCAGCACAAAATGAGAGGTTGCCAGTAAGAACTGTGATTCAGGTAAAGTTTACTAGAAGTCTATCGCTAATCCAAAAAATAACAAACTCTTGTCAAGATCTATACTTAAATCCTAGATGAAAAGCAAAGAACAAAGTTTGTATCAAAATGTTATATCAACTTCAGAGACTACTGAAAAGCTTACTAAAAGTTCCACTTGCATCTGACCAGAAATTGCTGGGAACTAAACAGCGTGTAAGATTCTTAAATCTTTGTTGTACATGGGACAACATCAACTCCATAACAAAGGCCTATCTGCCAAATGAATTTAACGGATATCTAGTCAAATGAAAACTCCAATCACACACTTGACACATATTATGCCTGTATGCTTCGCAATATATAGTAAGAATACAATCATATTAACACTTCTGACAAGAAACAGAGGATAAGTACGCAGGTGTTGTTTTCAGAGCAAGTGAAAATGAGAACAGCCATGCAAGGGAAAGAGCCCATAGCAAGTGGAGATAGCTCAGAACAGGAGATAAACCAATCAGCAACAAAAACAGAAATTATAACCCTTAAGGCGGAACTTGAGACTGTAAAGATGAAGATGGCAGAGTTACAGAGAGACTACTCTGAGCTGCAACAGGAATATGAGAAGATAAACAACAAGAAGAAGAGCATATCAGGTTGGACTGTCAATTGGAAAAAGATCAGGGGATCATCTCTTCCCCATAAAAATGGAGATGCAGGTGAAACTGAAGCAGGAGAGCGACAACCACACCCATCATACAGCAAAAGAAGCTTAAGAAAAAGATTATCTTTATCGTAGTCATTCTAAGCATAAGGCAGATATGTGCTAAATACAGCAAACGGAAGGCTTCAAAATTTCCAATCTGCTAGATTCTACAACAGCATCACCTAAAGCTTGAAGAACTGTTTCTTCTAAACCCTTTGCTTCTGATCTAGACAAATCCTTTCCTAGCATCTACAATCCACCTATGGCTTGCTTACTGGTGGAAATATTATGAAATAGTTTGCAAAATCCTATTTAGTAAAGGCATACAAGGTTTTTGAAAATAAAAGAAAAAATCATCTCTAATAGACTTCGAAGTTCAAAGAATGAAAAACAGACATGGAACATACAAAGATACTATCCAGAGGCTCACAATTGCATCCTAGAGATTAAGAACAGAAGGAGAATCGAAGAAACTAGCAGTATCCACAGTTATAGATCTTTCGTAATTCAGAGATTGTAAAGCGTAATCATTATTTCATAGTGTGTAGTAACCAGACAAGGAAAAAGTTCCAAGCCATTCCCAAAATCCTAATCTCACAACATGAAACTAACATTTGACCATTTCTTGCGAATCAGATTGAAACAAAGCTTTTCCCCCATCGCCTAAATTACCTACCATTCTTCATGCTACTCCAAGGAAACTTAGCCTTCTCAGCCGCCGCATCACCAAAACGTCGGGTTCTCCTACTCGGATTCTCAAACCTCTCCTCCTTAACTCCGTCAAGCCAATGCCTCCTCTTCCCATCGCCACCGTCTTCTTCGACAAAGCTAGACTTCTTCTGCTTATTCATCCTCTCCTTCTCGTCGGCGACAGCCTTGAGAGGGAAGAGATCGGGAGATATGGATAGAGGTGTACGGAGTGTGACGTAAGCCTTTTTGTAGTCGGGTTTGGCGATAAGCAGACCTCCGCGCTTCCTCTTCTTGCCCTCCATGTTGAGAGTACGGACGTTGTCGACGTCGAAGCCATAGAGGGATTGGAGAACGCGTTTGATCTCGATCTTGGAGGCGGAGGGGACGGTTTTCAAGGCGATTTCTTTGATGTTCGAGAAGGTTGTGGGCGTCAAGAGCTTTATCGGAATGTTCGCGAAGTGCACAACTCGTCTTCCTAGTCTGCTACCCATCTTCTGCTTCCCTCTCACTTAACACACAGGGTTCTTCAGTGGTTGAAGTGGGCGTCTGTGCCTAGGCATGGAAATGGGCAGGCGGGCTGGCCCAAATCCAATTTATGTCATTTTTTAATTATAAAATTTTCAATCATTCAATAAAATGAGTTCATTTTGTTAAATTAAAAAATGATATTAATTTAACTTTAAACCTTCAATTATAAAATATATTTAATTTATTAATATAATGTTATTTTAAAATATTTATATTTTGAGATTTTCATTATCTTAATATGTAAAATTAAATTTAATATATAAAATACCATATTCGAATGAAAATTTTATTTTAGTAAAATGGTTATATTTATTATATCGATAATAATAAATCCTCTTATTTTATTATATTTTTATAATACTAAAATATAGATTATAAATATACGTAAATAAAAATATAGAAATAAAAAAATGAGTTAGCATATAAATAAATATACTTTAATTATACAAAACTTTATTTAAGAAAAAAATTATTATCCAAATTCAATAGAATTCTAGATTGATGATCATTTTGTTGAAAATGTAAAGTAGAGATAAAAGGTAACTTATATTTTTTTAATTTATTTTTATAATATTATTTAATTACATTATTTTTTTGTTTATTTATAACTATTTGACATTAACTTGTACAACATTGTATTTAAAAATATAAATAAATAATTTACAGGCATTAAAAAATTATATGATAATTAAATAATATTATTAAAAAATAAGTAATAACCTTCAAAACATAAAAAGAAAAAAATTTAAAACATGGCCGAAAGAAATTATCCTTACTCATCAAAAAATTTGATGTTTAATTGAAAAATAAAATTGTTAAATAAAAATTAATTGATTTGTTTTAACTTATAAAAATTAATTAATTTACAAAAACTGACTGATTAATTAATTTACCGGTCAGTTTTTAACAATTAAGAGCTATTATCGAATCAAAAAATTAAAAACTAAATAAAAATTTAGTCGGTTCAAAATTTTTATGATTGAACGAGCCAATCGGATTAACTTGTTAACAATCGGTTATGACAGCAGAGGCTAACACAAAGTGTACAAGTGTGCATTGCTTGAGGTGTTAGTAAATCGGATGAATACAACAACTAGTTCAATCTCATGAGTGCTTATTCTGATCAGATTAAAAAACATAGTATTTACAAGTTAGTGTCACCTGGAACATGTAACGAACCACACAAAAATCTGCTTGTT
Organism: Erythroxylum mucronatum; assembly: GCA_027563825.1. NCBI lineage: Eukaryota > Viridiplantae > Streptophyta > Magnoliopsida > Malpighiales > Erythroxylaceae > Erythroxylum > Erythroxylum mucronatum. Next base: position 26,603,874 of record JAOSBP010000204.1, read on the forward strand.
GCATGGTTCAGATTATGCTTCCTTCTTTTTGACCCGATATGGATACTTCTGGTATATTGTAATGCTGCTAACGACAAGGGGCAGTGCCACCAGACAGTAGAATGAGGGAGGCTTTCCTTCAAAAATGAACTGAAGTAAGGCTGTCACCAGAAGTGCAGAAACAATGACAAATCCCTGCATGCAAATGAATCAATAACGTATCGTCTCAACACAAAACTTCCTCGAATTTCCGTTTGACAAGCAATTTGATTTCTCTAATTAGCAACAAATGTTGACAAAAACTTGGTCTCCCAACTACAGATGGGTCAATCCCGACTGAAGTCAACCGACAAAGTTTGATTTGACCGGGTTTCAAGCTGAGTTCAGGTTTAAATAAAAAATTTCGAGGGGCTTTGTTCAAGCTTCAAGCTTGATTGGCTTATAAAAAGAGTTCTTGCCATCTCTACTACCAACTAGTGATGGAACTTCAAGCCATATCCTAAATTTTCACTTAATCACAAAATCATCTAAAGCTGTACCTTTCTAACCCCGCCTGCATAGCTTGTAACAAGGCCAACTAGAATTCCTCCAAGAGCATTGGCTGTGACAGGAATCTGATAGCAATACATACTTCAGATTTATGGCACGTGAGAAAAATCTGACAGCAATAGAAACCTTAAAAGGAAAATTGACACAGAATTGTGCTCAAAATATCTTATCACAAATAATTACGAAAACTTTGGGACAAAAGCATTTATGTATTACAGAGGAGATGTGGTCTGATTTTTTTTACAATTCTCAACCATCTCAAACAAGGACCCCAGGTCAATTTTGCATTATCTACTATAGAATCCTTCCAAATACAGTATGACACCAACTTAGTGTGACCTTAACTACCCACCAACAAAGAGATTTTTCATATAAATCAACTTTTGGCTTTTTATAAATTAGGATAACAGGTAGCTATTTCTCATCTAAAGTCCATTCAGTGACCACTATATATAATTCAAAATAGCACCCAATCATATATCTCTAAAAGTGTGCGCATGTCAAAAGAAGCAGCCAATGACTTGTTACACACCATGGATAAATAAGTCATCATATTGGGTATCTCTAGCATAAATAAAGTGACAGCAACCATGTTGATGTCCTAGTGTTTCCCAAAACGCATTCATCTCACAACTTGATATAAATAATCTGATAGGCATTCGGGTCATAAGCCCATCTTAACATACTCTAGGAGGACTAGGAGGCCAGAACAGACTATGGGTCCTAAACCCCTACTCACGTATACCAGGAGGAACACTAGGACAGAGAAGGATCTTCCTAGTGAGTCAGCAGTCGGTTAGGGAGTTAGTTAGAAGAGAGAGGAGAGCATACTATGTAAGGGAGAAAGGGAAGGTAGTAGGGGATCTATCTCCATACTGATATTGTATTTGGCTGTAAGCCATAGGGCCATTAGTGGCTGGTAGCTAGAGCTTGTGGAATTCACTGCAAGCCTATAGCTATTTTATCAATAAAAATACCTTTTCTCATCCATTGCGTATCATTGGTGCTTTCATTGAGAGCATCGGTGTATGCCAACAAGAATGGCGCAACAAAAATGGGAGGCGATGGATGCTCGAATGACAGCAGTAGAGACGAAGTTGATGGACCATACGGGTCAATTAGGCAGCTTACACAAGGGAGTTGACGATCTTTCTCGAGCACTAGCGGCGATGCATGCCGAGCTCAGAGAAGGATTCCAACGACAAGCGGCACATCAGACACCAGGAGCAGGGTCTAGCTCGATGGAACGTGGGAAGTCGGTATCCATGGCAGCAGAGGGCAGCGGTGTCACGTCCATCATGACGGACGAGCACCAGCTCCGAGCTAAGCGAATAGAGCTCCCTCCATTCCAAGGTGACGACCCAGTAGGATGGGTCTCTCGGGCAGAAATGTACTTCACTATTCAGGGCACACCACCGGAACTTCGCGTTCAGCTGGCGCAGATATGTATGGAAGGGATGACTTGGCATTGGTTTAAGGTCCTTCTTGCGTCGAGGCCCGAACTGGACTGGGAAACCTTTAAACGAGCTCTATTCGACCGATATGGAGATCACTTCAGCGGGAACCCTTTTTCCCAGCTGAAGACGTTGACACAACAAAGCACGGTGGACGACTATGTAGAGAGGTTTGAGATGTTGGCAGCCCAGATTCCCCCTCTTCCCGAAGATCAGTATATGGGATTTTTCCTTGGAGGTCTGCGAGAGGATATACGGCTGGAGGTTCTGGCGTTGGACCCCTCCACGCGTTACCGGATGATCGCAGCAGCACGAGCCGTCGAACGCAAGTTCAATCCCTCGACGCGAAATACGTCGACTGTGGGCTAGAGATCCGCGGGTGGGTCGCGAGTCGGGCCTCCAAACCCGACAGGAGAAGGCCGACCCTGGGTCGGAGCACGACCCGGACCGGTTCGATATCATGCGCACACCCATGCGCCATTTGGGAGGAACGAACATCAGACGGTCAATAGGGAGAGAGAAGGCGATCGGAGATTGGGCGTGGAGAGAACAGTCGACGGACGTCCAACGGGAACCCGCAACCTCTCCTACCAGGAGCTACTAGATCGTCGGGCTAAGGGCCTCTGTTTCAAGTGTGGACAGCACTTCGGCCCCAGACACGTATGCCCAGATAAACATCTACGTCTGCTGGTCTTGGAGGAAAACGAGGAAGACGATGGAAATAGGGAGGGAGACGAAGCCGAGTCGGGAGAGGCTTGGGAAATGGTGTGTCAGGTGGCTGAGTACAGCGAGATTGTCCAGACTAAAACCCTAAAGGTAGAGGGCACGTTGTCGGGCGTACCAATCTTGCTCCTCATCGACAGTGGAGCAAGCCATAATTACCTGTCCGCAGACTTGGTGGCTACCTTAGGCCTGAGCGTTATTCCAACCGAAGCATATGGTGTTAAGTTGGGAAATGGGACAAAGTGTTTTTCGCAGGGGAGATGTAAGGGGCTTGTGGTACTGGTCGGAAATGTGGAATTGCGGCTTGATGCATATATTCTCCAGTTGGGTGGAATTGATTTGGTTTTAGGGGCAGAATGGTTGGAGACCTTAGGGGAAATTCGGGCAGACTTCAAACAGAAAACATTGAGCTGGGGGTATGAGCCTGGACAGGAGGTCGTAACGCTGCAGGGACAGGGCTGTAAGCTGACTCAACCACTTTCTGCTTTGCAAGGAGTACTTCAATCTGTGACAATGGAGGTTCAGAATGACCAGAAGGAAGGTGAGATTTGTGTGCTTATCTCAGAACCTAGAACTCTTTTATCTTCAAGTCAAAAACAGGAATTGTCTTCGGTGCTGCAAGTACACCAGTTGGTGTTCCAGGAACCAAAGGGCCTCCCTCCTTCGAGGGGAAATGATCATACTATTACTCTGCGCAATGGAACAAATCCAGTGAGTGTGCGACCTTATAGGTATGCCTACCACCATAAGGACGAAATTGAGAAACAAGTCCGTGAATTACTTTCATCAGGAGCAATTAGACATAGCACCAGTCCTTTTTCAAGTCCAGTAATCCTAGTCAAGAAGAAGGACAATACTTGGAGGATGTGCGTGGATTATCGCGCTCTAAACAAGGTGACTGTCCCCGATAAGTTTCCCATCCCCACCATCAATGAGTTAATCGATGAATTACATGGTTCGAAGTTCTTCTCCAAGATTGACTTGAAATCCGGATTCCACCAGATCAGAATTAAAGCCGAAGACGTTCATAAAACAGCTTTTCGGACCCATGAGGGTCACTATGAATACCTAGTTATGCCCTTTGGACTTATGAATGCCCCCTCCACCTTTCAGTCTACTATGAACTCGGTTTTTCGTCCACTTTTAAGGAAGAGTGTGCTTGTATTCTTCGATGATATACTGATCTATAGTGGGAGTTGGCAGCAACACCTCATTCACTTGGAACAGGTATTACAACTGCTAACCGAACATCATTTCTTTGCGAATCAGCAAAAATGTGTATTTGGACAACAATCTATCGAGTATTTGGGGCATGTTATTTCCGCTGAGGGTGTGGCTATGGATCCCACTAAGATCCAATGTGTTAGGGATTGGCCGACACCTAAGAATGTTTCCGAGGTAAGAGGATTTCTTGGCCTTACGGGGTATTATCGAAAATTCATCAAGGGTTATGGGAAGTTGGCTCAGCCACTTACTGAACTTACCAAGAAGGACAATTTCTCTTGGACTCCCTCAACTCAAGAAGCTTTTGATCAGCTGAAGCAGTGTTTGACTTCTTATCCAGTCCTTACCCTTCCGGATTTCTCCAAGGAATTCACTGTTGAGTGTGATGCTTCGGGCTTTGGATTGGGAGCTGTCCTCATGCAAGATAATAAGCCTATTGCTTATTTTAGCAAGGCCCTTTCCACTACTGCCAGGGCCAAATCCGTGTATGAAAAGGAGATCATGGCATTGGTGTTGGCTATACAACATTGGAGACACTACCTTTTGGGAAGATCTTTCAAAGTTTACACCGACCACAAGACTTTGAAACACCTTTTGCAGCAGAGGCTCAACACCCCTGACCAGTATCATTGGTTGTCCAAACTGCTGGGTTACCAATTTGAAGTATTTTATAAGCCGGGGCCAGACAACAAGGCAGCAGATGCCTTGTCCCGAGTGAATGGAGAACCAGAACTTTTTCACCTTACCTCTTCTCCTCAGTGGGCTGATTCTGTTACATTGCAGGAGGAGTATCAGCAGGATCCTCAATTGGTTGGAATTCTGCATGACCTCCAAACCCATTCCACGGCCGAGGGAGATTATCACCTGTTTGGAGGGCTATTGTTCAAGAGCAATAAGTTGGTCTTGCCTCGAAACTCCTCCCTCATTCCGGGTTTTCTACAAGAGTTCCATTCTTCTCCTATTGGGGGGCATTCCGGGTTCACCAAGACGTATAAAAGGATAGCTAGCTGTTTATATTGGGATGGTATGCGCAAGCAGATTCTGCAATTTGTTAAAGAGTGTGAGGTTTGCCAACGCCACAAATATCTCACTCTCGCTCCAGCAGGGTTACTCCAACCCCTTCCCATTCCCAATTCAGTTTGGGAAGACATTTCCATGGATTTCATTTCTGGTTTGCCAAAAAGCAACGGGTTTGAGGTAATTATGGTAGTAGTGGACAGGTTATCAAAGTATGCACATTTTATTCCACTCAAGCACCCTTTTTCTGCTAAGATTGTGGCTGATTGCTTTGTCAAGGAGATAGTTCGACTTCATGGCATTCCAAAGAGTATTGTAAGTGACCGCGATCCCATCTTTGTTAGTGGCTTTTGGCAGGAACTTTGGAAGTTACAAGGCACGGTTCTCCGAATGAGCACTTCTTATCATCCGGAAACGGATGGGCAAACCGAGGTGGTGAATAGATGTCTTGAGACCTATCTTCGCTGCTTTGTATCTGAACAGCCCAAGCAATGGCATACTTGGCTTTCATGGGCTGAATTTTGGTACAACACCTCTTTTCACTCCGCCACTTCTACAACTCCGTTTGAGGTAGTGTATGGACGACCTCCTCCTACCATTCCTCATTTCCTCATTGGCGAATCAAAGGTAGATGCTGTGAATGGGGTGCTGGTGGACAGAGATGAAGCTTTAAGGCAGCTTAAATTTCATCTTGCTAGGGCTCAGCAGGTCATGAAATCTGCAGCAGATGTTAAACGGAGAGATGTTCAGCTAGCAGTGGGAGATTGGGTCTATGTTAAGCTTAGACCTCACCGGCAAACTTCAGTCGCACGACGCATTTGTCCTAAGCTGTCAGCCCGCTTCTATGGACCCTTCAAGGTGACAGCTAAGGTAGGCAGTGTTGCCTATAAGCTGGCTCTTCCGGACACTTCCCGAATTCATCCGGTATTTCATATTTCTCAGCTTAAACGGGTGATAGGAAACCATGTTCCCGAATCTGTCCTTCCTGCTGGACTTGAGGTTGATTCCATTGAACCTACTGCTCCTGAAGCCATCCTTGCTGAGCGTACTGTCCACAAGGGTCAGGAACCGATTGTTGAATGGTTAGTTTTATGGAAGGGAAAGCCAATTGAGGAAGCTTCTTGGACTGCTGCAACTCATCTTCAGCAACAGTACCCTTCTTTCTGCCTTGAGGACAAGGCAGATTTTGTAGAGGGTGGAATTGATAGGCATTCGGGTCATAAGCCCATCTTAACATACTCTAGGAGGACTAGGAGGCCAGAACAGACTATGGGTCCTA
>JAOSBP010000204.1:26613396-26637611 GCA_027563825.1 Erythroxylum mucronatum
CACCTGGTGAAGCGCTTGGAGATGAGAGGTTGAGCTCCGTATTGAAGACTAAGCAGAAAGGAGTAGATCCAAACTCTCGGACTCATCGTCGACGGCACGGCGCCAGAGCTCTTGGACTTGGTCGCCGACATTGTATGGCGACCGAGCCGAGCTGTATTTGTTTTTTTGTTGCTTTTTTGCTTTATTTCTGTGTCTACGCCGTGAAAATGACTCTTGGGTGCGCTTCCAGCTCAAGGCAGTTTCCGGTACAAATAAGTCGTCTTACGACGTCGTCTTTTACACTACGCTGAGTACGCTCCGCAGAACGTTTGGCGTTAAAATGAGCGTGAGTGCAATTTAGGGTCCTAAGATTTAAATTAAAATTTTAATTAATAATTTTTAAAAAGTTTAGATATAATTATTAATGTTAATTTTGAGTTACTTTCAATTTCAATTTAATTATGATCAAATTTGAGTTAATCAATTGAATTTAAATTCTAAAAAGGCTATTAAATTTTGTGAAATTTAATACAAAATTAAATAAATGAGTATGAGTTGATGAAATTTTAAAATATAAGTTTAAATTTTTGCAAAATAATATCATTTTATTCAACAACTTAAATTGGTTAATCACAACAGTATCATTTTAATTTTAATTTTAACCCACTCAAATTAACCAGGCTATTTAGTTTGAGAAAAGAAAAATCGATCTAGTCTGATTTGTTACCATTTTTGTTACTATCTCATTAGGACATTTTTAACCGATGTTTAAAAAAATGAACCGTTTTGACTGATTTAATAACAAAAAATTTAGATTGACCAATTATCTAGTTCAATTTTCTGAATTTTTGATTTGATTTAGTTTAATAATCTTTATTGATAAAATTTGATAAATTTATTAATAAATCATCCAGTTTTTTCATAAACTGATTAGTTTTTATAAATTAAAATAAATTAATTAATTTCCATTTAATATTTTCTTTTTTAATTAAACTTTAAAATTTTATATGGATAAAGATATTCTTCTTTAATCGTTTTTCAAATTATTTAATTTTATTCAATTTTAACTGATTTTATGACAATAAAGTATTAATTAAAAAAACCTCAAACTATGTTCAATTTTACAATTATAGCCTAAACTTTAAAAAGTGACAATAAAATGCTCAAATTTTTAATTTTTTTAATTATAACCCAACATTAGTCTTTTATGTCCAGAAATCCTAACTATTAATACATGTCATCAAAAATTAACACAACAAATGTCAATTATTAAAACGGTGTCATTTAATCATATAACTAAACAATGTTGTTGTTTAAAAATGACCTAAATTAGTTCTCGTCCCCTTTGTTCAGTTTCTTCTCCTAACTCTCACCCCTTCCCATTTAGTTTACGCAACCTCATCTCTTCGCAATCACATCATCTACATGCAAAAATACCACCTTTCAAAACCAAGAATAAAAAAAAAACTATAAACCCAACCAAACCCAATAACAAAACATTAAAGTTGAATTGCCCATGACATGCATATAACTAGGAAACTAACCCAAATAATAGCTTGGGACGTCAACAGAATAAACAGATAACACGATGGGATGAGGTTGTGTAAACTAAACGAAGGGGATGAAAGTCGAGAGAACAAGCTGAATAAAAGAGAAGTGGGAATTGATTTAGGTCATTTTTAAACAATAACGTTGTTTAGTTAATGACATCGTTTCATTAATTTACATTTATTCTGTTAATTTTAGTTGACGTATGTTAGTTAAGTTTTTTAGACATATGGTAAACTATGTTAGCAAACTTAACTTAAAGATTAATGTCGGGTTAGAATTGAAAAAAAAAGTTAAACATTTTATTATCATTTTATAAAGTTTGAATTATAATTGCAAAATTGAACATAGTTTAAGACCTTTTTTATAATTAACCCTTCTTTTAATATTGCATTTAACTACTTTTAATCCTTTATTCCAACGGATCAAGCCCTGGAATCTGGAGTTATCGTGAGCATGCAGAATTCAATATTTTTGGTTCATAAATTGTAACAAACATAAGAGGAATTCAAATTCAAACTATCATCAACCTTATATTATTACATTTGTAAGGCTAGAGGTTTATTAATAAAATAAAATAAAGTTTAATATTATTTTATCGTTTAGGAGGAAAGTTTATAATAAAATATAATGAAATGAGATGAACGAGAAGGATTTCACATTACATCTCATTCTATTCTAAATAATAAATTTCTAATTTAGAAGTTTAAAATTAAATATAAAACGAGAAATAATTTTTTACTATATTATATTATAAACCTTTCTTACAAAAAATATTTCAATATATTACATTATAAATTCTTACATCTTTTTGGAATAACATTTTTAATATTATATTTATTTACATTATCGTCGTCATCATTATCATCATATCCCAAAGTCCCGCAATGAAACAGGGTTTGGAGGGTCTGATAGTACGCGGTTACCCCTATATTGTAGAGAGTCTGTTTTCAGTAAACCCACGTGCAGATGTTATAAGATAATAGTAATGCAGGTAAAAAACGTAAAAATAGACAAAAAATATAAATAATGAATATAATAATCATTAAAGAACATACTAAAATTAAAAAATGAAATAATAATAATAATAATAATAATAATAATAATAATAATAATACCACAATGTGTGATAATAAAAAAACGTCAAGGACTTATAAGCAGAGTTCTTATCAAACCTTGTCAGGATAGCAAAGTTCTTACAAGATTTTGTCAAAATAGCAGAAGTATCATCGATGCCAGAGGGTGTACTATTTATAGGTCGCATCATCGTCTGCAATTCTCCACCGCATGAAAGGAATCATGACAATGGAGACACAAAGCAACGACACTAATGAAGACATTATCTAAGAGGAGCATAGTAACAAGCAGCGACGAATTTAGGATTTTAGTTTTGGGAGGGCTGACGCCTATATATATGTATATATTTTGAAAAAAATTTAGTCTGAGGGAGCTGGGGCCTATATATATATGTATATATTCTGAAAACTTTTAGTCTTGGGGACTATAGCCCCTGCCAGCCCCCCCTGAATCCGTCCCTGGTAACAATAACAAACCACAAAAAGTGAGAGCAAAGAGTACCATACGCTTAATAACAAAGATGGTAAGCCGTTACTAATTAGAATAGAAGTCATTATATCTATTACAATTCATTCAATTTCATTTCATTTTATACCTAATCATACCCTAAGATAATCAAAGGGCAATAATGTCTCTGCCATGGTCTAACCACCATCTACTCTCTCACCGACCCGAGCCCTCACAGTCCTTCCTCTGAAGCTCACGTCTTTTCATCAATTACTGCTTTTAAGCAACAAAATAATTTGATACCTACTTCTCATTTCCTATGTTTTAGCTTTTGTATCTTTGTATGCGGGTGGTTTGGTTGGTGCTTTTCGTACTTGTCAGCAACATTGCGACATTTACGAAACTGACAAACGAGTCATGCCCTGTTTTTAAGATAGTTAACCACGGTGGGTCAGCCACCGGAAGCGGCGGTGGGGTAAATCTAACTCAAAAGTTGAGTTCTTTGTGGTATTACTGGAGACCCCACATGAAAACGTAGCCCAAGAACTTACCCTTTTTCGTGCGAACGCGATGTGAATCCTGCGCGCAGAGAAACGTGGACTGATATGGTAAGAGCCTTCACGTGGCAGTGTCATATTAATCGCTAAGATAATCAACGGACGCGGTTTAGGATGATTGTCGCTTTCCTTTCCTTTCTTTCACGTCATTATCATAATAAATAAGGGTCTTATCTTCACTATTCACGATCTCACTGCAGATTGTTGATCCTTTGCATCGCTTTGGATTTTAGAAGACTAGTAAAGGGTTAGAGAGTACTGCAAAAGAATGGCCACTCTTAAACTTCCTGCTCATGTTCCTGCTCCATCTGCGGACGCTGAACAACTCCGCAAAGCCTTTGAAGGTCAAGCCTTACTATACGTTTCGGTGATGGCCTATAGTGGTGTTCTGGATATTGAACACATCGATCGATCTTTTTTGGTGTTTTGATCATATTGGTTTTAGTTTATATGTTGTGAGGTCATCTGTTCTTAGGCGATCAACATTTTTCTCATTTTTTATCTCTGTTTTACTCTCTCTTTTGTTAAGGGATGATGTCTGCACTTATTTCTCTTGACGATTAATGGATTATGGCATTATTCTTCGTTGAAATGTTGATTTGGAATAAGGATGATCATATATTATCATACGATCTGCAAAGACTTTTTTTTTTGGGTCAATGGAAAAGCTACTTATAGCACAAGGGCTTTGATTGCTATTGGTTCTTGTTGCTGTTCTTTCAAAATTACATCTCCACAGATACAAATCTGCAATGTACTCTGGATCGGAGGGAGTGACTTTTCAAGTTGTTGAAGGTCCCAGTGTCGCTACATTGATATTCCTGATGATCATTAATATGTTGTTTCTGAATTTTATTGCCATTTTTGTTTTGGGTAAGATCTGTTATAGCTGAAAATCTGTCTCATCAATTGGTGGATTTGCTTACCAAGAAGACTGATAAGTGTCATAGTGGTGGCACTGTAGTTGATTTTTGTTGAGATTCGAGAACAATGCTAACTGATTCATTACTAATGGATTGATATTGATCAATACTGAGTACTTTGAATCACATTTTACCAGGATGGGGCACAAATGAGTCGTTGATCATCGACATATTGGCTCACAGGAATTCTGCACAACGAAACAAAATTCGTCAGACTTATGCTGAAGCCTATGGGGATGATCTACTTAAATCCCTCAACGAGGAACTCTCTAGTGATTTTGAGGTCAGATAAAGATAATTCTGTAGGAAAGATCCTGTAAAACCTATTGCTTTTCAGTGATTGTTTTTTAAGGATCTCAAGCTTTTGTGTAAAGTCTCCACTTCTTTTAGGGGTAACTAAAGCTTTCAAGCTTAGACATTGTTTTTACTAATTGTTTACCTCAAGCAGAGATCTGTATTGCTGTGGACGTTAGATCCTGCTGAGCGTGATGCATATTTGGCTAATGAATCCACTAAAAGATTAACTTCCAGTAACTGGGTCATCATGGAAATAGCTTGCACCAGATCATCACTTGATCTATTCAAAGCTAGACAGGCATATCATGCCCGTTATAAGAAGTCTATTGAGGAAGATGTTGCACATCACACAACTGGAGACTACCGCAAGGTACAACTTCCCTAATCCGTGTTACTCGTGTCATAGGGTTGATCTAAAACACTTAGTCTGTATTGAAGTTTTTGGGTTCAAAAGCCTCTAAACATAAGCAAATAACTTCTGATGCAGTAAATGTCTTAATACTAGGCATCTTTCTCTACACATTCGAGTTGACAAAGCCTAAATTGAATGCTTATGCATTCTGTCAGTGCATTTTAACACCCTCTGTTAGAATGCATGTAAACAAATAGATAGAAGCTATAAAATTTTTATAGGTATGAATTCATCTCCATAGATCATCTTACGATTGTTAACACTTTGATCTTTACAATTTCTCTTTCTGATGATGTCCCTATGCAGCTGTTGGTTCCACTTGTGAGTGCATTTCGGTATGATGGAGATGAAGTTAATCAGACATTAGCAAAATCAGAGGCTAAGATACTTCATGAGAAGATATCAGAAAAAGCTTATAATGATGAGGAGATAATCAGAATTCTTTCTACAAGGAGTAAGGCCCAGATTAATGCAACACTGAACCATTACAACAATGCCTTTGGAAATGCTATTAACAAGGTATTATGATATCATATTGTTTGGTTAAGCCATTGTGCTAGAAAATTTTCCGGGTACTGAATTCTTCGTCTTCAATATGAATTCTTTAATCTGCAGTACTTTTTCACAGGGAACATTAACTTAACTTTGCTACTTCTTATCACGGGTTCTTTAGAAAAATATATAGCTTTAATAACTTGCCACATTTCTTGTGGAAGTATTTGATTAATTTTCTCTGTAGTTCATTGCCCCATAGTCTATGAATTGTAATGTTAATTAGTACTGATTAAATGGAACTTGTTGCAGGACTTAAAGGCTGATCCTAATGATGAGTTCCTCAAATTTTTGAGATCAACAATCAAGTGCTTGACCACCCCAGAAAAGCACTTTGAGAAGGTTCTGAGGTTAGCCATAAACAAACTGGGGACAGATGAGTGGGCTCTTACCAGAGTTGTGACCACCAGGGCTGAGGTTGACATGGAACGTATCAAAGAGGAATACCATCGCCAGAACAGTGTTCCTCTGGATCGTGCCATTGGTGGAGATACTTCTGGTGACTATCAGAAAATGCTTCTGCACTTGATCGGTCATGGAGATGTTTGAGCCATTACTTTCCAATGTGGAAGGACTGAAGAGCCTTCTTGTTTAATGCGAGTCCTATGAGGTTTCTTGTCTTCTTTGTGTGAGTTGTTACCTGCTTGGATGTCCTGCTTGTCTTTTGTTTGTCTTGGATGTTTCTGGTTCATAATCTGCTTAATAAAACTTTGAAACAGACCAAGTTGGTATTGTGAGATATACATAATGACAAGATATGGGTGCTCTGCTGTTTGCGTATATCACTTCCACAAATTCATTCTCAAGCTTGTCGGTATTATAAGAGTCTCTTAAGGTTGGTCCTGTGCTGATTTAGATAGTCCTACTTGAGTTGAATGTAGCCAGGGTTTACATTCTGGTCTGAAAAGTGAACACTCGAAGCCCGATCAACTCCGGCTTGGGAGGATCGGTCTTGCCGGTTTGGTCAAAAGACGTCGTTTAGATGAGATATTACTGAAGTAGCAGCATGAAATTAATCGAGTGTTAGCTTTCATCCACAGTTTCGTACTAAAACTGAACATGTATCCCCTGTCAATGTTATAACAGTTAGGCACTACAAGGTTCTTTCTTTCTGTGCATATCAAATTATCAGTATCATCATGAGGATCATATTTGGTCTCTTCTTTGCTAACAGGATCGTAAACCCCAACCCTCTATGGAATATCTGATTAACCGAAGGTATTGGCAATGAACAAGATCCTGCACTTGTTCTGCAACTTCTGAACGCCACAGAATTTTCTCTCCACTTCTCCATAACAGAATGGATACAGATTAGTTCAGTAGTCAAGGGTATCAGACAGTGAAGCAAACTTGGCAATCATAAAAACATGTTACAAGTAGTTCTCTTAAATTAAGATCAATATAGTCAGTAGCCCCCCTAAGAGTAGATGCAGTGAGGCAACGGTGAAACACCACTCCAGTGCTCAACCGGGCATCAGAATAGGCACGAAAGTAATCATAAACAACATAGCGGAGTTAGATTTGGTTTCGGTTATACCAACGTGATGCTGCTCTCACTCCCGGGGGGCTGGCGAATACCACCGAAATAGTCTCTGGTCTTTGATTCTGCTTTCCCATTTGCAAAAATGTCACTGCCACTTATTTCTTCCAGTTTTGCGACACTTGGTGGTTTTTCAGCAGATCCAGGAGGAACATCTCCCTTGAAAATACCATTGCCTGTAAGTTCTTGAAACTTCTGGTTGTGTATTTTCTTGGATGTAAGCAAGAATGAAAGCAGTTTCCCATTTAAAACTTTTAATACAGTTCTAAGAGAAATTTGCAACAGTAGATCTCATTTCACCAGCTCAAAAATTAAGAAAAGAGAAGATTTACATTGTCAAAGCCACATGTTTTGTTAATATACTTTCTTAAAAAAGACTAAATCTTTACAACACCAACACATGCATCAGAAAAAAATAAAGATGGTTACTTGTTCTTCATGAGACTCTGGGTTTCCTCATCATGACCTGCCCTTCAAACAATGCCTTGCTGATTCTATCGGACAGCTGATAATAATGGCACCGCTAAACAATTTGTTTTCCACGTAAACAGCATAGCTAAATAAAAATTCTCGTTTTCTGATTCATCAGAGTCGTTTCTTTTAATTAGGGTTCATTCGAATCGGGAGTGTACATATTACTCTTCCGATAAGTAAATAGTTATGGTTAAAATTAAGAACTAATTCAGTAAGTTTAATCGTAAATTTTTTGAAATAGTCGTAAATTTTTTGAAATAACTAATTATGTGGTTTGATTTATTTTAATAACTTTTATTATTAAAAATTGATCAGATTATTAATTAATCAATCAATTTTTATGAGCCAAAATAAATAAATTAATTTTTGTTTAATATTATTCCTTTTTAATTATACTTTAAATTAATGTCGCTATTTTTTAATCATATTTTAATTTTTTCAATATTTAACCTATTTTATAATGGTCTAATATTGGTTAAATCTTTTAAACCTTAAATCTTTAGCTTTATCGATTTAATTTATGGTTCAATTTTTAAAACATTAGTGAATAGTTTGCAATTTTATGTGATAAATAAGATCTTTGACAAATTAAAAGATTAGTTCTAAAAAATTTCTTATAAAAATTAGATTCTTAATATTAGTTATATAAACCTTCAATTTTATTGTAGATTGTTATGTTACTCTGATGTGTCAGAAATGGTTGTTTAATAAATTTGTTTTGATTTATTAAATTATGAAAGTTATTAAATTTAATTTAAAGTCTAACTTCGATCAGACTTAAATCTAAACTCAATCTTACTAAATTTAATCTAATTATTTCAACCAGGATCGAACTAAGTTGTCATCCAGTAAGCCAAAAAGTAATAATGCAATCGTTGTGTGGCAGCTACGGGGACAAGGTGGCAATCTTTGCCATTTATTGCATGTTTTATTATTCTTTGTCAAACAGGGGATTTGGCGGTAGTGAAGGAGTTTGTGGTGTGGGACCAGCGTAGTGTACCTGCTGGTGTTCTTATGCAGCAAGCTTTAGACTACAAACGTGAATGGGTGGAGGCGCAACATCGGCAAAGGCAGCCAGTTCTTCGTCCGATCGTTACACCGGTCGCTCATGGTGACGTCTTGAGTGGTGGTTGGAGGTGTTACACAGACGCTGCAATTTGTGAGGCTTCACGCCGTATAAGTACTGGGGCAATAACATGTTCGGCTAATGGTGGTTTTGTTCATGCTTTCACTTCGACTCGTCGTGGTTTCTTCTCCCCCAGGGAGGCTGAAGCCTTGGCTTTGAGGCTAGCTTTGGAGCAGGTTAGTACGCGTTATCCTGGGCCTGGCACGGTGCATACAAATGCGTAAGGCGTGGTGTTTTCGCTTCATAACCATGATTCGAATTGGTCTGAGTACGGTTCGATTATTAATGATTGCAAGATGCTTTTAGCACAAAGGCAAGATGTTCGAGTTGTGTGGCTAAGTCGTCATTCTAATATTTTAGCGCGTAGTTCGTTTTCTTTTTCTGATTTTATGCTTTCGTTTTCTTCTCCAATGTATATCGCAGATTGTTTTGTTTAATTGAAGTTGTGTTTTTCCCTAAAAAAATTAAATTAAATTTAGAGTGGCATGTCTTTAGTAGAAGATCATTTAATTATAGAGATGATAATGGATCGAGTTAGAGTCTAGCCTGGTTAAGCCTGAGTCCAGTCTGGTTGTTGGTCCAATTGGGCCCAAGAAATTGTTTTAATAAAACGACGTCGTTTGTTTATATGAGTTAGGTGGGTCGGGTTGAGCTCGGAACCACTTGTCCATCGTTTTTTGATTAGCTAACCAAATTAATATCATTCAAAAACATAAATTCCCTCATCGACCATACTATATATTTTGTAACATGAATCTTAATTTTAATCCAAGAAAAAGCAAGGAAAAAATATCTTAGTGCGTACTTTGTGACTACAGTGCTTCCAGAGCAGCAGCAAGTGCAAAGATCTCGTAATCTTCACACCTGCATCCACTATGATCTCTGCAACACTCATACTCACACTCATACCAGTTCTTGGACCTATCATATTTCTTCTTCAGCTTCTGTACCTCAGCTTTCTCTGGAGCTCTAAATCTCATAGATACTAGCACTGAAGGAGGTTTAAGACCATGATCAAGAACACAGCTTTTCTTCGATATTGGACTCATTTGTACCCACTGTTCGATTTCCATGTCTGCTGACTCCAGTACTGTCTTCAAAGAAGCTTCACTTCTTCCCAGAAGATGTGACCCTCCCATCTTACCAAGCATGGACTTTGAGCTTCTCCACCGGAGCTCGAAAACTACACTTGCCTGCTTCAAGTTGCTGATTGACTGCTCAGAGCCGGAACACTCCAATGAAAAGGACTGGTTCCAGGAAAGATTGGACCTTGAGGAGATTTCTCTGGTGTTGAGTTGAACCCTTTTGTTTTTTCCTGCAGACAGATAGTATCTGACAAAAAGATTACCATGAGACTTGAGCTCCACATTCTTGGCTTGCAAGATGGTTATTTCAAAGCCAAGTGAAGAGAAACACCTTTGAGGTTGATGAGAAGCTACGTCCATGGGGTGAAAGAGAAAAAGGGTTTCAAGAATTAGTGAAGAACTTCTCTAGGTTCTATGGTGCTGGTAGCTAGGAAGGTGGCATTGATTAGCTTTAATGGAAGCTCCTTCTATATATATATAGAAAAAACCAGTGAAAGTGGAACAAACTATCCTCCAAAATCTAAGTTGCAAAAAGGAGTGATTGAATATAGATAACAAATCAGTAAGTGAATCCCATAAAAGACAATGGATTAGATCACAACCACATTTAAGATTCAAGCCTTTTGAGAATGATGAAGAGGTGCAATTCTAATATATGGCCCTTGGAAGTGTTACTTCATTGGTTTAAAGTGGTTTTCTGGGATTCATGCAATTAATATATTATTTTGAATATTTCAGTGGGTAAGAAGCTCTTCAATCTTAATCTAAGTTCCAAAAAGTAGTGATTGAATACAGATAAGAAATCAGTAAGTGAATCCCATCAAAGACAAAGGCTTAGATCACAATCATATTAAGGATTTAAGCCTTTTGAGAATGATGAAGAGGTGCAATTCTAATATATGGCCCTTGGAAGTGTTGCTTCATTGGTTTACAGTGATTTTCTGGGATTCATGCATGTGATTACTATATTATTTTGAATATTTCAGTGGGTAAGAAGCTTTTACAATCATACTTATCAAGAACTTGGGTTTGGGTAATGACTGTGTACAAAGGAAAGGAGTGGAGCCAGCTTTGCATTGAGAGTTTTCCACTAGTCTTTTATTAATTTTGAATTGTTGGATGCCTGGGTAACTTTAATATATATACATACATATATATATATATATATATATATATATATATGTATGTATGTATGTATGTGTGTGTGTATGTGTGTATGTGTGTGTATGTGTGTATGTGTGTATTTAAAAATTATTTTAAGAAAATATAAAAATATTAGATATATTCTCGTTATAAATATAAAAAATTGAAACTTAAATCTAACAATATTTTCTATGTTTGGGTAAAATATTTTTAAATAAAACATCAAACTTTCTTATAATTTTATAGACCTTTTGTGAAATTTTTTATGAAAAATAAGAGAAGCGAGTGATTCACTTAATAAAATATAAATATTTAAAATGAACAAAAATTAAATATTTCATAAAATTTTTTAAATTTATTGTAAAACTTTTTAAAGTTTTGAATATAACAAATAATCTTTTGAAATTTATATAAATAGGTCAAAATAGTATTTTCACTGATATAACATATCCATTAAATTGTAATATGTAGTACAGACCTTATTATGTACTTAGGATCATACATGAAAGGATTAAAAATAAAGGTAATGTGTAATACCTGATTTCGGTTCCATCTCTGATTTCGATGTTATTTCCGAGCTTCAAACGATCATGAATCTCCCAAGACCTTTATAGAAAGTGTTTCCCAACACGAGGTTTAGGTCTTCCTACAGTTTTCTCAAAACGTGAGCTCTCTTAACGGGTTAGAGAATCCTTCTGCTTACGATTGATATGAGCAATTGCAAGAGACCTTAACCTTTATATATAGTTTCCATATCGGACTTTCCTATCACAAGGTCGATATGGGTTTGGTCCACTCGAATTGGGATCCATTTTCTACCCAGACTTTGACCCATTGAATTAGATCATTTTGTTATATTTATCTGGATCAAATTACGTAATTTAACCCAATATTGAAAAACCGAAAATGTACTTAATAGTTGTTCAACTTTATAGGAAAGGACAAAATTGTCCAACATAAATGTCAAACGGTTGTCAATATACTAATCACATTAGCAAAAACAATGTTTAATTTAATTTTAAAATTTTAATAATTAGTCATTTTAAACTAAAAACAACTCAAAAAATTAGATATTTTTTAATCTATTATCTCTTTCAGTGATTTTTTAAAGAATCAACGAACTTGATAGTGTTGGATCAATGGTGGTTGACAAATTAAATCCCTTTGTGTTTTGATAATAATAAAATGTATAGAATTAGTTAAGAAATTATTTCAGGTGATTTGGATTGTAATTAAAGAATTAATACAATTTAAGATTGACATATTTACAAATCAAGAGATAGACAACATGCAAATCAAGTTAGTGATCATCACCAACGTTCAAGGGATAAACAATGTGCAAAAGATGATTGTCGTGAAGATTATAATCAAAGATATGTATCCCAACAAACAAAGATTGAAGCTTATCTACAATATGTCCGTTGGAGCAAGCACCAGTCGACCAGAACATTATAAGTCGACTGATAATTATCATTTCTGTAAAGTGGGGTTTAAACCAGTCGACCAAAATCTAGTAAGTCGACTAAAAGCAAAGGACCAGTAAGTTGGATAATCATTCCAGTCGACTACAATCATTCCAGTCGACTAACGTCACACCAGTTGACTGATCGAAGAGCGAAGATGAGTGTTTCAGCAAAAACGTTTGTTCCAGTCGACTATCATCTCAACCAGTCGACTAGTAGTACAGCTGAATTTATTCTGACCAAGTCAATTGATATCAAACGGTAAAGAAATATTTTTTACAACGTTATGAAGCAATTTTCAATGGGTAATAGAAGATCTACAACGTCTATATTGATTCAGAAACCTGCAAATAAATTGAGGAAGATCAAGAGATCAATTAGTGTTGAACACAACAAAGCATACTGATCATCATTGTTATTACTATAAATTTCTCTCTGCACATTCATGTGTATTTAGCTATATCGAGCTTTACTTCAATTATCTATCATTGTTATTGTTTGTTGAGTGATTAGTGGAAAATCACTAGTAAAGGTAAGATTTGTGCCAGAAGTCAAATCGAATTGTGAGGTGTAGCTTGAGCCGAAAATCAAGTGGGTTGTAAATAGTTTACACTGAACTAAAAAGTGTGCAGTAAAGTGTTTGCCAAAATCCTAAGTAGGAGCTTAAGTAGAGGACGTAGGTCTTAGCACCGAACCTTTATAAAAACAGTGTTTGTTTTTCTTCCCTATCATCTTTATTTAATTTATCTGATTGTTTTGTGTATATTAATTCCGTGTTTTTTGTAGAACTTTGCGAAAAAGTTTAGACGATCTATTCAACCCCCCTTCTAGAAAAGTTTAGACGATCTATTCAACTTCCCTTCTAGATCGTTTTCAAAACTAAAGACATTATTAATAAAAAGAAAAGTAATTTATTAAACTGTTTGAGATATCCTGACGCATAAAGTTAAGTCAAAGTTGGGGTAAGCATAAAAATGCTCTTAATTGGTAAAATAATGATATACTTACTAACTGAACTAAGAATAATGTAACCAATTACTAAGAATACTGTAACACCAAACTTAATTTTCTCCACAGACCAATTTACATTAATTTTTAAGTCGGAGATTCCCAAGTGCTCTGCATGCTTCTTCTTCTCCTATGGTGTTCAGCTCCCTAGGTAATCAACTCGCAGACATAAAAGGAAAAAGAAAAAGAAACAACTAGGGGAGGGATGGATGCCTATAACTAGCCTTCGCTTTCCCGAGATCCAGTCTATGCATGTAGTCTACGTACTCCACTAATTAGTTTCTCATCACAATCAGCTTCTCAAACTCTTTCTCGCTGATGTATCCATCTCCATTTTCATCTGCAAGCTTAAGTGCGCGAATAGCTCGAATTAACGGGAAAGAGATACCCAGTAGACTATAAGCTTTTCTGAGCTCCTGCATGCTCAGATACCCGTCTCCATTGGTATCAAAACGCCTGAAGATGTCACTCACCTGCGTTTTGCTTGGAACTGGAAAATTCACAGGCCTCGCACAATCCTTGGCCACATTCTTGGGGCAATTTTTGGAGAACATGGTTTATTAGCAATTATATCTTGCGTTCGAGCTATACGGTGAGATGGCCGGTGATATACATATATTATATATATAGTTGAAGATCGTTACGTTCCAAAGTTTGCCGTCCTCAGCTTTTATTCATTCAAGCTTATCTGAAAAATGATCACTAAAGATCTAGAGGTTCACAGGCCCATAGAATCTTACTTTATTATATATAGAGAGAGAGACATAGTTTTTCGGTTCACTCCACGTAAACATAAAAGACATGAGTGTTAGGCTCCATGCAAGTCGGTCGACAGCTTAAGATAGAAGATAGAAGATAGAAGATAGAAGAAATTCTTTACGCGGTCTTAAAGCAAGATTTCTTTAAGGTGACACATACATGCATATGTAATAAAAGTATAAAACCGTTTAAATGTTAAATAAAATTTAAAAATTTAAAATATATTATTATTATTTGTAAAAAAAAAGTTTAATTGAATAAAGAGGTTGTTAAATTAATATTTATTTATTTATTTTAGTTTATACAAACTTATTAATTTGTAAAAATTAATTGGTTTTTAATAATAAAAATTATTAAAGTAAATCAAATCCAAAAGTTAAAAATCGAATTAAAAAATTAGATAATTCATCAAAATTTTTATGATTTAATCGATCTATATTAAAACTGATATTTTTAATATTTTGTGATTTAAAATAATTAAAAAAATATTTTATGTAATAAAAAAATTTCTAATTTTATGTTAGATTATTCTAACATAAACTATTACATTTAAGCATGTAATAAAAATATGATTGTTCTGATTTATTTTAATAATAAATTCATTAAAATTATCCTCTCTTATTTTATATAAATCATCTAAGTTGTACATGTTTTGATTTATTTTTAATAATGAATTTCATTAAAATTATTCTCTCTCGTTTTAACTTTGTAGAACATATAACTTTGCAGCAAGTTATTTTTTCGATAATTTTTTATTTATTTATTCTCACTCCGGATATTATCATGTATGTACTTAAACTGGCATTAACTCGATCTTTTGACACTTCTCACTCCATTTGGAGATCCACACGGGAAAACAATTTAAGAAGAGCATATGCAATTGAAAGGCGTACTGTTTTCTGTTAAAACAATGAAACGGTTAAGTGAAAAATTACTGCCGACTTCTTTTGAGTCTACGCCTATCAATAATATAGAAAATGGAAAAAATTCAAGTTATAATTTATGGCCGTTTGTTTTATTTATGTTTTTAATTTTTATTTTTAAAAAAATTTAGTAAAAAAATATGTCTGTTTTGTGCTTTTACTTTTGATCTCTTCTAGTTTTTGTTTTGTGTTTTTTCATAATCTGATTTATTAGTTAATTATTCAAAATCTTAATTATTAATAAAAATTATGAATAATTTAATATAGTATTATATTTAATTAATTAAAATTAGTGACAAATACAAATTATTAATATTTTAATTTAATTTAATTTTTGTAATAATTAATTAATTAATTATAATTAAATAAAAATATCTTCAAATATATAAATTTCAAATAAATTTTGATTAAATAATTAAAATAAATATTGATTTATACATAAAATTAAATCAATAATCTCGGAGGAGAATAAGTATCATAATTATTGAGCCGAAAGAAGAGTCAAGACCAAGGAGTATCTAAGACTGATCTTTAAGATCAGGACCCACGTTGTAGGAATATGGTAAGACTGGTCTTTAAGATCAGGACCCACGTTGTAGGAACATGGTAAGACTGGTCTTTAAGATCAGGACCCACTTTATGATCGTCCAATGAATCAAATTGCTTTATACTTCTTATTCCAGAAGATCTGAAGACATGTTAACTTTCTAATGGCTATTGATTTATTCAGGAGATGATCTACTGCAATAGGGAACTTTGGCATTAGTTTATTTTCTGTTGATTTCTTTTGGTACAAGGATCATCATGTTTTGATTAATTTACTCATAAATTTATTGGTTTGTTTTCTTAATCCAGTAGAAAGTGTTGGGATGTCATGTAAAGATTAACAAGGACTATACTTTCGTTCACCGTGGCCTCACCTAAAAGATGCTTTGCACGCGTCGCAAGTATTTTATATTGAAAAGGGAGGAAAAAAAAGATTAACATATAAGTTTACTGGACTACTCTAAACTTTACCTATCACCAATTGATTTTAGAATAGAACCTCACTTAGGTTTGTGTGTGGTCTAACTTTTCTTCTCATGTGCGCCCGTAGGTTCATTGTAAATTTCACATGGTATCAGAGTATGTTTGGTTTGGATTATTAATTTCCCGGTTGTCCGTCTGGATATCCAATCCTAACGGCCCAGTCCGGTTATCACTATGTTTATTTCAAGTAACAACTAAATGCCCAGTCCCAGTTGCACTGAAAGGGAGAGTGTTGAGAATACCCACATGTAAGTATCCCAAATTAGAAAAAGAGGAAAAAGAAAACTAACATATAAGCCTACACTACAAGAAAACTATCAAGTAGCGGCGGAACATTACCGACGGAATTGTTCCCGTTTGAAATTAGCGACAGAAAAACCAATGCCGTCGGTATTTACGCATAATATAGCGACGGTCCAAATGTCGTTGCCATATTTTGAGGGAAAATTTTCCGGCTAGTGGACTACTCCAACTATTGTCAATTAATTTTAGAATGAAATCTAACTTGAACTTATATATGGTCTACTTTTCTTTCTCGTGTGAGCCTGTAAGCCCATTGCAAATTTCACAAATTGCAATAAGCGGAATAGACAAAACAAAGACCTGGACAGGACAAGGACCTAAAGTTCAAAGTTGGTACGTTAAAATTTTAATTTCTTGATATTTATCAATTGCAAATTTTGTAAAATTAAATTTTATAAAATAAATTTAATTCCAACTAAACATATTAAAGTAGTTTAATAAAAAAAATTGTGTTTAAATAGGTTAAAGTAAAATGAAAAAATGATTCTTTATTGATAAGGGTCAAGTTTTATAGATTTATGAAGGAAAATTTTTATAAATAATTATTAAAATTAAATTCATTGATATTTATTTATTTTTACTTATTTAGAGATTTCTATGTTAAGAAACATGCAAAATATGTTAGCAATATAAAATTATACAACGGAGCTGCTTTTCACATCACTACAGCTTTCGGTATCTACAACACAAAGCAACTAGAAAAACCACACACTGACACTAGTCCTTACACATAACAAAGCACTTACAGGGGACTATTTCCTGCAAAAAGGAACACTGAAAAGAAAGAAAAAGGAAAAAACACAAGCACACACGTCAGGTTTCCAATATCATACGCTGATTACACTACATGTGACATGCCTAGTCGTGTACTGTGAGAGTCTGGTCTACTCTACTTGATGGTATAAGCCCGTTTCAGAACGTATTTAATGAGATCACCAAACTCATCTTCGCCTATATAACCATCTCCATTTGCATCCGCATGTTGAATAGCCCTCCAAGCTCGCCAGCACGGTAGATGCGAACCAAGGCTAGCAAAAGCGTTCATGAGCTCTTGCTTGCTAAGACGACCGTCTCGGTTGGTGTCGTAGCGCTTGAATGTGTCCCTCAATTGTTGTTCTGTGTATTGGACAGACACTGACTTGAGGTCGGATTTGGCACCCCGAGTCATGGGGTTGCTTTTATCTATTCCTCTCGTGGATAAGAAGCTCGTAGACATATTATCCAACAAGCGAGGGTTGTGTTTGTGTTGTGTTCGAGGTGACGAAGGTTTATGAGACGAAATTCGGAGTATTGATAGTTTTTCTGCTGTGGGATATATACCTGAGAATCATGGGGTTTATATAGGGCCAACCCTTCAAGTACAACTAGTTGTCTGTTCCAGGGTCTGATCGGATATCTGAGTTGTGCTTATTCAATCTTATCTTAAAAGACTCTCTGATGCTTTAGTCCAAGCCTGAATCTTTCCTGTGGATAGGGACCTTTATTTTCTTCCGTTTACTAACCTACACCGGAGTTAAGAAGAGAAATACAACATGGACAAATTAATAAAAATGATTAAAAATTGAATTAATTTCACAAGTTTAACAAGAAAAATGACTAATTTTAATTTTAATTTTAGTTTTATGAATCAATTTGTTTTAATAAATTTTATTATTAAACATTGATCAGTCTACTAATTTTCATAAATTAATAGATTTTTATAAACTAAAATTAACTAATTAATTTTTGTTTATTAATTTTTAATAAAATTTAAATCTGCAATTTTCTTTAATTATATTTCAAATTTATTATATCTTTGACCGATTTTATAACAGTGTTATTTTAAATTTGAAATTATTGTATGCATTAAATCATTTTAATTTGTATGAAATTATATATAGTATACACCTATCCAAGGTTTTGGATAGATATATATAATCTTGGGAAAAATGATCTGGGACCATATCCGAGAAATTGACTCGTATCTCTATTAAGAAAGTCGGAGAATCCACTGGTCTTCCAAAGTGGAACTTGCGGATAGAAACTGAAATATTAGAAGAATTTTAAAAATAATATTGAGGTTGCAATTTTAATTGATTGTATTTTTGTGAAAATGACCCTTCTTTCTTTTTTCTTAGTACAAGTGGTGCTAAGCATTTACATAGCCAAATTCATGCTTGGACAAAGAATCGTGTCTAGGAGGGACGGTACTACTACTGCCATCGCTTCTGTTCTTTGATTCCCTCAATGAACGGTCCATCATCCAAATATATTATTAAGAAGTTATCTCCGACCCAAGACCAATTTGCTAATAACAGCATAGGTAGAAGAATTTAAATAGCATTAGAACTCATCCAGTACTCTCCTCTTACAAGTAACAGTTCTATTGCCGGTCCAAAAAAGAGAGGAATCGTAAAAAAGGAAGAATACATATCTAAACCAAATAAAGGTCTGATGAGTTTTATTCTTTCAGTTTCATTACAGACATGGACAAATGCGTGGTGGAGATGGGCAAATGATAGACCAGCACTCAGCATTCTTCTGGCAGACCTTACATCCTCATCCTTAATTTGTTGCATTTGACAGTGACAAACCTGTATGTAAACCGAAAGCAAACTTTCATAGTCTCTTTATATACCAAAAAGGAATGCTTCACTTTCTCCTATTTTTGTGGGTAGACTAAGAATTTGAGAGAAGATAACTAACAGCATGAAATGAACAATAAAACAACTAGGAAGGTGGTCATCTTGACAGTAGTTGGCTTCTCCATTTCGTTGTTCTGGGTCTGGTGTTTACCTGGTTCTCGACTTCTGCACCTGATTAACTTATAAGGAAGACATTGTATTTAATACATTCTATATAGTTCTTATTCCATTTTACAGTGCACCATAAACGTAAGATGTTCCATATTGGGAAAAATGGATATTCTCACTATAATGTATGGATAAAGATAATTCAACCTTTTTGAAGTAACAGTATTGTTAGGTTTTTGCTGCTTTACTGCTTATCTTTGAAACACAAGATCTGATAAACTGGTTATTTTGCAGATGTAGAACAATTGCAGAAAAATAAAGAGACATAATTTTATTTGATTCGCTAGTATAAAACTATCTACATCTAAGGTTCTCACTTGACAGTGGTGGAGAGATTTCACTAATGTAGAAGAAAAATGAAGAACAAAGTACAGAGATTTGAGTGTTCTGTGGAACACCTGTGGCAAGAATCCCTCAAGCTCACTAGTACCCAAAATGGTACTCTAGCACTCTCTTCATTTTTCTTCACAATGTTTTCTCACTCTCTCAACTAGTGAATACAATGAAAATTGGAACTTTGAATTTCTGTTTATGTCTCTTGTCTGTCTGATGCTTTTTCCTTACTTTTATAGCTGAAGAAGAAGATGACTATCTTGCGGATGTGGCTTTGACTGAGTCAGAACCCTTCACATGTGCTCTTCAAGTGACCTGTTAAGTAAGCTTCTGAAAGCTTATTTGATGTATATATCTACTTTGCGCGTTTCACATTGCTACTGCTGTGCTTTGTATTAAACTTGAATGATGAGTGATACCGCAGTGCTTTGTTTACAGCAGAAGATATTTGTGCTTGTTGTCACGTGAATAAGTTAAGTCTTTTGTTTAAGTCATTTGTGTCTGAAAAGAGAGAACCTTCGAGAGCTTTGCTTCATGTATTCTTTTTCCAACGTTTCAGACATCACCTTCTTCGGTTCTTCATGCTTGCTTCAGCTTTTGTTATGGTTTTGTGTATGTATTAATGGAGAATAATCGCGATCTTTATCACATCGTTTCCCTCCTTCTCCGTTAATCCATACTTATAACCCTGATGTGTGAGGTGAATCAGAACAAAACTCGAAACCCTAGTTTTCCAAACTTTG
This sequence comes from Erythroxylum mucronatum, assembly GCA_027563825.1. Classification (NCBI taxonomy): domain Eukaryota; kingdom Viridiplantae; phylum Streptophyta; class Magnoliopsida; order Malpighiales; family Erythroxylaceae; genus Erythroxylum; species Erythroxylum mucronatum. The sequence continues at coordinate 26,633,910 of JAOSBP010000204.1, forward strand.
TGAGATCGGATGAAATCAGCTTCGATTTCATGTGGCTTTCCTTCTCCTTCACCAGTCGTAGCTCAAATTAAAAAACCCTAGAGAAATCTCCAACAATCCGAAACCTTAATCTTCACCCTGTTTGTGAGATCTGTTGGATTTGACTACGATATCACGGGGCTTTCATGATTTGTAAGTAGCCCTGCAAAATTTAAACTTCTTTTGTGTTAGAATTTTTGTACCAAATCACATGGATTTTTCTCACTTTGTATTTTTTTCATATTGAAGGTTCCTTTGGAGATTTGATCTCTGACGAAATGCAGACGCACATCAATGTTTTTGGATTGTTCATGGAGGACTGGATCGTGACTCAGGTACCATGCACTCTGACTGTCCGTAAATAGTAATGGTGTGGTGATTTTTGTAATTATTTCCTTCAAAATTCCTGATAGCCATGTTAATTCTTTTACACCTTTTGTTATTGCATAATATTCTGCGTCTATAGTAGATAGACTTACCACTGATTATTGTTATGATTTCCAACATATTGTGTTTGTTGATAGTGTAAATATATATGCTGAGATTGACTTTCTTGAGTCATTGTCTGTTGCATAATCAGCATCCACATAGCCATGTAGAGACAGATAGTTGCATTTGATTAGCTCCCTTTTAGTGAAGCATAATCCATAGTTCACTGTTCCAGATACATATCTGAGAACATTCTCGAGCCCTTGCCAGTATTCTAAACCTGGATTGGCCATGAACTTACTTAGGATACTTATAGCATAGGCTAAATCAGGCCTTGTGCATAGCATAAGGTATATTAGACATCCAACACCTACAACATAGGGATAGTGAGCCATAGCCTTATGTTCTTCTTCAGTCTTAGGACGCTTGTCTGAAATCATCTCTATATGTGATCCTAAGGGTACTGAAATAGGTTTGGCTTGTTTCATATTGAATTGAGCTAATATCTTTCGGATATAGTTCCTTTGGACAAGCCATAGCTTTCCTTTCCTCCTCTTTCTAATTATCTGCATTCCTAAGAGCTTTTGTGCTTCCCCTAGGTCTTTTATTTCAAAGTGAGAGCACAATTCAACCTTAAACTCTTGAATTTTATTCAAGTCATTCCCTGTGATGATGAGATCATCTACATAGACTACCATAAACACTTCTTTAGTCATACTAGCAGCAACCTCATAGAACTTTTTGTTCCATTGTCTAGGGGCTTGTTTGAGCCCATATAGGGATTTTTGCAATATGCAAACATAGTCCAACTTGCTTTTATCCTCAAATCCGATTGGTTGCTTCATATATAGTCTCCTCTAGCTTTCCATATAGGAAAGCTATGGAAAGCTATCTTAACATCCATTTGATGGATTTCCCAATCATATACAGTTGCTAGGACTAATATAAGCCTAATTGTCTTGAATTTGACTACTGGAGAAAATATCTCCTTGTAGTCTGTTCCTTCCTTTTGCCTAAATCCCTTAGCTATAAGTCTAGCTTTGTAAATTCTAGGTTCTGCTTCAGTTACTCCTTCTTTTAATTTGAACAGCCACTTATTCTCAATTAATTCGGCTTTGTAAGGTCTAGGGACTAAAGTCCAAGTCTTATTCTTCATTAATGAAGAATATTCCTTCTCACAAGCTTCTTTCCAATTTTTAACATCTTTACTTCTCATGGCTTCATCGTTGGTTTCTAAAGCCTTATTTTCTATATTTGCAGCCATGAAACATGCAAATTCAACCATGTCTAATTCAGTGTACCTTCTGTTAGGTATTATGATTCTTGGTTGCCTATCCCTTGTGAGTTGGTAGTCTTGTAGGTTCTCTTGAATATCATCTGAAGGTGGGTATGAAGCTTCTCCTTCACCCTCATCTTTTGCTTCTTCTATCCTTTCTCCATACTGTGTAGTGCCTTCTGCAGGCTCCACAGCTTCAGATTGTGAACCACCACCTTCTTCAGGTTCTGGTGGTACATAAAATGGGACTAAATCATTTGATGTCCCTAAATTCTCCTGAATGTCACATAGGAGGTCAAAATTTTGTGAATTCTTGTTCAGCAGAGAGAATTCATTTTCATTAAAGATAACATCTCTGCTAACGATTGTTTTGTAGGTTCCCTTTTGGAACAGTAGGAGTTTACAACCTTTAACACCTTCTGGATCTCCTATAAATACTCCCTTGGCTGCTCTAGGCTCTAATTTTTCCTCTTTCTGATGTGCATAGGCTGCACATCCGAAAGTCGTTAGGTGTGAGAGTTTTGGCTTCTTACCACTTCAAATTTTTTGAGGAGTCTTATAGTCATTAGCAGAGGTTGGGAGCCTATTAATTAAATAGGCTACTGTCCTAATTATCTCCCCCATAGAGAATGAGAGCAACCCGATAAGAAAAGCATGCACTTAGTCTTTTCTAGGAGGGTTCTATTCAATCTTTCAGCTACTCCATTCTGTTGTGGAGTAGCTCTAACAGTATTATGCCTTAGGATTCCATTTTTACTGCAGTATTCCTCAAATTCTTTGTTACAATACTCCAGTCCATTATCAATCCTTAGACATTTCAATTTCCTCCTAGTTTGATTTTCCATAAGGGTATGCCACTTTATGAAAATCTCCAGAGCTTCATCCTTTCTCTTCATAGGGTAAACCCAACATTTCCTGGATTTATCATCAATTATGGACATGAAATACAAGTTTCCTCCTACTGTAGGGACTTGAGCTGGCCCCCAGAGATCACTGTGAGCATACTCCATGATCTTTGTAGGTTTCTTAGCTCCCTTTTGAAAAGCTGACCCTGTGGTGCTTTCCTAGCACACAGGGTTCACAAAATTCTAACTTCTGTAGGTTTCCTTCAGGTATTAGACCTTGCCTAGAGAGATGGAGCAGGCTTTTGTTGCCTACATGACCCAACCTAGCATGCCATTGCTTGGTTGGTTCAAGGTTTCCAATTTCTGAAATCTGATTAATTTCAGTTGAGCCTATAACATAATATAGACCCCCCTCCCTCTCCACTCCTTTAATGATGACTCTTCCATCCCTTAGGATTTCTTTAAGCCCATCTTTAGATCTAATTTGAAAGCCTTGCTTATCAAACAAACTTTCCGAGATCAGATTTCTCCTTATTCTAGGCACAAATCTGGCATTGCTTAGGATCCTTCTTTTTTCCATCAAACATGCTGATGGAAATGCTTCCTATGCTCTCTATCCTTTGCTGCCCAGAATCTGCCATTTTAACCTTGGTAGTGACTGGTTTAAATGTTGTAAACTAGTCCTTATGAGGAGTGACATGCATAGTGCACCTTAAATCAAATATCCATTCTCTTCTTAGGTCCCCACAATCCTCAGTCACAGCCAGTATTTCATCTTCACTGGAATCTTTCAGGTTTTTCAATATTTCCTGAAATTCCACTTTCAACTGCCTTATCTCTCTTCTTTTTTCTACAATCCCTTGCAAAATGTCCTTCCTTATCACAGTAGAAGTATGTCTTAGCTTTTCCCTTTTTCTTCTTTTCATTTTTACCTTCCTTAGGGTGTTTTTCTTTCCCACTTCCCTTCTTCCAATTTCCTTTCTTGTTGTTTTTCTTATGAGACTTCTTCTCATAATTATTCTCTACAAACATAACTTCAGCCGCTTTCTTAAATGGTTTCACTTCAACTATTTCTTCTATAAGAGAATCTAAAACCCTTTTTACAGTAAGTGATTCTCCACTAGCATGCTTAAT
>JAOSBP010000204.1:26669254-26689768 GCA_027563825.1 Erythroxylum mucronatum
AGTCGGTGCGAGTAGGGGTCACAATAGCTCGGGTTTGGGCTCGAATTGAAGCTTGATTGATCTCAAGCTAATTGTTAAGTTAGGCTTATATTAGTATAATTTTTTTTTTTTTGGGTAAAAATCAGTTAATTTTTTAACTATTACTTAAAAAGTTGTTTTGAAAAAATTTTATGCAGTTGACTATTTGGTAACATAAAAATAAAAGTACATTTAATTTTAACTATATTTTATTTATAATAAAAACTATTTATGCATATAAATATTATTTAAAGTATATTAAACAATATGCAAGAGATTAGAGAAGATGAGTTTGCAAGATAAACGTGAATATGTGTTTGTGGGTATTGTAGCTAAAAGGGACTAAAAATAGGTTCATTGAAAAATCTACTCGAAAAAGTTATTTTAGAAGTTTTTTTAAGAAGCTTTAAATTTGAGTTTCTTAAAAAGTTGTATTTTAACTGCTAAAAAAGTCAGATCTATTAAAGAAGTACTTTTTATTTTACAGTCAAATACTTATTTTTCTTAAAAATAGCTTTTAAAAAAAGTGTTTATTGACTTTTTAAAAATTCATCCACGCACTAACTTCAAATAGCTTGGAACTCGACTTTATTCAACCTAACCCATTTTTTAAATTAAAAAATAAAAAATAATGCCATTTTTTATAACTATAGGATTTTGGTCTGACTAAGTCAAATTCGGGCATCCCAAGTCGAGCCTCGTCCTGAACTACGAGTCTAAAAACTCAAAACGAAAATGGTAAAGTTCAAGTTGAATCGAGTTTGAGTAAATGCAAATTTTATTGTTAATTTCAAATTTAAGCATTTTTAATGTATTAAATGTATTTTTTAAAGTTTAATTTAATAGCTTCAGGTTAAACCTTTTTGTTATCCCTTATTGGAATTTATAACAAATGATTAAAAATTAAATTGGTTCAATCACAAAAATTTTAAACCGGTCAACATATAAGTCAATCAGCTTATTAATTAATTAATCAGTTTTTTTAAACTAATCGACTTTTTATAAAGTAAAATAAATCAATTAATTTAACAATTTTTAATTAAATTATAGTATCAATCTCATTTAATCATATTTCAAACTATTCAACTTATTTAATTTTCATTAATTTTATGACAATTTAATATTAATTGAACCTTTTAAATTTTAATTTTTTTATTTCAGGTTTAACTTTGGTCTTTATTTAATTATATTTCAAATTCTTTAACTTTATTCACTCTCCCACCCCAAAACTCAATTATTTTAATAATAAATAAATTAGGCCTATTAAACTTTAAATTTAATTTATTACTTCTCTCTAATTTTTTAAACATTAACTTAATAAGCGTTTGTACAAAACATGAAGCGTAAAAATACAAGGGAAAAGGAAGTTGGGGTGAGAGAGGCTCGAACTCTCGACCTCAGGATAACTCAGAAGCTATGAGACCTACGCGCTAGCCAACTGCGCCACCACCCCTTTTGGAAGCCAGAGGCTGCTCAATAGAATATGTTAATTAGTAAATGTGTGCTTAATTAACTCAAACGTTCCAGGGTTTAATTTATAATTAAAGGATTATTTTTCATGTTGGTGATTCGACATAAGATTAAGCTTAATTAAATTATTCTGATATTTATTTTTGAAATTTAATCAGATTTTGATTACTTTATTAAACCTAACATATGCTGGCTCCACAAGCTGAGTCACTAGCCACGATTTCCATGATATGGGCCTCATGGGAATGGCATCATGAAGAAGGGAAGCATATGATGATGGAAAGGACGGTTAGGCTTTCACGAGGGCCCACGTTACCGTTTGTCATTATTAGGCAATGCACATTCTCAATGTCAACATGGCTCCCAGCGGTGTGGGCTTTAAAGGGAGACAATTTCCACATGCCTTTGTTCTTTTCAACCAATTTACAATCATGACCCTTTTATTAAAAAGAAAACTTTTTAAATTTTTTAAAATATATCAATTAAATATTTAAAATTTTAATTTATTATAACGACAATTATAATTAATTAATTAACAATAATGACGTAAAGCGTCACATAAATAGAATCATTTATTGATTAATAAATAAATGTTTTACAATTCATTTTAAGTAATTGGTAAATTCACTTCCGTCAATCCAAACTCAAGCCCGGACTAATATAACTCAATTCGACTTATTGTCATCCATCTTTTGTATATGTAACTCTAGCAAAATAAGTCAATAGCTTTAAAAGGTAGGATTCATTTAGCAATGACATAGAAATGATTTGGCAATGACTTCTTTCCATTGTTGGGCTATAATTAGCAATACCAAAGCCACATTCATTGCCATCATGTTCATTGCTAGTGGAAGTAAAATAACTTTTCAGAAATTGAGTACTTGTTAGGTATGGTGAATGGTGTGAGAAAATTTATTTAAAAAGTTATAATATATTCCAATTTTAATTATTTCAATTTGTCAAGTGTAACTTGCCTCTTAGGAATGGTCGAGTTAGTGAAGCGGAGCAACATGGAGTTAAAAGATCTTATGTTTGATTCTTCCTACTTACGCTCTTTAGACCGGGTACTTAAAAGTTTGAATGTATAAAAAGTATGATTTCACGGAGGAGACCAATATAAGAGTAACTAAAATTTTTGTCTACTTACATTTGCTATGAATGGTGGCAGACAAATGTGGACTTCATGAAAATCACCTCCGACCTCTTAAGATGGACAAGTAATAATTACTTAGGATGGTAAGAAAGCAACATGAGAAAATAAAAAAAAGAAGAAAATGTTTATGTTCTACCTATGAAAAATATAAAAATAAATATAATTTATTGAGAAAAATAATATAAAATATAAATGGATATATCTAGAATAAGTCAACTAAATAATTTATTTAATAAGTCAATAAAATATAATTAAGTTAAATTAATATTTACATATTTAATTCAATTATGAACCATATTAAAAACAATAAGTTAAGGTTCCACCTCAAACAACTTGGTCAAATTTCGCATAACCTTGTTCAACTTTTGAAAGGGTCTCTTGAATATATTAACCTGAGACAATCAATCTTTTAAAAATGGATCAGTTTTACAGTAACAGTATTAAATAAGCCAACTTTTCAATTTAATATTTAATTTTTTGATTCAAATTAGATTAATCATTTTTGTTATAAAACTAATAAATTTATTAATTAATCGGTTAGTTTTTCTTGATTAATCATTTTTATATACCGAAATATACTTATTTATTTTTATTTAATAGTCTTCTTATTAATCAAATTTTAAAATTTTTGATATCTAAGAATAATTTTAAATTATTTGTTATAATTTAATTTAATTTTTAACTAATTTTATGATAGCTTAATACCCGTTAAATTTTTTAAACTTTGTTTAATTTTTAAAGTATTAGAGAAAAATAATAGAATGTCAAAACATGTAAATGATTGAAATATTTTTCTTTAATGGTACTGAAGTAGTCTCCTATTATTTAATGAAAAGATATCTCTTAATACTTCCCATTTAAGCAAGAATCGCATAGGATATTGTTGCTATTGTTATTTATAAAATGATATTAAATTTTGATGGAATTCATAGTAATGTTGTTTAATTAAATTGGTGAAAATAATATGAAAAAACTCATTAAAAATCTTAATTTCAATTTGACCGAAACTTGAAATTTTAAAATTTTAAATCAAATTTGATTTCACTCTTATTTACAATAAATTTTATTTACTAATATCAAATTAAATAGAAAATAGGTTAGATAAACTAATTATATGATACAATTTTTCAAAATTCTAAAATTTAATAGAGTAATATTATTTAGTTAAATAAATGAAAATAATCCAATTAAAATAATGTTATTTTGAACAATAATTTGACTTAAACTATATGTAAAATTTAACTTAAATTTAATTAAAAAATTGAAAAATTATTTTTTCAACTCAAATTTAATCTGATTCCTAATTATAATATTTTTTATTAATTTATTGAATTAAACTCGAATTATTTCACATTTCAATTCAACGTCTAGTCCTAGTGTTCCAAAGGACCCGTGACTGCAACCAATAGTAAGTCATCATAGTTACCTAAGTCCTCAAGCGAATTTGTTTGTTTTTTTTTTTTAAGGGAAAAGAGTACATCAGATACTAATTAGACAAGAGAGAGACGGGAGAAACTGCGTCCCGTCTGATCTTCTAAAATAAGATTCTGGCACCTTAAAGGTGGAATATCAAAATAAGTGATCCCAATGTCGCTAGGACTGGCCTGGGTAGCTAGCCAATCCGTACATCTGTTACTTTTTCGGTGCACATGCCGATAAATAATAGACCAGTTTCGGATGAAAAGCTCGAGGATACCCATGACAAGAGGGTTGGCGGACTTTCTTCCGAGCCAATTTGATTATTGCCCCTTAATTACCACCATTAGCGACTAAGATATTGTTAGGCATGGTCTCTGTTATGACTTCCATTGTTGTTCTTGTTCAACGACCTTAGTTCATCTTTCCAAAGGGTGGACCACAGAAAGAAAAAAAGAAATTATATTATATAGAAAAATCTACATATCTCATTGGTTTGCAGTAAGACACGTGTAACATTTGTAGGCACTTAGCGTGTTTAAGAACCCATACTGCAGTTTTGGGGGTCTGAGCATTATAATAAAGCTCAACATCCACACTGGTCAAGAAAGCAATGAATATGGTTTTGTTTTGTTGGGATTATCTCACCAAACCAAACCCTTTTGTGTATATTTTACTACTTCTAATCATAAATGGTTCTGCAAATTACAAAGTTTGTCTTCTTCCTCCTGCATGGGGTACTTGTATCTGTGCGAGCTGGACAAGTGAGGGAAGGAATGGGAGGAGCCCTTTTTTTAAGGACTCAAAAGTCAGACAACTTGCCTTCTTGGTTCAATCGGTGGAATTTATTTATTTTATGTATTTATTAATTTAATTTTTAATATTTTTTTTGTCTTTATTCATTAAAAAGCTTTTTTTGGGTCAAAAATTATCCTTTTCTTTATTAACTTGAAAGATAATAAATGAAATCAATTAATTAAAAAATTCAATTAGTTGAACCGTAAAAACTTTGAATTGTCAAACTTTTCGGTTCAGTTTTTATCTTTCTGATTTAATTTATTCTAGTAACTTTTGTTATTAAAAATCGATCAATTTATTAGTTAATCAGTCAATTTCTATTAATTAATAAGTTTTAATAAAATAAAATAAATCAAATTATTTTCATTTAATAATCTTTTTTAAATTAAACTTTAAAGTCTTCAAAAGGTAAGAAAAATATTTTTTAATAATATTTTAAATTCTTTAATTTTATTCAATCTTTAATCAGTTTTATTACGATCAAATGTCAGTTAAACTTTTAAATCTTAAATCTTTTTTTAACGGTTTAACTTCTGGTTCATTTTTAAAACATTCAATTTAATTTTAAAATGATAGAGTTAATAAAATTTTAATATAAATCAGATTTAAAAGAGTCAATTCAATTTGAACATATTCTAATAAAATATTGTCACTATTTTAAATAAAATAATATTATTTTCTTTAATAATAAAATTTTTAATTAATCAAAATGACATCTTTATACTTAAATTTTAATTAGCTTTCAAAAAAATCAAGTTTATTCAATTAAATGACATTTATTATTTAATTTTAAATTATTAATTTATATGACATCTTATTCCAAACATGTAATTTATAAATTTATTATATCTAATCATCAATTTACTCATAAAAATTAAGGCTGTAAAGTTGCACCATTCTTACAAAAGTTTCTTCATTTTGGCTCACAAATGTAGGGCTTTAGCCTTTTAGGTACCTTTCAAAAGTATAGATGAAGAGGGAAAGACATAGATGCCTTTTGCCAGTTTGTCACTAACTATTTCAGCCTTTTTAACACAGGGCAGAGCACCTATGAGTTGTGGGTTGAGTGAGTGAGTGAGTGATGCTTTTGAGTGCCGCTTTAAGTCAGAGACAAGAGACATCATGGCTAAAAGCTAATGAACCAGCTCATTCACTACCATGGACCAACCCAAAAAAAAAAGGAAAATTAACTAAAAGGCTTAAATCTCACAAAATCCCATGCCCTAATCATTAGAATTTTTACATTTTTAAAAAAAAATAGGTTTTGTAAGTGAAAAAGTAAGAATTGCACTTTATAAAAGACTATCCCAAAATCTTGTACAATCACTCATGATAATAATTATGAATTGTACATTTGTCCCCCCTTTTTATTAAAAAAAGTAATATTAAAAGTTATAATTAATTTAACCAGTTTAATTGTAAAAATTTTGAACCATATAAGTTTTGGTACAGTTTGATTTATTTTAATAACTTATATTCTTAAAAATAATCAATTCGTTAATTAATTGGATAATCTCTTTCAATAATGTTTAATTCCTTAAATTTATTCAATATTCAGTCGATTTTATGACAGTTTAATATCAGTTGAACCTTTTAAACTTTAAATTTCTTGTCTTACCAGTTCAACTTTTTAGTTTTTAAAACATTGAAAAAAAAGAAAAGAAAAGTTACAAAAATTTCTTGAAACCCTACATTTCAAAAGTTTAAGTAACCAAAGTTTGTTTTCTATAATTGAAGTGAAAAAGACCATCCATGATCTATCAATCAATGCAAAAAGATTATCAACTTTTTGGATATATCATACACAATATCGATTTCTTCAACATTAGATTTATAATGATAATAATCACAACAAGTTTCAGAGAAGGTGCGCTTTTGATTTGTCAACTCTCTTTTTTGTCCACTTTTTAATTTTCCCCTTTATATATAACTTAAGAATTGGACAACTTTAGGAGGAGCTTATGCGGTGGTTGGAGGTATTTGTCAATGGAGTTTTGGCGGGAAAGAAGATCTTTTTTTTATACCCACTTCCATGGAGTTTTGGCACAAAAAAGAAATATTTATATTTGAATATTTAGTACTAGTAAATATACTTGTTCTTGTATATTTGTATATATAAGATAATAAAAGTTAATGGTAGTTTTCATGAGAAAGACGACTTGTAGTTTAATAAGTTCAAGGAGATTTGGTAAGATAATTAATTAAAAAGGACTTGACATTTATATATTTTTCAAGGAAATTTGTCATTTTTTAATATACAAACTAAAAGTCACTATTTTTAAAACATATTAAATAATTTATTAATTACATATAATGACTCATAAATTACAAATAAATACAAGACAACTTGTTCATGTAATACAAGAATACAAGTCAACTCACTTATTTTTATATACTACTTCAAACATAAGTAGAAATAGTCTTTCATTAATTAGGGATAAAGCTACTTATTATTAAACTTTTCTAAATTCATGTGTTAGCGAAATTTTTACTGGATTATTGTTGTTTAAGAAGAACACATAATTAAATAATAGCATAATATTAAGAATCCAAGACAAGGGTATTATCAATTTCCTCATTTAGTGGATTAGTACAACTTAAAAAATACAATTAGTATTTAGTACAATAGAAAAACATGAATTAGTCAAAAAGAAGACAAAATTCCAAGAGAACATATCGAAGTACTCATTGAACAAGATTGGCGGCGCCTAAGGATTCCCCAAATCCCGCCACCAATTACTCCTACTTATTATTATTAAACTATCAAAAAACAAAATCCAGTAAATAAATAAGGAACTAGTTAACTTACCATTCCTCTTTTTCTTTACCTGTCTGACATAAGTAATATCATTAACACAATCCAACTAAGTGAAGGTGTACGAGGATCCAAAATGTGTAGGATGAACTTGTAAGAGTTTTTTTTTCCCCCTAAACCCTTTGATTCAAACATGTAATTCAACAAAAAGACAAATGCATTTCGATTAGATACAGATATGATCTAAAATGGGACACTACAATTTGAGGAGATCATGGCTTCTGTACATGGGTGTATAATGATTAGAGAAATATAAGGTTACTGTCTGAAGAAAATTAACATGCTATTATTTACATATAATTAAGGGAAAAAAAAGTTCTAATTCATGGTTGATTGAGAATGTTAGATGGAAGAGACACAAGAAATATTCTTCTCTTTCATGCATTGATCAAGATACTCACCGCCATTTTTGATGCTTCGGATACATGTATGTATGTGTGTTTGCTGTTTACTGATTAATCTGAAGAACATATCCATGACTCCACCATTCCTTCGCTTCTTGTACCCACATTCTCTGAGGCCTTATCGCCATGAAAATCTGATGATGGAACCGAGTAGTGAGCTTTCCCGTTGGTGATTCGCTGCGAGTTGTTGAAGCTGTTTGCATTGATGGACCTCAAGAGAGCTTGATGTTCACCCTCGTTTGACCCAACTCCATCTTCCCAGTTCTGCGAATTGTTGTCACTCCGCCGCAATGTGGAGGTGTCTGATGATGGCGGTGCCATGTTTTGAAGAGTAGTGAGGTTCGTGTTGATATGACCGTGGCTCAAACCGAAGTCTTCCAAACCACCCATTTTGAGATGCGAAACACTGGACGGAAGGTCCGAGGATGGACCTTGTTGTTGGGGTTTTGTGGTGCCGAGAATCGGAGGGTACTTAGGAGGAGGAGATTGGAGGAGAGGGTGGAAATTGAGAATTGGGTTTTGCATGTTGATGTTGAATAGATTGTTCTGTGACTGCTGTTTGAAGAGGCCTAAATCAGAAGGTAGTTGGTAGTTAATGGAACTTGAACAAGAATTACTAGTAGTAGTGACAGTGTTGGAACTAGTACCAGTCGTATTGATGTTAGAGGTGGTAGTCGAAGCTGTGGCGTTAATAATAGAAGCTGAAGAAGAAGAAGAGAGGAAAGAAGGAGTTATCTGCGACGAAGCAGGCGGAGGCGGTGGTTGGAGTTTCTGAGCAAAGGGCCTTAAAAGGTACGGCGGCGGTGGTGGTGGTGAAGGGTCCAAATGGGAAGCTGCCGATCTTAAAGCAGAGGCACTGCCGAAAAGGTCGAGTCTTGTTCTTGGGAAAGGTGAGGATGTGAAGGGTGGTGCAGGAATCCCAGTGAACTCCTGAACCATGGCTCGGAAATTGTTGGTGTCTGTGGTCAAAAAAGTAGTAGGTGCACGCCTTGAAGCTCTGGATCGTTTTTTGGGATTGCGAGTAGTGGTGTTGTTGTTGGTCTGATCATTTGAGCTTGAAACTCGAGGATTGGTATTTTCTATTCCCGGCAGGACCTGTGAAGAACTGAAACTAGTTCTGCTCTGTGTTTGGTTGGTGAAGAGCTGTTGGGTAGGTGAAGAAGTGGACATGAAGCCACCAAGATCAGTGCAACTTGGGTCAGATCTCAGGTTCTTGGACCAGACAGCATCGAGATTGAGGAGGGAATTCGGGTTGGTGAGTGGTGGTGCGGGTGATCTAGACAAAGGATCGAAGTAGTTCGATAAGGGGTCAAACATAGATGACGATAAAGAAGGGTGGTGGTGGTAGTAGTGGTGGTCCGTTGGCGGCGGCTGTTGCGACGGCGGGTTGGACATGGAGCCAGCAGTATGGTTCAAAGGGCTGTTGTTATTGTTACTCAAGAAAGCCGAGATCGACTCAGCTCGTGAGTCAAACTCTTCATCTCCACCACTTGAAGATTGCATACTTCCACTATTACCAGAATCCATGTTTCTCTGATTCTCTCCTCCAGAGACAGAGAGCCCTACAGATATGAAAAGACAGAGACACAAACGTTCTTGTTACACAGATTCTGTTGAAGATGAAACAAACAAAGCAAAGAAAGAAAGAGAGAGAGAGAGATATTTTGGAAGAGAAGAAGATAAGAGAGTAAGCTATCAGAAAGTACTACCCAACATAAGCTAGCTAGCTCTCTTTAAAGCTCTGATCTGAAACCAAGACTTGCTTTTTCTCTGTCTTTGTGCAAAAGGGTATGTGGAAAGAATGGAATAAACAGCCCACGGATCATGAAATTGATGGTTTCGATTGGTTTCACTTACAGCAACTGATATAGAGACACAGAAATAAAGAAAGAGAGAGATAAAAGAATTAACCCTTTTCTGGCCTCTTTTTGCTAAATATAGGTTGGCAATGGAGAATTAGGGTTTGCCAAAGCAATAGACACATGACAAGAGTCTCTTCTCTTCTCTGCTCTTATCTCTCCATACCTTTTCTTCTTCGGAAAACAGATAGAGAGGAAGAGAGAGTGTGTGTGTGGGCGTGCTGGTGACAGGCTATAGGAGGAGGAGGCCAATGGGTCAAAGTAAGTGAGAGTTGTGGTTTTGATTCACTAATGTGAAAAGAAGACAAAAAATATGTGTGATTAAAAAATATTTATATTACACTATTAAAAAAATCAACTTTTGAAAATACCCTTTTAATATTTTTTTTTCTTATTTATGTTGGGAAATAATAATGATTTGGCCAAGCAAACATAATGTTGAATGGTTCAAAGGAGAAGGGTAAAAACATCAAAGTAATTTATAAATTATTGTATATTTAAAATTTTATTTAAAATTTGTAAAAAATAAAACACTCATTTAATATAATACTTTGAAATTTTAATTTTGGAAACAAACTTTCTATTAATTAGAATTAAGTTTACGTAATATTTATCGGGTTTTTGTTAGTTATTATAATAATTTAATTATAATTATGTGCATTAAAAATTAAATTATTTATTAATTTAAAAAGATCCTCCTTACAAAAATGTAATAATTTCTATAAGAATTTCACTTTTTTTAAAAAATTACAAAATAAAGTATAAAAATTTAATTATTATATATATATTTAAAATTTTAGACATATACAATTATCATCTTTATCCAAAAACCTCATTATATCTTGAGTATTGAAGAACCTCAGAGAATCTTTTCCACAGTTGTCTTGGATTCAGCATCATCTTCTTCACCACCGTCATCATGTTAAAAGCCCTCCATTACTCATTTTCTTCGTGTACAAATTACTACACAGAAAGTGAAAAAAGCAAGAAGAAGGAAAAGTTATGAACAGTTTCGGAGGAAAGGACAAGGAAACTCCATGGATGGAGAGGTATGGATAGATCAGTTCAACAACATCCCAAGTTCGCTACAACCATCGGAACTAAACCAAAAGCTAAAAAGAAAACTATATAATCATCTCATTTTCTTCATGCTATACCATTAAATATCATTACCAACTCGAATACTTAATCTTATTGTTGTTACCAAACTTGGGTGTTGAGGAGACGTGTCTGATGTATGTGTGTGTGTGTGTGTGTCTGTTGTTATTACTACTCTTTACGTGTTTTTACGTTATTCTCTTCTTTTATACATACCTATACGCTCTCTCTGCTATTTTTTTGCCCCCTACATCACCAAACCCTAACCCTAAAAAGACGATATCTATGAATGATAGTCCAAGTATGCACGTAAATGCTCCGTGACATAGAAGAATCAGAGCATGTACTCTTATCAACTATGGACCACTTAATAAAATTTTGACCATTAAAAATTAATTTTTTTTACAATAGTATTAAAATATTACAATTTTAATATTACAATTTTAATACAGCAATAACAATCCAATAAAAATCTCGTAAACATACAGAATTTGGGGAGGTTCGGCGATACGTAACATTACCCTTAATTAATAGACATGTTTCCGAATGATTCACATGAAAAGAAAAAATAAAATAAAGTTAAAATAAGTAATAAATTAAATAATATGATAAAATAAGCAAGGTAAAATAAATTATTATTATTAATTTTATTTTTAATAAAAATAATAACTCTTGTTCAGGTAAATGATTATATAAAATAAGAGAGCGTAATTATTTTAAAGCTTTAATAATCACTTGACCTTATCATGTCCCATCTAAGTTACTTGAACCAGTAAAACTGGTTAGGTCATTTTAAGGATATGTGGGGTCTATCTTGGCCAACCAGAAAGAGATGGAACTTCCATTATTGTCAATGGAGCTTGTGGCTAAAATTGAGGTTTACTTACTCTGGACCGCTTGATTGATGGGATCTTCTTCGATGGCTGGCTGGTGACACAATAATATTTGAGATTTTTATTTTTTTATGGAAGGAATTAATGCTTCGTCAATATTTTAAAAATTAAATCCACGAAATAAAAAGTTTCAAAATTAAAACTGAGGTCAATTTTGAGAATCTTGGAATGAAATTTAAAATTATCATTATCTATAAAATTAAAGTTTAATTAAAAATTGTTAAATAAAAATTAATTTATTTATTCTAATTTATAAAAATTAATTAATTTACAAATTTAATCGAATAATTACTAAATTAATTGATTTGCAATAATAAAAATTATTTAAATAAATCGAACGAAAAGATTAGTTGGTTCAAAAATTTTATTATTAAATTAACTAAACTGATTCAAATTAATAATTAATTATAATAGTCGGCCATAATGAATTTCCAAAATAATGCTCAAGAGGGTTTGGCTAAACAGCCTTTTAGGGGGGGTTTAATTGGTGGAGTGAAGGGTATGGAGTCAAAAGGTCATATGTTTGAATTCTCCTATCTACACTCTTTTGATTGAGTCTATCGTACAAGGCTTGCCTAATACGGAGTATCCGATTTGTGTGATTTGTAGGCTATTGTGTCAATCCGAAGATTTATCTAATGCGCATCCAAATGATAGCAATTACGGGTTCTTCCGTTTCTAATCAAAAAATTAAAAAGCTTGTTAAACCTCTTATTAATAATTATGGGGTGAACTAATTTTAATTACAATTTGTAGTGAATAACGAGAAAAATATGCATTTTTATTCCTTCAAAATTGTCAAAAAATATTGAGATAAGGAAAAAAAATTGCAACCAATTTTAGTAGTTATTAATGACTATTATTATTATAAATAATAAAATAATTTTTATTTAATAATGATAATTATCAAATATGGCACATTTTTTAATCATTAACAAAGAATAGGAATTTAAAATAATAATAATATAAAATTTTGATAAAACGAGTGCTTGAGAAAGAAAGTACGTGTCCAATGAATCAATCACAGAAGTCGGTAATATTAAATCGGTTTCTAAGTAAAATTTATTTGTTCTCGTCAAAAAAAAGTAAAATTGATTTGTTTTTACTTTTAGGTACGTATAATATTTTTTCTGTACGTTGAACATGATTTGGAAAGCGCAATTTACCAATAAAATTTACCTACAAAATACCTTTTTTTTTAACGAAGGTCCCGGTAGTTGTTACCCTTTAAATACGTATTGAGTAAAATTTCAAATTGACGTCATAATTTGCAATCACATTAACGGAATACTTTCCACTAGACAAAACTTGTACGATAGACTAGATCGAGTAAATTGTGCTTCAAAAATGTGTTT
Organism: Erythroxylum mucronatum; assembly: GCA_027563825.1. Classification (NCBI taxonomy): domain Eukaryota; kingdom Viridiplantae; phylum Streptophyta; class Magnoliopsida; order Malpighiales; family Erythroxylaceae; genus Erythroxylum; species Erythroxylum mucronatum. Next base: position 26,682,534 of record JAOSBP010000204.1, read on the forward strand.
TACGTTTAATTTTTAATCTAAGTTTATCTCTAAAAATAAATAATTTTTTCAGTTCAGTTTATTTTAACCCGACATTTAATTTGCAGGAAATAGTTTCGTGTAATAAAAGAATATTAAGTTTATAATATTGGCTAGAGATAAACTTAACTTAAACATTATTAAAATTGTCTTAAATTATTAATTAAAATTAAAATTAATTAATTTGAATGGTGTTTAACAACCGAACCGAGTTATTACATATTAGTGATATATATAGTTGATATATTTTTTAATCGAAATCTAAAAGGAGTTTGTTATTAAAAATGTGAAAGATAAGAAGATTTCTTAAAATATAAAAAAGCTATATATCTTTGATCTTAATAATAAATATACGTATCGTAATTTGTATGGAGTATAGTGTAGTGAAGGCACCAAATTCTCATTCTCCAAATATATTCTCAAAATCGGAATATTTGGTCTGTCTGTCTTTGTTCTTTTGCATTCTATTCGTAGTTTCTTGTCATGTGTTATTCCTCACCATCCATTCATAGATTCTTAACAACAATACAGCTATGGAATACATTTCCATTACTTTAAGTAAATTAGCTTTTAGCCTTTGCCTTTACAACATGAATAATTAAGCAACGGATACATCGATAAGACTGAGCATCTGATGAGCATATTCGACAACAAATCGGACATCACCAAAACTATTGACATAAGTTAGACTCTTAGGCGATTACAAGTTTTGAGTTTAACTTCTCCTAAAACGCACTTTGAACCGGAAGATATGTCGTATATTTAAAAATCATTTAAGCATTTTTTTATTTGCTTAATGTGGTATTCTTGACGGACCTTTTGTTAAAAAACATTTAAAGTATACTTAAGTTGATAAATTTTAATTAAAATTAATAATTTTATTTTATTAAAGGTTAACTCCGTACATAATTTATTGAAATAATATAAAAATTATTTAACCGATGATGAAATTAAATTTAAATTTTGATAAAACTTTAAGAATTAAAATATAATTTTCCTACTTAATTACGATAACTTACTATTTAAGGTCTATTAACTTATTTAATACACACAATTTAAAACATATTTAACAATTTATTTCGATACATCATTAAAAAATTTCCCATTATAGTAAAATTTAATTCTAACCTCTTCTGATTATTATTGTTTTAAGAAGATGGATATGGATCGTTCAAGCCAATATTTAAAGTTGATGTTACGTAATGTGACAAACCATTGTGGGTCATGATCTAGAATGCCAACTTTCCACAAGAATACCTAACCCCAATAAACCTTTACTTAAAGATTCATAGTGATTAGATCAGTGAGTAGACATGATGTCAATTATAGATGAACACGATTTTGAGTTGATAATTAACTTTGAATTTTTAAAATTTTAAATTTAAGTTTAAATTGTTCAAACTTATTCTAACCCGAAATTTAAAAATTTTAAACTAAATAATATTATTTTGTGAAATTTGCAATGAACTTATGGGTCCACACGAGAAAGAAAGTTAGACCACATACAAGCTCAGGTGAGATTCCATTATAATTTCTAAAACTAATTGACAATAGGTGGAGTAGTCCACTAAACTTATATGTTAGTATTCTTTTCTCTTTTTTTTTCAATTTAGGACACTCACATGCGGATATTATCAACATATTTTAAGATTTAAATTAAAAATTAATCCAATTTAGTTTAATATATGTTTTTATCATACAAATGGTGCAATGTTAATCATTTTGTAATTCTAGTTTATATTTATTTTTAAAGTGTTGCTTTTAAAATCTTTTCATCTCGTATTTGCTAATTTTTTAACTCGGTTTTTTAATTTTTTTAATTTAGTTTAATAATTTTTGCTATTAACAACTAATCAATTTAATAATTAATCAGTCCGTTTTATAAGCTGATTATTTTTTATTTAATAATCTCTTTCTTTAATTAAATTTTAATTTTTTAATAAGTAAGGATAAATTTTTAATCATTTTTTAAAATTTTAAAATTATATTTTTAACTAAAAATTTAATACTAATTGAATCTTTTAAATTTAAAATATATTTATCGGTTTAAATTCCTTAATTTAGGAAATTAAATTAAGAAGCTATCGGAAACATGAGACGTGAATTGATTTTCCCGAACTATTAATTCATGTGTACATACACGATTGTCGTGTCTCATAATTAAGCGTGGGGCCACAGAGTTGAAAGAGAACTTGGTCCATATGTATATATATATATATTTGACTAAAAGCTTTTAATTTTTTCTTACTTTTATTTTATTAGCATAATTAATTTATATTTTATGCTTTATTATTGTGATAACCGGAACAAGTTTTAGGGATTATTAAGATTTAAAATTCAATATTTTAAATACCGGAATAGAAGTTTAAAAGATTCAATCAAACTTAGAGTTTTATAAAATTAGTTAAATATTGAATAAACTTGAAATTTTTTAAAAATGATTAAAATTTTGTTTACACTCATTGAAAATTTTAATTTTCAATAAAAATATTATTGAATAAAAATTAATTGATTTATAAAATTGATTAATATATAAAAACTGACCGATTAATTAATAAACTGGTAATTTTTAATAAAAAATTATTAAATTAAGTCAAAAAATTAAAAATCAAATAATAAATTTGGCAGATTCAAAGCTTTCACTATTATACCGATTGAACCGGTTTAATTTTTAAAACATTACTAAAATTTTCGGGACTAAAATAAATTTAACAACTTGTATTAAGAAATGAATATTTTAAGATAAAAATTTAAATAATCACTGTAGTTTAGAAAAATCTACTTCAAAAGACTGCATGTGCCTCCGTCATTTTGGACATTGGAATTTAGAAACTGATATCATGATTGAATTAGATGCTCTGTTATACAATTCAACTTACATAAAATTCCAGTCAAAACATAAAATCAATCCATCGAATCCTACATCATTTCAGATAACTGGAGTATATTATTCCCTTTTTTAAATTATATATATATAATGTATTTTAAATATTTTTTAATAAATAAAAGATTTAGTGAATATTTTTTTAATAAATAAGTGATTTAGTGATTCAAAATTAAAGAATACATTTAATTTATTCATTTTTTAATTAATTTACAATTAAAATCAAATAAAGGATTATATTTCCACGTCTGCAATAATTTTCTTTTTTAGAATTATCTTATGTGGTATAATGCTTAATGGGAATTTATTGTCCTTAAAAATAAAAAAATGCATTTTTTAATTTCCAAATTTGAAGCGTCAAAACTTCAAAGGGAGGAAATTCTTGGTCTAAGTCAAACATTATAAAAGTCCAAAGAGTTATAGTGGTCAGGTGGTCCAGTTCCTGCTGATGTTGTTTGTCTGAGTTTCTCTTGGTCTCTTTGATTTTTTTTCTTGTAGAGGACAGGCACCGGATCCAAGAAACTCGAACCAGCTTATCTTAGGTTCCAGCAACTATTGTTGACATATCGTTGGCAACCTAACCAACGACAAGCTCTGTCCTAGGTTAATGTGTAACTTTTGGTAGATAATGAACCAGGAGGCCCGTGAAGTAATTGGGAGAGAATTAACAGTTTCCTTCTAAGAAACATCTATTCTGAATGTATGTCCCAGGTTAATGTGAAACTTTTGGTTGCTATGATAATGAAGTAATGAACCAATGAATGAAGCGATTGGCTTGGCGAGTTCTCTCAGCATCTCGACTGGTGCAACCTGATGGCAGCTGAACTTTGGGAAGTCTATGCGGGACTGTCGTTAGCTTGGGATTGGGGATTCCGCTGGATCGAACTAGAGCTCGACTCACTTGCAACGCATCGTCTCCTATCTTTCGCGGAGCATCGCTCACAAACTAACCACCCCATTGTCATGGGAATCTACGAACTGCTCATGAGGAATTGGTCTGCTGTTTATCATCACGTGTATCAAGAGAGCAATAGATATGTGGACTGACTGACTTCCCACGCAGTTCATTCCGATGTCGGCGTCACCTTTTTTGCTTTTCCACCCATAGGGTGCCAATATGTCCTCTTTGAGGATCAGTCGGGGACTTGCTTCCCACGACTAGTTTTGTAATTTCTGTTGTTCGTTCCCTTTAAACAAAAAAAATGAAGCGATTCATCCATTCTAAATGCATGTCCTAGGTTAACGTTGGCGTTACTAAAGTAGTCGCCAAAAATAGAAAAGTATAGCATGATCAGATAAGGGTAAATGATACCTTTTAAAGTTCACCAAAACAGTATAGTTAATTATTAGGAGATGTTTACTCTAACGCTCGCGTCATGCAATTATCACGTAGGAAGTCCAACCCAACATCCTTTCTGCCAGCGACGAATCCAGGATTTTAGTCTTGGGGGGGCTGGCGCCTATATATATATATATTCTGAAAAATTTTTGGTCTGGGGGGCTGGCGCCTATATATATATGTATATATTCTAAAAACTTTTTAGTCTGGGAGGGCTATAGCCCCTACCAGCCCCCTCCTAGATCCGTCCCTGCCTGCAGGCCTCACCTGCCAATAATGGAAATGACACTAACCAAGTGAAGGGTCTTGATACGATGCAATGGGTGCAGCGTTGGACCAGCAGAGGCGTCCATTTCTACATACCAAAATAAAGGTGGGCTAACAACAAGCATAAAAGACAAAAAAAACACATAGGATGGATACCGGCGTCAGATTTTGTAGCATTTAGGAAAATAGTGCCTGAGAGAAAAAAAAGGAGCAATGTTCGACAAAAGGTTCGTTTAAGGGGACGTTGTATTATTCTTGATGATGAAGTTGTCAGACTTTCCATTTTAAGGAAATATTACATTAATTGAAGAATCTTGAATGTATAATTCTTACGTAAGTACATATTACAAATCTGTTTATGAACAAATTAATTCTTTTCTCCAACCATTTTATTTACAAATGCTTTTAACGGATTAATTAGCATTTGTTCACTCTAAATCCTAATAGATAAAGAAATAATCAATTAATTCCTTTATAATTTAATTTGATACATTTATTAGATGATTAAACGTAACTAGTTATCCAGTGTGTTATATTCTAACATTCTCCGATTTGATTTAATCACAAGATAATTATAAAATAAAATAAAATAACTTCAATTGAATGAAAAATAAATACTAAAAGTTCAACATAAGTGATTTGGTATGATAAAATAATAAATACAATTTAAGGTGATTGTGCATTATTTGTACATATTAGGTCCAAAATAATAATATAAACAAATTCTATCATGGTCAACGATTATATCTCATAGACTTTTCTGGTAAAATTGTTGAAAAATTAGGGCAGGTCTGATCTTGTGGGCAGCAGAATAATTACAAAAATTTTTCATATTTAATTCCCAAAATTCAAGATCATTTAAAATTCTATAAAATGATTAACACATAAATCATAATAAAGTATGAATCGTAATTCATACATTTTTTCAAAGTTTGATCTTTTTCGACTCATCTCAACCACTGTAGCCGCATAAATATTCGGCCTCTGACAATATCCACAAAACATCTTGAGAACTCTGTAATTATTACAGAAAAGGTTAGACAAGGGGTGATAGTTTCCTTAGAACTTAAACCTATTTATAATATGTTTTGAATATTTAAGTAATTTAATTAAAATTAAATTCTATTATAATTCTAATTAATAGCAATTATGCTCAAATAAAATCTAATATCTCATATTCATCATTATTTATTAAATATCTCATATTTATTCATAAAGTTTATTAAAACTCTTTTCTCTCTTTAACTCGTCCTTTGTGTGTAACCAATTAGCTTCCTAAATATGTTGACAATGAATATAGATTACAATGAATATAGATTATAATGCTAAATTATATTTAGGATTAGACAAATTAAACTCCTTTAATTTATCTTTAATTATTTAATTAAAAAATGTATATCTATAAATCAAGATTGACCTCTAGCAATACATCATGACTATCCAAATATTTAGGAATGTTAAAGCAGTTTTGACTAACTTTTTTGTGCATTACTTTTTTTGTATAATTTAATCATTTCAACATACAATGTTCGGATTAGATGTAAAGCATGAAATTAATGTCTACTCTATTTTGATTCCAATCATATTAATTCTTCACCATTAGTAATTGATTCAATTAATGACATTTATAAACTATTTTATAAAGTATCATTCCACCTTGGCCAAAGATTTCTCAAATCAATACTAATTGAGAACAATTGAACGTTTTTTGGATGATGAATTTTATATTAGTCACTGAACTACTTTCATGTAATCCATGCTACATCCATTAACTACCAACTAAGCTATCCTTGACTAGAACATGTCATAAGTAGTGTCAAAATATATCAATCCCTATATAAGATAATTTTGGAGATCTCAAGTCCAATAATCATACAATCATCACAATTAGAATTTTCATAGACACAAATAATACTCCAAATGGATTTGTCATTTGAGGTCAGTTCATTGAACTTGTTTTTTAATAAGCACCCATATGTTTGTTTTAGTATCTCTATATTTTAGTTTATGAGATCGACTACTTCTTTAATAACGAAACACATAATGTATGTTAGTCTTTTTACATTTTATTAATATCTTGTTTTAATAGAATAATAACTAGGAACTAGGGATGATAGTGGGTTTTCAACCCGATTAATATCCGCACTACCCGACCCAATGGATTTGTATATGGGTAGTAAATCGTAAAAATCGATGGATATGAATATGGATATGGGTTGAGTCATAAAAAATGAATATGGATATGGGTATAGTAAAACCCGAACCATGGATACCCATATCCTACCTGTTTTTTGTTAACTCTATTTTATATATTTTTTCTTGTATATGGGTAGTAAATCGTAAAAATCGATGGATATGAATATGGATATGGGTTAAGTCATAAAAAATGAATATGGATATGGGTATAGTAAAACCCGAACCATGGATACCCATATCCTACCTATTTTTTATTAACTCTATTTTATATATTTTTTCTTGAATATTTATAGTTAAATATAATAAAATATTAAAATTTTATAAGAAGAAACAACTTTAAAATCTTCACTTTACTCCTCAGTACTTACATTTTTTATCATATTTTATTTTCATAAATGATGATAATAATGCAAATGATATGGGGATGGAGTTTTAAATGTTGTGGACTTCACGTAAAGACAATTTGAAGCTTTAGTTATTTCAATCTTTGTTCCAGTTCTAAATTGTGAAAAATGTATGTTGTCTTTGTAC
>JAOSBP010000204.1:26723836-26733884 GCA_027563825.1 Erythroxylum mucronatum
TGTGTGATGGATTGGAAATATTGAAGTGTTTTTGTGTATGGTTGGTTTTGGATAAACTTTTGGCTAGTGAAATTTTAAAGGAGATGCTGCCAAATTTTTGATAAATTAAGGGATATGTTTTGAATATGAAGGACTAAATGGATTGAGGAATTGATGAATTTCAAATTGGAAATTGAATCAATTATGAATGATGTGTAAATGAAAAAAAATGAAGCGATATTAGTTAAGCTACGATTCGTTTGCTTCGAGTTGGGCTCCGGAAACGGGTCCCAACAAATAGGAATACTGCCACCATTAGCAACTTGAATTTGTGATGATCCATGATAACCACAAACATTTGTTAGCATACTAGATGAATTGGTCATGTGATTTGATGCAGCAGAGTCAACAAGCCAAAACTGAGATGAGAGATGACTTTTACCTTGAAGCCCTAAGGCTGAGAAAGCAGAAACAATCATTTGTTGGACCATTTCTGGAGTAACACCTGCAGTAGCAGTTGGTGCAGCAGGAGCAGTTGATGTAGCATGCACTGTTGGAGTAATTTCAGCTTGAAAAGCACTGATTTTACGTGGTGGACGCGTGGGACATTCCTTGATGATATGCCCTTGCTGTTTGCAATAATTGCAAAATTTCTTCTTGCAATTCTTTGCAATATGTCCGTATTCTTTGCAGCTATAACATTGCATAGTGCTCATATTTCTCCCACTTCCTTGTCCCTGTACAGCAAAAGTAAGAGTATTTCCTGGCTGAAATGTGTGTTGGGTGAGCAACCTTTGTTCTTCGCGAAGTAATTCTCCAAAACAATCATCCAATGATGGCACCGGCGTACGATTCATCAAGTTAGAGCGAATATTCTCAAACTCACTCCTGAGTTTCATTAAAAATTGATCACGTTTGCTTTGTTCATGAATATCTTGCACAACTGAGATGGATTCAGCAGTAAGGTTGGCATAAACAATATCAGTAAACTCTGCCCATAAGTTCTGAAACCCAGAAAAATATTCTTGGATAGACAGAGTGCCTTGAGAGAAATTGGCAATGTCACATTCCAATTGAAAACGTCTAGCGGTATTGTCTTGATTGTAAGACTTCTTCAGATACTCCCACATGGATTTTGCTGTTTGAAATCGCTTGAGATTAAGGACCATAAGTGGATCAACAGATCCTGAAATCCAAGTCATCACCCAAGCATCTTTGGTTTTCCACAAAGATAATTTTGCTGCTTCTGTTGGGGCTGGATCAGACCCATCTATGTGACCAAGTAATTCTTTTCCCATGACGAATAGTCGAAACTGAAATTCCCACGCAGAATAATTCTTTCCAGTAAAACGAACATTAAAGGTCTCAGAATTGTTTGATGTCATTTTCGAGGATAACAACAGAAATTTCAAAGAAGAAACCAAGACCAGATCAGAAAATGGCCAAGAAGCAAGAACTGAAAACAAGATCAGATCTGAGGAAACAAAAGGACCAAGAGCTGAGAAAAATTTCAGAATTGTGTCTCTGATACCATGTCAATTTGGCTGAATGTCTCTCAACATGAGAGTGTCTTTCATTATATAGGAAAACTATTAATCACATTACAGAAAATCAGATCCAAAATCAGCTCCTAATTGCTACAATTAGTGCCTAAATATAGTAACTTATCTACAGAATAATTACAAAGATATTTACAATTAATAATACTCTATATGGAAATAATATATGCACAGTTGACCTTACTAACGACTAGTACAACTAAAAACGCAGGAAGACTTCAGAGGCCAATTGTCAACATTTAGCTATTTGGTTGGCTTCGAGTTAAAAGTCTAAAATCACTGCACCTGGAGATGGAAAAAGTAGCAGTGACACTACAACTTCAAGAAACATAACAGAAGTCTTTCACCGCCACAAACAGGTAAAAGTGTCAAAGCATGCACATATGGAAGATGCAATTTCATGTCACCTTCTGCATCCTTCTTTTCCTTTATTTATAATATTAGTATCCCTTTCAAGGGTCACAAGAAAAAGCTTACGCTTTGTTCCTTGAATATCTGGAAGATTAAAAGTAATGCCCATTTGAACATGTAGACTCAACTGGGGTTCATCCAGAATTTTGTCTTTATCTATCTCTCTTTTGACATTTTGTACCTTTCCTTTTCTTCTTTCTAGCTAAAAAGCTTCGAACTTTGAAATGTCAATAATGCAGAAAGGAATTCAAAGGCGTTTGCTTTTAATGGAGGGATCAAAGTGTTGAGCTACAGAAAGTGATTCAGTGAGTTTCCTTCTTAACAAGGAGTTGCTTTGTATGAGTCAATAAGGGTATGTTGGTGACCAGTGATGACATTTTTGAGATAAGCAAGCAGAGAAGTTATGTTCATCGAACCCATTTCCCTCGATCAAGTCATTTTTTGTATAGTTCTTCATAATAAGTTCTTCAACAAATACAAACAAATTAGAAAAGGTCAGATGGCCTTAGAATTTTTGAATTGTGTTGGCATTGTCAAAAGTAAGTTAAACATGCATGATTGTTCTTTATCCGATCGACAGAGATTGTCGTTATTTATATAAGAATTTGAAATTTAATTAAAAAATAATTATTAAATTAAAATTAATTGATTTATAAAAATTAATTAATTTATAAAAATTAATCATTATTAAAATAAATTAAACAAAAAATAAAATAGTTCAAAAATTTTAAGATTAAAACTAATTGAGATTTTATTCAGTATCTTAAGTTAATGCTTATACGAAGAGGGCCTTGAATTCTTGAGTTCAGATCCTCTGTTCAATATTATGGTGTCTTATTATGTCTAATAAATCTCAACCATTTATTTTGTGAGACCCATGCAAGCACGTGGGTCCTATAAAATAAATGGCTGAGATTTCATAAGACAAAATAAGACAGAGTAAAACTGGATAGAAGATCTAATTTTCAAATCCCCAGCTATAAACGAATCAATACAAACAAAACACATAATTAGAGGGGCCTGCACATCACATCAAGCCATCAGTTACCTTGTTCAATGTACGATTGATAATTATTTTCACGTATTTGACTCGGTATGATTATAAATCAATCATGTCATTATCTTATATCTCTGAAGCGTTAGATTCAAGAGAGTTCAACTTCGTGAGACACGAGTGGGCACCAAAATCACATGAAAAGGATCAAACATATCCTTCCCGTTCCTTCCCCTAATTTATACAAATCATAAACTTTTAAATTTGACGAGAATTGATTAAATATGGCTTAAATTAATATTTTATTATAAATTTTTTACCCTTCTTTATATATATTTAAAATATTTTGTTTTATAATTAAAAATATTTAATGATAATATAAGTTTTAAAAATAGTATTAAGCGTTTGTTCAAATATTTAATAAATATTATTGTGTGATTGATTATTATTTATGTAAGAATTTTATGTAGTTTTAAAAATAATTTGATAAAAATAAAATATTATTTCTTTAAAATTGCAATATTATTAATATTTATAAGTAATTTAAATAATTAAAATTTTATATTTTATAATTTAGATTTATATCTTTCACCTCCGCAAAAACCTAAAAGGCATTTCTCAAGGGGATATGATTTATAAGTCTTTACATTAGCTTTTAAAAGTCTTCGAAGACAATTAGCCTTTGTTTGGATCCTTATTTACACAAGGGAAAGGAAAGGAAATATTGAGGGGAAAAGAGTAGAAAAGAATAGAAGAGAGATTAGATTTTCTTTCCCTTATTTGTTTTCCTAATTTATCAAATGAGGGAATTGAAACTTATAGACCTTTATGTCCTGATTATAGAACTTGTTTATCTTTTGTTAAATAAGGATACAATAGTAATTTACTTATCTTGTCTTGCTTTGTCTTGAATTTCCTCTCCTTTCCTACCAATTTGGCGGAAAATATATTTGGTATAAATTTCTCTCCTATTCTTCTCCATTCTCTCCCTTTCCCTTACTTATTTTTGTCCAAACAGTAGAAAGGAAGAGAAATTGTATTTCTCTTCCTTTCTTTTCTCCTGCTTTCCTTCCATCTAAACAAAAGCTTAGATAGACATGAGAATCGCTCCCGACTTCTCATATGAACAGAATTACAAGGAGAAGACGAAACTAGAAGAATAGAACAAACAATGACAAGATACCTACCTGAGAGAGTTCTCCTTGGAGAGCATCGACCTCCCATCTGTCAGGCATGTCTGGATAATTTAGGGCATAAGTAAAATGTTAAGAACTGAAGAGCTTCAAATACGGAGACTTAACAGGGGCAAATTCCATTGAGCGCGGACGAAGAATGAGAAGAAGCGAGGGCAAATTCCATCGTCAATAACTTTGCCAGATCTCACCCACCCCCAATCGAGAAGTTTCTGAGAAGAGTCGAGAAAAGGATATACCCGAGTCTCCTCTGTGTAGTCCTTTTGATTAAAACTTTTAGTTGCTAATGTGTTTACAGTATGCGTAGTCATCTTGATTAAGAAGTTTAGCTGCTTATGTGTTAGGAGGTAGTGTTAAGTTTGTCAAATGACGTGTGTATTAGGGATCCCTAGTTATCATTTTATTCTTTAATACAATTTTAATTCCGAATCAGGTTAAAGATTTGAGCCAAAAGCAAAGGCACAACCAAGAGAAGATCCAAGGTCACAGCTTGCATTGAATTGAACCTTAAGTATTGGCTGAAACTAGGGTTTCTGACAACCCCACAGAAAAGCGACGAAACTAGCATAGGGAACGAATGGATAGAGGCTTATTAGAGGGTACTAACAAGTGGTCACTGTGTAGATGAGCCGTAAAAATTTAGAAACATACAATGCGCATTTGATTTTGAGAATTAAAGAGTACGTATATATCAGTTTTGTTATGAATGGTTGAGATGTGTAAATGAAAATTGTTAAAGTTAAAATTTAGAGGGTAAAATTGGAAATATATAATGCAGGACGTAATTTTGTGAAGAGGAAAAAATATAGTAGGTGAATATTTAACTTTGAATCAGAAACAGAACATGGGTGTTCTGTTTTCACATGTTTCTGCAAGTTAGCCAAACTTTGACAAACAGCTTCCAACTTGGCATCAACACAGGAGTGGAGAGGCTTGTACACGCCAAACTCTCCAGAGACATGATCTCCTTGGCGACGAAGATGTGGAAAGTTGAGCCTAGCGAACCCTCCTCTCAACTTAAAGGCAGATTGATCATAAGCTAAATCTGCCTCTTCAGCTGTGTCAAAAGTTCCAAGCCAAAGACATGATCTCCTTGGCGACGAAGATGTGGAAAGTTGAGCCTAGCGAACTCTCCTGTCAACTTAAAGGCAGCTTGATCATAAGCTAAAGCAGCCTCTTCAGCTGTGTCAAAAGTTCCAAGCCAGAGTCTTGCTCTGTTCTTAGGAAGTCTGCTCTCAGCGACCCACTTTCCCCAATGCCTCTGCCTCACTCCTCTGTAGAGTTTCATCGACTTTGGAGGGGAACCAGAATGTTTCATTGGGACAGGTTTTGGAGCCAGAAAGTTGAGCCTTTGATTACGAACTAACTGTGATTCTGTGGCAAGATTGGCCAACCAGAGAGGGAAATCACTTTAATTAGCATACTTAAATAATTTTCCACCTAATTTCCGATGTGGAGATCACTTTAATTAGCATGCTTAACCAAGGTCAACTTGCCATACTTAATGGAGAAGCATACTCTATATAAAGCAAAGTTAATTTTTGTATTATTAGTTTGTGATAATCTTTTACATCTTTAAATTTGTTTTTTCTTCATAAAATAAAATAAAATTTGTTTATGTAATTTATTTCTCATTCAGTGAAATTGTTTTATGGATATTACTACATAACACCCAAACACTATCGAAGTCGTTTAGGCCTAAAAGTAGGCTGATCTACAACAATATATATGATTAGTAAATTAATCTAACTGGTGGTTGTTAGGAATCATAATTCTATCTCTTAAATTATCTACGACAATGATTAAAAACTTCAATCAATTGAGTCAGTTTACTTATAAAAATTTTGAACTATTTAATTTTTTATTCATTTCTTAATTTTCAGATCGATTTATTTTAATAATTCTTATTGCTATAAATCGGTCAATTTATTAATTAATTAATCAATTTTTACAACTTAATAATTTCTTATAAATTAAACTAAATTAATTAATATTAATTTAACTAACTTTTGTTTAATTAAACTTCAAATTTTTAACAATTTCTTTAAATGGTATTTGAAAATTTTTAGCCAATTTTATGATGCGCTAATAACAACTGAATTTTTTAAACTTTAGCTCTCTTGTCTTATCAGTTTAACTTCTCTTATTGATAAAAAAATTAAAAATAATGGCATTTTTTTCAATATTCAAATTTCATTAGGGTTTTTTTTCTTTGGAAATTTGATAATTAAGTCAGCACGCTACTAGACCACTAAAAGCGTTAAAAAGTTGAATATGTTCACATGCAGTGCTTCATACCCATACCAGGTTCTCTCTAAATACAAAAACATAACTAGAATAAATGGGAAATGGATATTAGATTTAAGTAAAGCAATAGCAAATTTATAAGAACAACTTTGACACCAAATGATATAAAGTGCTAACTCTGAGCTGCTTGATGACAAAAACCTCAATATACTGCAGACAATGACAACAAACAGCCAAAAACATGAAGAACAGATAAGATAAATGGTGATGATAGCCCTTTCCTTTGATAGAACAAGAAGACCTTTCAATAATCTCTTAATTTAATATGTTATAAGGTTAAATGATTAACGATTTGCAAAATTAAACATAACGGTTAGTTAAGAGTATGAATAAATTAAAATTTGTAATATATTCATTTATAGATTATTATAAGAACATGATATTGAATCAACTGTGGAGCCTCGAGAATGACGACAAGGAGACTTTGGAAGACGTGAAGCTTTTGGTGGTTTTTGAGTTGGAAACGGTATCATCTGGTGATGGCTTTTGCTACTTTGGATTTGGTGCCTTTTGATCCACTTCAAACGCATGATTTTAGCTCCTCGAGGTCTCATCGATTTCAGGAAAGACCAAAGAGAGATCTGACATCTGAGGGTCAGTTACAAAGACACTTAAAATGAATTTATGGCATGAACTGAGGTAATTAATATACGCTACTTATTTATTAAGTGTTGTTTTTAAAATTAGCTAATTAAAAAAAAACACATCATCTGAATTTCATGTGATAGTAACGTGCTTTTGTTCCTTTGGCTTTTTCTTATGTTTAGATCCAAAGATTATGTTTCTATAATTTTTTTAAAACATAAATTAATTTTCTGAAAATTAGATTAAATTATGCTTATAACTTATTTCAATCTAATTCAAATTTAATATTATAAGATTTTAAGTTGGACATTTAAACTATTTAACTTATTAAAATATTGTAATTTTATTTAAAATATGAAATTTAGATTTAGATTATAAAAATAAGAGTCAAGTCGGATTACCTATTCCTACTAGGAATCTACATGTTTAGCTTTTAGTCTTAATCATAGTGATTAGTGATTCACTAGTCAACAATAAATAGCTATTATCTATCCTTGGTGCAACCTATCTTCTTGTCATTTTCTAATGAGCTTTGCTAATCCAATACTCTTCCATTCTCCTTTTACCTATAAAAAAACTAATTTAAGTCGCACTAAGTTGGGTCGATTACATCTCATCGCATGCACAAATTGGAAACACAGTTTGATTCACTTATCGTTTAGGGTTGCCATGATGTCGTAGACACTCAACTTTCTGGCCACCAATCTGCAGATAAGGAGAAGATGATATGGTTTGTTAAATGAGTTGACTCTTGAAATGTCAATCTCAGACCACGAACCTAAATTATTGTCCGAAGATAATCATAAACAAGTGGAGTTGGGCTGAGACGTGGCGAACTTAAGTGCACATATGAGGTTTTGGATCAGTCTTATTCAAGTATGTAGCTGTCTTTTCAGTTTTTTAAAGTAAAAGATTCGAAACTTTAGTATAAATTAAGAATATTTTTTTAATTTTTTTGTAATTTTCAATTTTTGGAAAATACCTTTTATTAGATTTTAATTAAAAATAATGATAAAATATAAGCGATATTAATATCATACATGAAAATAAAACTTATCAAATGTTATTTATATGACAATTTAACTCATTTATTAAATTTGAACAAAATTAATTAAATTTGATTGTAATTATCTTAAATTATTAATCTAAGTCAAGTTTAATTGATTAAGTTGTGATTAGGAACTAAGTTAGTTTAAGATATTCATGACATTTAATTAGTCTATGTATTTTGTTCATAATATATGTGTTTCATAATTATTTTTTAATTGAAATAAAACTATAAGAAATTTTTTGAGAATTTTAAAGATCGAGAGATTTTTCTAAAATTTTTAAATTACAAGAGAAATATATTTCCATTACCTTTTTTTATATGTATAAAATATAATGTACATCTTTGTGAATATTTATTAAATAAATCATTAAATACATATATTAACTTACAAATCACGTATTCTAAATAAATAATTAAAAAGTCATCACAAGTTATTCAACATGTGTATTTTATTCTTAAAGTCACCTAAATGACAAATAGTCCTTCATCATGTACTCCAAACTATTAGATTTCGAATGGTTGCTTTCAGTTTTAGTGGAATTGTATAATAATCATAATTTTCCAAGCATTCAGGCATGGAACCTCTTGACTTTTGAGGAAATGGCCAATAAAGCTTATCACCTACTGGGCATGAACTGAGAGGAGTGGTTGCCAGCGTAAGAGCTTAGGTGGGTATTGACCAAATGCTTTCCTTAGTAGCATTTATAGGTTTGTATATATAATTAAAGTCAAAAACTGGAGAGTCTGAAACTTCTTGTCAAGTTCAATCATGCTCCATTAGAGCTTAATAGATGCATTGACTTCTTTTTTTAAGGTCAGTTTACTTTTGCATGTCAGATAGATAGTGATTGAAGCATACATGTCAAAGCTATTAAACTAACCTTTAACAACTTTCAGAAGTTGGTATTGAGATGAATCTGCAAGTTCAAGGTTTAATCGGGTCAGCTTGTACCTTTTTAACAAGCTTACCCTCCCATTGCAAGGCTAAAAACTGAACTGATCATCATGTTTTGGTGGCTTCTCCATGTACTTATTTCCTATAACAATTATTAAAACAGAAACATATGTATGACTTGCAAAATGATCATATATTATGTAGACTAGTCATTCATACTGAAGTGCAGTTAATTCAAACCCATCATGTAGGAATTGACCTGTCAAAGATAACAATGATATGCTTGAACCCTTGAATTCTCTAAAGCAGACACAGGATCATGTTACATCAGTTTGCCCGAATGTCGTGTGCTCCATACCAATCAATTGATCGATGTTTTCCGCTTAAATGGTTAAAAGGAATTTAACAAGCTTGTATTAACTGCTAAAGAGAAATGCGACAGTCAAAAATTGGTACTGTATAATCCTGTAGAGAGCTCAGTTTAGCACCAAAATATTCATAATCTACCTGATCACTAATTACCCCAAGAGCCTACAGAGAAGCTAGTTTTCATACTTGATAAAGTACAAAATTTGATCATGTAGGTGATAAGCACAACTAAAGATATGCAAAGGTTAAGTACAGATAGAGCTACAAAAGTTAAAAAGCTTCAATCTCCACGTCACTGTATAGGAGCAAACATAGCTGCAGGGAAGGCACCTGATGAATGGATGCTCCTTGGACGGTTCCTAATAGTTTGAGACCGTAAGATAGTCTTACAATCACCAAAGTATGTTATTCACTAAGTTTTGTCTGAAGGCATGCCAGTGGCCCTCCCAAGATTCATTTTGCAATTTTCTCTCAAATCTCTTAGTGCGACAAAATTAGCTTCCTGCATAATAGATATGAAGTATTCATCACATATTAGGCTAAAAGTTGAAGGTTCATAACACAAAAGAAAGGTATACTATAAATCACCAAATTGTAAGAACTTAAAAGGATACCCCAGTTACAGATAAATTAATAGAGCAAGTTCATTTGATCAATCACCAGGACTGAAATTGATGGAAGTATTCTGAACTGCAAATAAGTGAA
>JAOSBP010000204.1:26816263-26833835 GCA_027563825.1 Erythroxylum mucronatum
TTGTGATTGCAAGAACTTTTGTATTGGAAAGTTGGCTGCGTAAGCGAAGATTTGAGGTATGAGTCCATAGACGAAAAGTGCAGCTGCAGAGGCAATGTTTTCAGGTTCCCCAAGTAAAGTCAAGATAGGTTTGGAGAAGATGTAGATCAACGTTAATGGGATTCCTGTTGCCATAAGAAGAACTGTCGATCTTTGCAGGTATATGCCTAACAGTTCGAATTTGTGTGCACCATAAGCTTGACCACATAGAGTCTCCACTGCACTTCCCATTCCAAGCTGCCATAATTTCAAGAAAACAAGATTTAAACATTAATAATGTCTCAGGAAACCATAAAAAATTTACCAAACTTAACTCAAGCTACAACTTCAGTTCGATCGGATGAATTTAACTAATTAACTTCGAACTCAATCGCTCGAATTTTTAAATTAATCAAATTTTAAAAAATTTTAAATATAATTCGGTTTCAATTTATTTTACAACAAGTGCATAGAGCTCGTGTCATAACATTAATAGCTATTAATGCACTTCAGATTTTAGATGAAATAATTGATACTCCAACACTCTAGCAAATAGTTATATAAGTATTCATTTAATTGGGTTTGTCCTATACTCTTACTTACGTTACATGTCCTATGTGTACACATTTACTTTCCTGTCCTATACATATATATACATAAATACAAAAATGCTCCTGTCCTATTTTCCTGTCCTATATATGTACATACATGCATAAATGCTCTACTTTTCTCGTTGAGACTTTTAATTGTATGGGATAGGTAAGTAAGAGTGTAGGACAAACCAATTAAATGAAAACTTAATATAACTATGTGCTAGTGTTGGAGTATTAATTATATTATCTAAAATCTATATATATATATACATATACATACCTTTTCTTTCTCCCATACTTTTCTCTAACTTTTCCTAATTTAATTATGGTGTCTAATTACTTTAATTACATTATCTTTAATTGCAATTATGCACTAAACTTGCATCAGTTGTGAATGAATCTTCACTAGAATATTCATCCCAATTCTATCTCCAATCATTAGTTTCACAGGATATTAAGCAATGTTTTAAAATCGAATCAGTTTGATCCGTTTAATGGTAAAACTTTGAATTAATTGATTTTTTGGTTTGATTTTAACTTTCCGATTTGATTTAGTCTAGTCATCTTTGTTATTAAAAACTGATCAGTTTATTAACTAATCGACTAGTTTTTGTAAATTAATAAGTTTTTATAAACTAAAATAAATCAAACTTCTAAATTTGAATTCATCTTAAAACTTAGTCGACTTGGTTTGACCTAGTGTTTTTGGTCTTGTCATCCCTGTAGAACTCAAGGACTCTTGCTTACATAGAAACTTGGATGATAGAAAAAAAGAGGAAGACTTGGAAAGAGACGAGAAGAAAACCTCAGAACTGATTAACTTTTTAGTTTATTTTTAACTTTTTTAGTTTGATTTAGTTTAATAATCTTTGTTATTAAAATTTGATTATTTTATTAACTAAGTGACTAGTTTTTATAAATTATTAAGTTCTTATAAAAAAAGTGACCTTTTAAGTTCAAATTCATCCCAAAACTTAGTCAACTTGGTTTGACATGCTAAGTTTAAAAGGGCTATTTTGGTTTTGCTATGACTGTGGAACTCATAAGACTCTTGTTTATACAGAAACTTGGATGAAGAACAGAAAAAGAAGAGGAAGAGGTGGGAAGAGATGATAAAGACAATTACTTACCATAAGGCCATAAGCAAAAAGTTTGATGCCAGTGTTTCCAAGGGAGACAGCAGCGAGCTCAAGGTTTCCAAGATGGCCACAGAATATCTGTGTGGACATGGAAACCACATTATTGAGCAAGTAAACTATCACTGCAGGTGCTGCGAGCCTGAACAGTAGCCTTAGTTCAACTGATAGAGCTGAAGTTAATCGGCGCAAATGAGAGGAAGGAGTGTCTGAGGTCAGAATCTCTTCAAGCTCAGAGCCCACAGCTTCGTGGCTACTCTTGAAGCTTTCTAGCAATGGCTGAGAACCGCTCATCCTCTCCATTTCAGCTCTGTCACCTCCCTAACCAGTTGCTCCAATTACTATCTTTGGTTCTGCTGTGCGCTCACCTACTTTTATCTAGTTGCCATGATTGATTAATTGCTCTTATAATTGGATTTTCCTTATTGTAAAGTGGATACGGACAAAACTTATATTTGAAGGATAATATTTTTCTCAGGTGATCACATGTAAGGATATCTAATCAAAGTTGAATACCTTTACGATAGACCCACGATTGCACTGACGTTTGCTTATTCTCTACACAAGTTGGATACGAAGTCTTTGAAAGTTGTGATTTGGATAAAGAACAAGCACACACGGTGGTATCGGTCAGTAATTACTAATTATCTCAAAGAAAACGTTACGTTCATTAAAAAATAATTAAAATAATAATAATTTGTATGTTATATATGTAATGGTTGATTATAATTTCCGAGTCACCAAATCTTGTCTTTATCATAATTATTTGCAATAGGATGATTAAGAGAGAATATTTTTATTAATTAAATATCTCGTCATAGATCTCCATCATCTCATTGTCTTATGATGACAAAATAGGCCTTGTGAATCTTACCAATCAGATTTTTTTAGAATATATTATTTATATTTATTAAAATTGTATGTTAATTTATTTTTTTTAATATGTTGATAAAACTAAGGGTGAGCATTATTCGGACTGGGCCGGGGAATTAATTTGGGTAATAAAATGTTAAAATACGGGTAAATCAGATCGGGCCGGGTATTACCCGAATTGTTTTCGGTTTGGGACGGGTAACTCCGAAAAAAATTCAAGGTACCCGATTACCCGAATTAGGTTTAAAGGAATTATGAAAATACATTTCGTTATTTTTTTTGTAGAATTAACATATTAATTATGCTAGTTAATTGAAATATTTGGTTATATTATTAGTGAATTCAACTATTTGTTTTGTTTTATGTCTCTCAAATGAGATATGAGAATGTAATTCAAGTATTTAGTTATTTTGTGTAATTTTTGAAAGAGAACCAAACAAAATTTCGGGTAACCCAAAATTACCCGATTTACCCGAATTACCCGATCGGACCCGGTAAGTTCGGGTAATGAAATTTTGGGTTTGGGCCGGATAAGATGGAAAAAGTTTCGGATAATTCGAGCTTTACTCAAATAGTGAAAATTTGGCCCGATTAACCCGAACGCTCACCCCTAAATAAAACTGATTATGTAACCAAAATCATGTGGCTTACACGTGACAGTGGAATATGTCAGATAAACTAACATTAAAATAGCGAGAGTTTAATTTATATTAGACAACTACAAATGTTGTCTCAGTTCATTGATTGGGGGGGCGAAGCAATGAGACAACTACAAATGTTGGATGGTGAAATTGACGGTTCAAAGTTATGGCTATGGAGTAAAGATAGACTTGGAATAGATTCTCCAAGAACATAAGTTCGTGAGGAATACGACGCGATTCCCAAACATATGGCCATAGGCGACTGACAATGACATGGATATAGAAAGTACATAAAAGATGGTCTGATTTTGGACACAACAGAATTATTAACTAGCCATCGATTCTGGACTGGAATGAGGTTACTTTCACCATTTGTACGCTTTCTACTCCATCTTTTTCAGTAATTTGAGTCTCTTACCTGGCTGCAGGCTTGGCATCGGTCCAATTTAGTTCAAAATCAATAGAATTGGACTAGTTTAGTTAGATTTTGGGCCGAATTGGAGTTTGAATGAGCTATTCAAGACCTGCTTTAAAAAATTTGAACTACATGACAATTTAGTCAAAAGTCAAAATAATATTATTTTAAATAAATGTTTGAATTTAACTCATTGTCATACGCACTTGGATGGATAGATTAATCTTCTTCTTATTCTTGATATTGACTGGGACGTTCGAATTTGGTTGGCTGTTTATAGACTTATTGTAGCTAATATTGACATATTTGAGCCATATTCATTACTACAAGAGAAGACGTGTGGAGTTGAACGAGTGTTTATGTACATAAAACAATACAAACTTAATTCCATATCTTCCAACAAAAGGAAAAACAAAAAGTTATTCTACCAACTGTTGATAATACTTATATGTGAGTGTCTCATATTAAAAAAAAAGGAGAAAGAAGACTAACATATAAGCCTAGTAGAATATTCCACTTATTACCAATTGATTTTAAAATGGAACATCACTTGGACTTGTGTATGGTTTAACTTTTCTTCTTGTGTGCAAATTTCACATGGTATTAGAACAGGTTTTGTCCGGATTATTAATTTTTCGGTTGTTCGTTTAAATGTCTAGTCTTAGCAGCCCGGTCTGGTTACCATTGTGTTTATTTCAATTGACAACTAGACGTCCAGTCCTAATTGCACTTGAAGGGGAGTGTTGATAATGTCCACATGTGAGTGTCACATATTGAAAAAAGAGTAGAAAAAAGACTAATATATAAGCTTAGTGGATACTCCACCTATTGCCAATTGATTTTAGAATGAAACTTCACTTGAGCTTGTATGTAGTATAACTTTCTTTCTCGTGTGGGCCCATCAGTTCATTGCAAATTTCACACCAACCATCTTTAGATCTTCTTCTTCTCCTCATCCCTGTGAGAGAGATAATATAGAGCTTGTAGTTGGCCTTTAAGCATCGTACTTTTGACCTTTACCTTTTACTTCTTGCGAATCGATGAAAGGTGTAGCCACAAGGCTCTCGACGTGCTTTTTCGGATAAAATGAGTGAACCTAAAGGCAAAGAAATGGCAATGGCTCCAGTCTGAACCAAATCATCATTATATTGGTCGGTCAATTATCATCAAGACGACGTTCGTTAATATGGAGCCTAACAAAACCCCAGGTTTTGATGACCTACCCGCACTTTTCTACTAATCCCAATGGGATACTATGGGCCCTACGTTGACTTCCTTCTTTCAGCGAATTTTTTGTCACGAAGCCTGGGAATTTTAGCTTAACCGCACCATAATGGTTCTTATACTGAAGACCCCGTCTCCCAAGTCTATTAAACAATTCTGACCTATTGCTTAAACAATTCTGACCTCTTGCTTTATGTTCAGAGATTTACAAAGCCAACACTAAAATCATTGTCAATAAGCTTAAACCCTACCTCGACGCTCTGGTAGCTCCTACCCAATGCAGTTTTTTCCCAGGGCGCTTGATCACAGGCAATATCATTATCGTCCAAGAAGTCATTCACACCATGAAAAGGAAAACTGGACGAACTGGCATGATGGCCATAAAGGTCAATCTTCAAAAAGCTTATGACCGATTATCATGGGACTTCATCCAAGATACTCTTTTCGACGTGGGCATGCCCGAATCGCTAGTCAATCTCATTACGAAGTGCATTTCCTCAGTTTCCCTCCAAGTAAGGTGAAATGGTGAATTGATTGAGGCCTTTCGACCCTCCTGAGGGATTCGTCAGGGTGATCTCCTCTCGCCCTACCTCTTCGTCCTGTGTATAGAACGATCAGGGCAAATAATTATGCACCCAGTTACTCAAGGCCGATGGTAGCTTATCAAACTGAGCAAAACTGGGCCGCCACTTTCTCACTTGTTTTTCGTTGGCGATCTCATCCTTTTCTCCACAGCCTCAATGACTTAAGTGGACGTGATTCGTGACACCTTAGATTCACTCTGTGCTGCTTCCGGGCAATGCATCAGCCAGGATAAATCTCGGTGCTATTTCTCTATGAATATTCATCCCCCGACGTCCCGCTGCTTAAGCAATGCACTGGGGTTCTCGCAGACCAATGATTTAGGCCGGTGTCTCGGAGTTCCACTCCTGCACGAATGGGTGAACAAGAGAACTTATCAATACATTCTGGACAAGGTTCACCAATGGCTAACGAGCTGGTCTGCCAATATTCTATCTTTCGCATGTCGCCTAACCTTAGCTTATTCCGTTATAGCAGCAATTCCCAGTTATACCATGCAAACAGTCCGACTACCTCACCATCTTTGCGATGAACTGTAGACGATTACGCGCCAATTTTTGTAGGGCTCGACTAATGGCACCACGAGGATTCCTCTAGTTAAATGGGAGGACATCTATAAATCTAAAGAGATGGGGGACTGGGCATCCGAAAAATTCGTGAAACCAATGATGCCTTCTTAGCCAAATTAGGTTGGACCCTGATCGAAAAACCTAATTCTCTATGAGTTAGAGTTCTCTCAGTGAAGTACAACTTTGATGCTAACAATCTCCCCAATACCATTGACACACTTGGTGGTTCAATGATCTGGAAGAGTATTAAGTCTGTTTGGCACATCATGCTTAAGGGAATGCAATGGGTGCTTGGAGATGGTGTACGAACTCGATTCTGGTTGGACCTCTGGATCGCGGGTGTGGGACCTTTTATTCACCAGACTACCACACCTATTACCGATCCTTCTAGTAACCTCAGTGTACATCATTTTGGGACAGGAATTAGAATTGGGACGCCTTTCAAAGCTGCCTCCCGATGGCGATCTGTCGTTTAATTGCAGGCACTTCCCCCCCGAGGCCATTTCTAAAGCCTGATAAGTTATGTTGGAGCATATCTGATACAAGTCAATTCACTGCAGCTTCTACGTACTCCATGATAATGGATCACAAGGACACAGGTAGTACTGGATTTTGGAAGGCCGTATGGTACTAACCTGGCCCTCAACGAATTTTTTCCTTCCTTTGACTCCTCGCACAGGACAGGTTACTTACTAACCAACATTGGGCACGTAAACACCTCACTACATATGGAACTTGTTCTCATTGTGGTCTTGAAGAATCCTTGCAACATGTGGTGCGAGACTGTGTCAAAGCCTGCCAAGTGTGGAACTCGTTTCCTTCGTATATTGTTAATCTTGACTTCTTCACTCTGCCTTATCACCAATGGCTCTTTAATCTCCAATCTCACCGACGAGTGTTTGGACAGGAGTGGTCGACCTTATTTGGCACGACTTGTTGGTTCTAATGGGCTTGGCGTAATGGGTCCTTTTTTATGCTTAATTTATTTGGTCATCCTTACCTATTTCTGTTATTTTGTCTTATGCAGATCAGATCTACAAATCAGCCATATGGCAAAGGAGCAATGCTACGGGGCATCGCCAACGCCACGAGCAACTCATAGGCTGGTGTAACCCTCCTCTCGGGTGGGTCAAGTTAAACACGGATGAAGTTTGTAAACGTTCTTCCTCCTCGGCTACAGTTGGCGGCCTCCTCCAAAACAGTTTGGGCAAGTGGCTTGGTGGTTTCAGCCAAAATCTTGGCTAGTGCACTTCGGTATCTACGAAGCTTTGGGGAGTGTATATAGGACTCGCTATCACGTGAAACCTAGGTTATCGTCGAATTGAACTGGAAGCAGACTCGACAGTGGCCATCTACGTCATCTCTTCCTCGTCTAGCCGCTCCCAGGTCCATAATCCCATAGTTCAAATCAAGGTATTAATGAACTATTTACGTGAAATTGGACGGCGGTCCATCGTCATATCTACTACGAAAGTAACCGCTGTGCGGATTGGCTAGCGACATATGTTGAGCACTTTATACTAGGAACCACTTATTTTGCTATTCTACCCATTGGGTGTTATGTTCTTCTTTTAGAGGATATGTCGGGAATATGTTTTCCTAGACTCGTCGCGTAATCAGTTTTATTCCCCCTCTTATATATATAAAAAAAAATAAGAAAAACGTCGTTTGGGCTGAACTAATTTAGGCCTGGCTAAGGCGACCCTCTAAGCCTGTATTCATCTCAAATTTGGGTCAATTTAGGTTTGGTTGCCATCGCAGGTCTTCCACTCATCTAACACATATAAGAAACAACTTTGAGATTGAACGGTCAGTTCTTGACGGCAGCCTCCTTCAGTTGTTCCTCCGCGTCATCTAAGAGGGCCTAAAATCTATGGTGCTTAGTTCCATAAAAATAAGAGGTGTTCCTCTGTAGGACTTGAATGGACTTGAGATTGCTCACAGGTTTCTTAACTTGGTCGTTAACTGCACTCTTCAGGTTCATGCCTTCCTTTTATGGAACTAAGCACCAGAGGTTAGGTTCTCCACCACAGAAGAAATAGTAGCATCAACCATTTTCAACCGATCAAAGGGTTAGCAAGAAGAGTATGAGAATTTGGAGGAGTTAGTTATTACTTGACAGGGGTGAGGATGTTTCATTTTATTCTTTCTCTCGCGACTTTCGTCAAAGACATTGCGTGTGTTTAAACGAAAGACATACATTAAAGGTTTGCTTGTCATTGAAAGCGAATTGGAAGCTTCCGTGAGTATGGATTTTCACATGGTAACATCAGGCGCTAATGCAGTATCTCTGTAACACAGAAGAAACTTGAATGAGAAGATATCAACTACGGATTGAGATGATAAAAGTAAAAAAGAAGCGATCCATACTCTGGCATCATCACTGTGATTCCCAAGGCATAACCGCCTACCATGTACGCATCTGAATTGAGCTCAGCGAAGAAAAAGAAGAAGAAGAAGAAAGAATTTTGATTCCTTCGGGGGTTCTTCGGAGAGGAAGGACTCGAGGTAAGACCCAAATACCTATTCGACTTGACCCGAATGAAACCGACTCGATCCAATTTTCCATCCCGACCCGTCGCCCACCATTTTTATATTAATTGAAACACAGTTTAGCTAAGCCTTTTATCGGACTTGGTACTGCCAAATTCGATTTAAACCGACTTGACCCGACCTGGCATCGACCCGACCCAAAATCGTGGATCGTCGTCTTCGATTGTCTCTATGTTCCAAGCTTTTCAGTCGTTATTATTTCCCTCAGTTTTATCTTTTCGGGTTCTGCAAGGGTTTTCTTTTTCCACTTTCGAAACTCTTTTACGGTTTACTCTGTTTCTGCCCTTTAATTGCATCTCAGTCTCGCGTCACCGGACGATCCTCTCTTCTTGAAAAGGAAGTGGTGGTGGACAAGGTTTGATGTTTCTAAAAGTGTGAATGCTCGACTTGGTCTGGTGGGTTTCGCTTCAGTTGGAAAACCAACACTTCTGAACAAGTTCAAGGTCGAGGTCAGGCTCAAGCTAATTTTGTTGTTGACTCACGTAAATGTGTCAACACATCAGATGGGGGGCCTCTTAATCTTGCTATGAAAACTTTCTTTTTCATATTCCATTATTGCACTACTCTCAATTCCACTTTATTAATTGGGGAATATAGTAATTACTGCTGACCGAAGAAGGATACTGTCTCAAGCAGCTATAAATTGCCTATTGATATGCAAGTTCTCACTCTGATGGACATCCCAAAGCCTTTGCTTTCAGAATTTTATGTACATTGTCTCCAACGAAGCCTCAAATCCAATGAACCGTTAACAGGAAGATTAATCCATGCCCAGGTTATCAAATTAGGCCTCAATTTCAGCGTTTATTTGATGAACAACCTCATCAACTTGTACTTGAGAACTGGGTCTGATACAGATGCTCATAACCTGTTCGATGAAATGCCTGAGAAGACCACGTTTTCGTGGAATACGATCCTTTCTGGGTATGCGAGACAGGGAAATATTATGAAAGCTCTTTGTTTTTTCAATGAAATGCCTTCCCGTGACTCTGTTTCGTGGGCTACGATGATTGCGGGTTATAATCAGATGGGTTCTTTTCAGAATGCAATAAAGATGTTTGTAAAGATGATAAGGGATCAAGTTTCTCCAACGCAGTTCACAATTACGAGCGCTCTTGCTTCATGTTCTGCTATGGGGGCTCTGAGTATAGGTAAGAAGATCCATTCTTTTGTTGTTAAATCTGGGCTTAGTGCATGTGTTCCTGTGGCAAACTCGCTTCTCAATATGTATGCAAAAGCTGGAGACTTTGTAATGGCTAACATTGTTTTTGATAGGATGAGATTGAGAAACATGTCAAGCTCGAACATTATGATTACAATGCATATGCTGTGGGGTCAGATTGACCTTGCTCTTTCTCAATTCCAGCATATGAGTGAACGGGATATAGTTACCTGGAATTCTATGATAGCAGGTTACAGTCAGCATGGTTTTGATTTGGAGGCTGTAGAATTCTTCTCTACTATGTTGAAGGATTCTTCTTTGAAGCCTGACAAGTTCACTTTAGCAAGTGTTTTATCGGCTTGTGCCAATATTGAGAACTTAAAACTTGGCAAACAAATTCATGGTTACTTAATTAGGACTGATTTTGATTCTTCTAGGGCAGTGGGAAATGCATTAATAACATTATATGCAAAGTGTGGACAGGTAGAAATAGCTCAAAGGTTAGTGGAGCAAAGCGGAATATCAGATCTTGATGTTATAGCCTTTACTTCTCTATTGGATGGATATGTCAAACTAGGGAATATAACCCCAGCAAAGCAGATTTTTGAATCTTTGGGAGATCGAGATGTGGTTGCATGTACAGCTATGATTGTAGGCTACATACAGAATGGTTTAATTAGCGATGCTGTTGAGCTTTTCAGAACAATGACGAGAGAAGGGCCGAAACCGAACAGTTATACTCTGGCAGCTATGCTGAGTGTCAGTTCAATTGTGGCTTCTTTGAATCATGGAAAACAAATTCATGCAAATGCCATAAGGTCAGGGGAAGGCTCATCTGTTTCTGTGGGCAATGCTCTAATAGCCATGTATGCGAAAGCTGGGAGCATTGGTGGTGCTAGGCAAGTATTCAATCTTTTATCTTGCTATAGAGAAACTGTATCCTGGACTTCTATGATCATTGCTTTAGCTCAACATGGTTTTGGAGAAGAAGCCTTGGAATTGTTTGAGAAGATGTTGACACTTGGTATCAAGGCTGACCATATAACTTATGTTGGTGTTCTCTCTGCCTGTGCACACGTAGGAATGGTGGAGCAGGGTCGGAGATATTTCAATTTGATGGAAAACCAACACAATATTGAGCCTACTCTGAGCCACTATGCATGCATGATTGATCTTTTAGGGCGTGCTGGATTGCTTCAGGAAGCATATCAATTCATAAAAGACATGCCTATTGAACCCGATGTGATAGCTTGGGGTTCACTTTTATCCTCTTGTAAAGTTTATAAGGATCCTGATCTAGCAAAAGTTGCAGCAGAAAGATTGCTTCTTATTCAACCTGACAATAGTGGAGCATACTCTGCCCTTGCTAATGTGTACTCAGCCTGTGGTAAGTGGGAGGATGCGGCTAAAACTAGGAAGATGATGAAGGATAGAAGAGTGAAGAAAGAGCAAGGTTTTAGTTGGCTTCAAATCCAGAATAAAGTCCATGTCTTTGGAGCTGAAGATGGACTTCACCCACAGAAAGATGAAATATATAAGATGATGGACAAGATCTGGAAACAGATCAAAAAGATGGGGTTTGTTCCTGATGTGGAGTCTGTGTTGCATGACCTTGAAATTGAAGTGAAGGATCAGATTCTTAGATATCACAGTGAGAAACTTGCTATTGCATTTGGGCTAATAAGCACTCCCGAAAACACTACTTTGAGGATAATGAAGAACCTGAGAGTCTGTAATGATTGCCACACAGCTATCAAGTTCATATCCAAGCTCGTAGGCAGAGAAATAATCGTAAGAGATGTTACTCGCTTTCACCATTTCAAAGATGGTTCATGCTCTTGTCGAGACTACTGGTAGGGTAAAATTGGATTCGAGGAAAAGTAAAATTGTTAGGTCTCCTGCGGTTAAATCGTTCAGAGTTAACCACCATTTGAATTCAGGATAGATCATCAAGAAGCTGGACCTTGACACTATATGATCAAGCAAATCTGCCCGTTAGAGATGTTACTCGCTTTCACCATTTCAAAGATGGTTCATGCTCTTTTCGATACTAGGGGTAGGCAAATATCAGATTCGAGGAAAAAGTAAAGTTGTTAGATCTCCTACAGTTGAATCATTAAGTTTACCACCATCTGAATTCAGGGTAAATCATCAAGAAGCTGGGACTTGACACTCTGTTAGGTTCCACTCGGAGCAAAACAAGAATGAATGGAGTAGTATGTGATGTTCCTATGATCAAGCAAATCTGCCACCATTGAGGAACAGCTTTAAGTCTTCAAACAGAGAAAATTCCTCCATTTCCATCGGCAAGATCTACTTCTGCATAAGTTTATTTACAATTAGAGACATTCATTCTTAGTCTATTGCATGGGAGGTGTACCTAAAAGGTTTATGTAATTCATATACAATAGAATGCTATGGCTATGAAAGTTGATCATAGCAAAAAATGATGACAATAGATGCCTCAAAAGTGCAATTTTCATCCTGACCTGTGGATTCCTGTATCAAAACTGATGACAAAATAACAGTGTATTCTTGATCATACCTGAATCTATCTAAACCCGATTAGGTCAGAACATTGAAGTTTGAACCTGAGTTCAAACCAATTTTAACCCATTAAGTTCATGTTGGCCTGGACAGGATTAGACCTAAACTTCTTTGTCATTTCTAGTTTCAAATAGCCTCCCTTCCATCAAAGTCCAATTTTTTAGTTAAATTTTTTGCATTGTTGTACCAATAACAAATTGTAGCAAAAAAATTTAAAATATGCATTTCGCTAAAAGGTTGAAGGGAGATAGTGCATCAAGCTGTTCGCAAGGGCCAACTTGATCTTCTTCCCTAAGGATCCCAGGTGAGGGAATCTTAGGAAAGCCGCCAATTCTAATTATCGTCCATGTATGATCCATACTTGATTTGACCAATTGCTTATCCTATTTTCTCTACGTTCACTTTTACAATATTTATTCAAATTTAATAATAAGGAATTATACCTTATATAACTAATAAAAAAGTGAATTTTTTTAAAATAAATAAAACTTTTTACAGTATTTGTGAAATTGCTATCAAACTTAAGATTTGTTGAATTAAGAAAAGCAATTGTTGCAAGTCTGTTTGAGGTCCAATGGAGAAAGCCCAAATCACAGAGGGGTTTCAGAACGATGACGTCTGGGACCCAAAAACTTCCCTTCGCACTAACTAAAAGCCCCACTCCTTTCTTCTTCTTCTAGGAGCTTCTTAGGTTCTAAAGGTTCTCACAGAAGCGAAGCTGCACTTCTCTGCTTTCATTTGGAGTTCGTTGCACATATTCTGGTCTTTGTCTTGAGCTGTGAAAATGGCGACTGTGATGCAGAAGATCAAGGACATTGAAGATGAGGTAATCTGATCTTATTCTACCTTTTGTTCCTATAAAATAAAGAGAAGAAAATGAGAAACTTCCTCGCTCTGTTTAGTTGTTGAAAGTATCGTTGAAAATTAACGCTCATAAGGAATCGGTATTATGCATAACTTTTGTTGATAGTTATTGCTGTAGTAGTAGTAGCTTTAATAAATCTATTTGTGATAAGAGAATGATTTCGAGAAATTTCTTGAGGTTGATCATTAGGTTACTGTTTGGATTATTGATTTTCCTTTTCAAATGCATTGAGAACAGCTACTGAAATTGAAATTTCTAAAATATTTTGATGAAAAGCATCGAATTGGATGAAATATTGCTGATAAAGAGATAATCTTGCTTTGAAACTGAGTTTTCTGTTTTCGTACTATTTTAGATGGCAAGGACTCAAAAGAACAAGGCTACGGCTCATCATCTGGGATTGCTAAAGGTACGTTATCTGTTCTGTTTTAATTTGTTGAAGACATGCTATTGTTTCCGTATTTAATTGAAGTTTTGCTTTTTACCTTCTGACTTAAAAGTTTATATTTGTGTATCTGAAATCCACTTTTAATCTTGGCAATTGGCATTGACATCGCAAAAAAGTTTTACAGCTAATGTAAGCAATTTCTATGGGTCTCATTATCTAGAAAACAAAATCATGTTGCTTATGTATATGAGAGCCAGAATTTGAGGGATCTATATTCTATCGGGCCTTACTCTGGATGAGTTTACTTTAAGAAACAGTTTTCCTGCTATACATTCCTTGTTATGAAAGTCTGGTAACTCATTTTCCTGCTTAAACTGTATATTGTGTTCTTTAGTTGTTTCCCTTTCAAGTTAGAAAAATTTATACTTTCCTGTTGAATGGGAAGTGTAGCATATGTTTTGAAAATGTATTAAGTTTGAACATTTCCTGTGTTTTAGTTTCTTTTTCTTTCTAGCCTGGGGGCAAAATGATTTTGCTCTTATTTTATTTCAAATGCGCTTTTGTTTACCTGGAAGTACGATGACCCTTCTGTGTACATCACATAAGGCTAGTGTGTTATTATGCCTTGTTCATGGTTGACTGGAAGCCTTGGTGGCACTAACTTTTTGTGAATGCACATACAATGCTAGGCTAAACTTGCAAAACTACGAAGGGAACTCCTTGAGCCTGCATCAAAAGGAAGTGGTGGTGGTGGACAAGGTTTTGATGTTACTAAAAGTGGGGATGCTCGAGTTGGTCTGGTGGGTTTCCCTTCAGTTGGAAAATCAACACTTCTGAACAAGTTAACAGGAACCTTTTCAGAGGTACGTGACTATCAACTTTGATACCATACTTATTGTTGGCTTTTAAGCCACGTTGAATATAATCAGACAAGCTCAACAGCCGATCTTTGTAAGGAAAAAATGCAGTTAAGACTTAAGAGTTTGCTTTGAATTATCTATGTTTGAAAATAGCCTTATTCTTTTTACTGAAAAGTTTCTTATTCCTCTCAATAAGCCTTTTATAAACTTAAGAACTGTTGGTTGCAGCATTACCATTGCTCTTTTCAGATGTTGGCTATTTTGTGTTCTTTATGATAATGTTTGACATATGAACATAAAATTTCTTGTTCTTGTGACTTAAATACATCTGAGTGTCTGCTTTTAATTTCTTGATCACACCACTTTCTGAAAGGTCAAATCTTTCGATTTTTTACTTTTTTTTGTCAAGATTTACTATCGATAAGTTGGATTATGCATTTATGCTCCTTTTGGAATTTTTTTGGTTTATCATATACGATTTTTTAAATAATGGATTAGCTTTGGAATGTTTGTGTTTGCAGGTTGCTTCGTATGAATTTACCACATTGACTTGCATCCCTGGTGTTATCATGTATAGAGGTGCCAAAATTCAGGTAATGTTGTTTGTCGATGATTCTTTTGACCCCTCCAAAAAAACAAAATCCTTACAAAAATATATATAATCAATGTTTTACTTCATCACCATGGAGCTTTTTCTGCCGATTTATCCTGCAGATTCTATTATCTGGATTTTCACATGTTTCATCAAAATCTACCATAAAATTGATATGTTTTCTACCATTATATATATTTGTAATGTCAAAACTCCCTGTTGAGAAATTCTATTAGAAAGGTAAAGTCCTAATGCTCCTTCTCATGACTGTCAGTTGCTGGATTTGCCTGGTATTATCGAGGGTGCTAAGGATGGGAAGGGTCGAGGAAGACAGGTAAAACATGATTTTTGTACAGCATGAATGCAAGCTCTGTTGGATCTTCTACTCTTCTTGAATGTGGTATGATGTACTAATTTGACTTTTAGCCCTTATATAGGTGTAATATAGACTTTAGCTTTTCATGTAAATCATGCTAAATTCCTCTTTTCTTGATCATTTTCTGGCTTCCAATTCATGTCCGTAGTTGTCAGTTTTTCTTTTGTTGAGAATTCATTTTGAGGTCATAGTTTTGAGTAAACTGAAGAATCTAGCATATGCTTTTTGTGACATACCTAATCATCATCAGTGTTTCTCTTAGACTCTCTCTCTCTCTCTCTCTCTCTCTCTCTCTCTCTCTCTCTCTCACACACACACACACACACACACACACACACATGCATATATATATCATTTTTTATTTTGCTAAGTCCCCAGGATGAGTCTATTATCCAAGACATTGTGCTGTTATTTTGGTGAATGTTCAAAAGTTAAACTGATTGGAATTGAACAATATAGGCCTTATATTAGATCATTGGTGTATATGCTGCTGTTTATGAACCTTACAAATATGTCCATCATTGTCGTAGTGTTGTTTTTGCTGCATTTTCCTTGTACTGGAATTTGAATGCCAACTGTTCGATAGGATTCTTATTTTACTTTGGTTCTCTGACACATTAATGACATATGCAATTTCTTAATGTTAATTGCCTCAATTTATACATGATATTTTTGTTTATTAAGGCACCATCTTTATATTACTGCTTTGTTTTTATTCCAGGTGATTAGCACTGCCAGGACATGCAATTGTATCTTGATTGTTCTCGATGCCATTAAGCCAATAACTCACAAGCGTTTGATAGAAAAGGAGCTTGAGGGATTTGGCATAAGGTGATAAGGAAGTTATACTTTCTGAGTTTCTCACTCAGTCTCCATTGATTTATTTTGTGCAAGAACCGTCCAACTTTGATAAACTGACATGACTAGTCCTATGATGTGAAATGTTGCATTCTCATCATTGTTTGCTATCTTTATATGATCCTTTTATAGCTTGTTTGGTTAGCAGATGCTGTTAGAACTCTAGACTTATAATACTAGAGTTTCTCTATATTATTTCAATATATTCGTAAACTATATATATATCACTACCGAATAGTAAGGTAGCTCTTCTCCCTAACCAGAGCAGAGTTGCTCCTCTCTCCCTAACCAGAGCAGATTGCTCCTCAGAAGGTGTGATATCCTTCTGTCACTTTTCTTCTCTCAAGTTTCTGCCTACCTCACTCTCTCTTCTGCCCTCCTTTTATCCCCATCTGCCCCCTAGTACATTCGGTTATTCTAACTACTTAGCCACCTCAGCTGATAACCAATTTCCCTCCTAGCCCCTGTCCTTCCTTCTAGAAATATTCTCTCCCTCACCCCCGTAGATCCTAACAGCAATTAAGTATTTTTGTTTGGCATTGGTGCAAGTAAGATATCGTCCTCTCCCTACTTGGCTCTCCCATGATTTCAAGGTACTTTTGTTTTCTCTTTGTATCTCTCTTGCGCTTGTTGGGGTGAGTACTGAGTTTTCTAGATATAGGTTTTTGTGTTTGGTGGATAGGGTGGTCAAGATTCTCTGAGTTTGTTGTATGTTTTTTGTTGTTAACAGTAGCCATGGTTTCTACTGATCTTAGTAAGTTTCTTGCATTGATTTATTTATAGATGTGGGAGGTTCTGGGTGTTAGAGCTGCTTAACAATAACATGCTTTTCAACTAGTATCCTTCTTTCTGAGTTACTGAGTACAGCTCTCCATTTTTTTTATGTCACGAGTAACGAGGTTTTCTGGGGAGGGGGTATCACAGGTTTTATTTTGCTAGATTCCTTCTGGAGTGTGAAACTTTTTCTTTGCATACATGTTCATACATTGGATTCCTTGTTTTTAATGGGTCTGATTAAGCAAAGTTCCCCTTCTCTAACGTAGTTTCTTCTCTACTAGTAAGTTAGTTATATTCGTTGGTTGAGAGTTGCTAGTATAAGTTCGACAGTTAGCAACAATTAATATTGAATAATTAATATTTTATTAATAATTATTAATAATTTTATTAAATTAAATTATTGTTTAAATTAAATTATTCATAATTTTATTAATAATTAATATTGAATAGTTAAATAATATATTTAATTAATAATAAAATAAATTATATTATAAAAATAAAAACAAAAAAAACCAAATTTAAAATTTTAAAAATTTTCATAAG
>JAOSBP010000204.1:26843817-26872620 GCA_027563825.1 Erythroxylum mucronatum
TTCTGTATGACGTTTTATCTATGGATATGAATAAGATGCGCTGAGCGCACCTATTGACGTTTCAAAAAAAAAAAAAATTACATGGTTTGTGGACTCAGGTCCTTACCATTCAGCGACAGTCTCAGGAGGAACATCCTGTAGATGAGACTCAGACGTATTTTGATGCTGTAGGTGGTAGGGACCATCGTGGAAGGATATTCGAGCTAGATTCTTTTGCAAACATATGTTATTCGCAATCTTCCATGTCCAGTACAGCAGCGTCTGCTAGGCCAACGCACAACAATGAAGTCGCTGAGCTTCGCGCTACAGTGTACACATTGATGGAGCAGATAGCTCACATGAAAGAGGAGCAGATGGCTAAGATGAGAGAGGAGATAGGGCAGATGGTTAAGATGAAAGAGGAGATGGAGCTTAAGAGGAGAGAAGAGATAGAGCAGATAACTAAGATGAGAGAGGAGATGGAGCTTAAGATGAGAGAAGAGATGGAGCAGATGACTAAGATGGAGCCTAAGATGAGAGAGAAGATGGAGCAGATGGAGCCTAAGATGAGAGAGGAGATGGAGCAGAAGATGACTCAGCTGAGACAGAAGATGGAACAGTTGAAGGGGAGACTTAGCAGCTCAGAGCACCCGCGATCACCACGACATTAGCTTGTCCTAGCCATTTGCTTTCAATTACATATGTAATATTTTTATTATCAATTAAAATAATTTTAACTTTATATCATCAATTAATTTTCTTATTAAACAAATATTATATATATATATACAAATTAATTTACACAGATAATTGATAACTCTTAAAATTATGCATTTATCACAAGATCATGAAACCGGAATTTTAAAAAAAAATTTCTTACTTTTTATTACCGACAGAATATAAAATACTGTTGAAAAATTAGTGTATTTTACTGACGAACATCTTAACACCGTCGGTAAATATGAAAACTTTTCGATAATATTAACTTTGGTTTACTGACGGAAAAATCGTCCTTTGGTAAAATTTGCTGACAGTTACGTCGTTTACGTTTTTCGTCGGTATATTATACCGACAGAAAATTGTTCGTTGGTAAATGTTTTCGACGATTACGTCGTTTACGTTTTTCGTCGGTATATATCATCCGGTGGTAAATTATCGACGGAAATACAAATAAATGTCTGTCGTACTTACGACCGTTTTAACGACGCCTTTGTTCGTCGTTAATTTCCATCAGTAATTTATTTCACCGACAGAATTCCTCCGTTTACCGACAGTTTGTTCCGTTGATAAACTACTTATTTCTTTTAATGATGAATACCGTAATGTATGAAAATTTAATCAAAAAGGTTCATATTGCTTTTCACAACCGGTTGAGAAGGAAGCTCGAAAGAAACAACAAATGCAGGCTGCAAAACAAAAATCAGAAGGGATGAAGAATGCCAAGAGAAGAGATGGAATTGAAGTGCAAACCTGAAGTTCAAGTGTAATCTCTGTAACACTTAGGATCAACTGGTTTCACCATGTAAAGGCCTATTTTTTAGTATCTACTTGACCATTCTTTGTACATAACTATCAATGGAAATGCAGGCTTTAGGCTTCAGACAAATGTTGATTCTTCTTCTCATGACTAAGTTATGATACAGTCTAATGCAGAATGGTTATCAAATCATACCACTTTGGAGCCACATATTTAGTCTGATCTTTGCATAAAAGAGGTAAAAACTCTTTTATATTATCAGAAGAAATTTTAAATTAAAAAACGAGCCAGGCCCGAGTTTAATTGAGCCTCGGACGTGATTTTTAAAATTTTTTTGAATGTTTTTAAAAACAAATTTTGTTAATATAATTTAATAAAAAATTTAGTATCATAATTTAAAATAAATAAAAATTTATAACTTTTATCTTTAATATAATAAAACACAGCCCAATAAATGATTAGAAAGCAGAAAAAGCCCATTACTTGAATAGTATATTATATTCTTTTTCCAATTTTAAAATTTTTAACCAGATTATTCCTTAATGTTCTCGCTCTTGGCTTCGTCCCCTAAATCGCACCGTACCAAAACTAAAAGAAAGAGAGAAACTTGAACCCTTTAGTCTTGCTTACGCTGCAGCTGAATTTCGAAACCCTAATCCGATTTCCCCTAATTTTAGATCGCTTCAAGTGGATCTATACTTCCACCAAATCCGTGGTAAGTCTGTTAGATTTGTATGTTGATATTTCAGTTTGCTCTGCAAGTGCTAAGTAAGGCTCTTTGAGTTGGACGTAAAAGAGTGTAGTGAGGATGCCTCAAAAGCCTGCCTTTGCTTCTGATTTTAGGGATAATATTTAGCTGAATTATAATAAATCGGTGGGTGATTTGGTAGGAATTGAAAGAAGTTGACTTTTGTAGGTTAAGAAATTTGAATTGAAATAAGTAGAAGATGACTGACTACGAGGGAGCAGAATATGACGGGAATGGCTCTGATTTTGAGAACGGTGGTGGCACCCAAGACGTCAATGAATCCAGAGCACAGGTATGATATGGAACCGCCTCACCTTTTTTTTCTCCTTGTATTGGTTTGTTTTGATATTTAATGTTGAAGAATGAAGACTTACATTCATTTTGTGTGGAGGCCTAGATTGTCTTTCAGAATTCTTTCTTCATTCAAAGTGTTGCAAATAAAAGAGGGCAATTGACTCAATCACGAGCTTTAATTTATGGAATGAAGAGTAAGAATTGGTGTGACAACAGGGATAACAAGACTGAAATTTATTTTATAGTAGGTTTTCCTTATTTGATAGGAAGTAATGATAAATTAGATATATTGTCCTAGTTGTTTAGGAGATAGTCTCATTTTAAAAAAAGGAATTCTTATTAGACTAGGATTTAATTTTGTTTTGGATAGTTTAGTTGGGAATCACTTTACTACTAAAATAAAGATTCTAAGAGTTTTCAATTAGAAAATGTGATCTTTTGAGAGTGATTCTGACTCTAGGAGTGATTCCTAGTTCCCTACCTTCCATTACTTCTTTACCTCACTAAATTCCAGCACTTTTATCCTGAATTTTCAGCAACCAAACCCTAAATTTTAGCTATTCCAAACCTTAAATCCCAACAACCTAAGCTGAAATCCCCAATCTAAAACTAAAATTCCAGCATCCAGATTTTACATGTTTTGTGAATTCTAGCCACTAGTTTGATATATCTTTACTCGTCCTACGTCACAAAGAGATTGTTTGGTTCTGCTGGACTTGTTATTACTATCTCAGTGGTTTCTCATGGACATTATGGTTAGTTTTTATCTCATTCCTGATGTGGTTTTGAGTTGTTTAATGGGTAAACTTGTGTTATGTACTTCTTGTCTATTGTGGCTTTAAATTAGATGTTAGCAGGATGCCGGTGGTTACTTTGATGAGTAATTTATTTTGGAATACCCTCTTGTTATTTGTGTTTCATGGAATTTGGTCCAGTTGTTATTCACTGGTGTTATTTTTTAGCTATTGCGTTTTATTTGTTTTAATTTTTTAGTCAACTATTGCAGCTCCAGGGCTCTCGTGGATATGAAAGAGAGTCTTCAAGAAGTCGTGAGAAGGATAGAGAAAAGGGACGTGACAAGGAGAGGGAGCGAGACAGAGAGAGAGACAAGGATGGAGAGAGAAGCAAGGACAGAGATAGAGATAGGGATAGGGAAAGGGACCGGGACAAGGAACGCGATCGACATAGAGATCGGGAACGACATAGAGATCACAAGGAACGTGGAAAAGATAGGGATGATGATGATCATCGTCGTAGTCGTGATTATGACAGGTTATTGAGCTAACTTTATGCGGAGTTTTGCTTGCTTATGAAACATTTTGTTCTCTTAGTGCACTATTGACATTTTACTGACTGATACAACTAAAGACGGCGAGATTATGATAGAGATAGAGAAGATAGGCACCAACATCGATCAACGTCCCGCTCCCGTGGTAGATCTGAACATCGTTCAAGGTCTCGCTCCCGTTCACGCTCTAAGAGGTATTTTACACCATATGATGGTGTATGTTTTATTTATACTGCTTTCTTAGTGTTTATAGTGTGCAAATCTTCTTCTCTGCTGCTAACCGCATCTCCGCACAGCAAAAGGATTAGTGGTTTTGATATGGCTCCTCCTCCTTCTGCAATTATGGCTGGTGCTGCTGCAGCAGCTGCAGCTGCTGTTACAGGTACATGGATCGTCTGTTGTATTTAAGACTGTTTACCTTAACTGTTATCATCTCTTCTTTTTCTTGATCTAGTGTGGAAAATCCCTATCAAATTGCATAATATATTTTTGGTAAGCAGTATATTCTTTCATTTTTTTAATGGTTTTTATAACTTAGATGTGTGAATGGTCTGGATTGCATTACTGTTATTATTACTTGATGAAATTTTTCTGGAACTGAGAGAAATTTTGGTTTTCTTGTGTTGGTGTTTGTTTGTTTGTTTTCTGTGTCATGTCTTATGTTGTAAGAAGGCAATGTTGGGCTACTAGCCCCACTGTGCTGACAATGGGCGTGAGCCGACTTCTGTTGCTTTAATGTACAAGGAGGAATCAATGCACCGGTTTGATGGTTCTTCTCCGTCTTCAACTCGCAACTATTGAATTTTTTGGTAGTCTTGCAAATATTTCAACCAGAACTTGAATATGTGATGTATTCCCTTCATCTCTTTAGTAAAGTTGTTTGTGAGAGGATAGAACATAATAAATCATTCGATAAGAAGGCAATGGAGGCTCAGTAACTCTTAGTCCATTCACATGGATATGAAGTCATATTCTATTCTGATTTTCATATTTGATTTATCTTTTCAGGTCAGCTTCCAGGGACTCCTCCTGCACTTCCTGGAGTGTTTCCCAATATGTTTCCAATGGGGACGGCTCAGGTATGATTTGCTACTGCTGTTGAATATACTTGTCTACTGGCTGTGATTTAATATTTTCCTATTTGTTTGCCTGTAGCAGTTTGGTGCTCTTCCTGTTATGCCAGTTCAAGCTATGACTCAACAGGTGGAAAGATTAACCTCAAATTCTGTATACATTATGGAAAAAATATTTCACCACTCTAATAATTTTAATTCTTCATCATATTATGTATGTGTATAGGCTACCAGACATGCTCGGCGGGTTTATGTTGGGGGCCTTCCTCCTACAGCAAATGAACAGGTATTTAGTCTATTTTTACCCTTCTTTCGTGAAAAAATATATCAACTAGTCTTTTCACTGACATCCTCTTCTACTACAGTCTGTAGCAACATTTTTTAGTCAGGTTATGGCTGCAATTGGAGGAAACACTGCTGGTCCAGGTATATAGTTTTTGATAGTGAAAATTGACAAGTGTTCATGCTCTTATGGTTTACTACACCTTTTTTTCTTTGTTGTCTGTAGGGGATGCTGTTGTAAATGTATATATAAATCATGAAAAGAAATTTGCATTTGTGGAGATGAGATCTGTTGAGGAGGCTAGCAATGCAATGGCCTTGGATGGTATTATCTTTGAGGTAATATGTTATTCTGATTGGTTGATCTTTTTGTTTTCATTTTGATGTGTAATATTTGGAAACGACAAATTTGGCTTTCTTCGGCAGGGTGCACCTGTTAAGGTCAGGCGGCCTAGTGACTATAATCCATCTCTAGCAGCAACACTTGGTCCAAGCCAGCCTAATCCCAATCTTAATTTGGCTGCAGTTGGATTAACACCTGGTTCTGCTGGTGGCCTTGAGGGTCCCGATCGAATTTTTGTGGGTGGGCTCCCTTATTATTTCACAGAAGCCCAGGTTAGGGAGTTGTTGGAATCTTTTGGGCCCCTGCGAGGTTTTGATCTGGTCAAGGATAGAGAAACTGGAAATTCCAAGGGTTATGCATTCTGTGTCTACCAAGACCTTTCAGTTACAGACATAGCTTGTGCTGCTCTTAATGGAATAAAGATGGGTGACAAAACTCTTACTGTCAGGCGTGCAAACCAGGGAGCCAACCAACCTAAACCTGAGCAGGAGACTGTACTGTTGCATGCCCAGCAACAGATTGCTCTTCAGAGGCTCATGTTACAGCCTGTCCCCACCAAAGTTGTATGTCTAACACAAGTAGTTACTGCTGACGAGCTTAAAGATGATGATGAATACGAAGATATAGTGGAAGACATGAGAACAGAGGGTGCCAAGTTCGGTAAGATGTTTGGTTTAATTATTGCAACTTTGAAGCTTTGATTTCCAGTTAGAAGCTTTCTGGGTATTGATTGATTTTCTTTATCTTGTCTGTTAAATGTTTGTTGTACAGCCTTTTGTAGTGCAACATTCCGCTATAAAGAATCAGGCCTAACATAAGACAGACAGAAGACTTCATAATCCAAATTATATTCTCTTGAGAATAGTTTTGTGTTAAAAGTATTACTACCTTTCGGTTTGCATTTGTTCACGCGTTTTTGTGCAGGTGCCCTCGTGAATGTTGTCATCCCGCGCCCAAATCCAGATGGTAGTTCTGCGCCCGGAGTTGGGAAGGTTAGTTGTGAGAAACATCAGTGAGAAACATCCCTCTTTTTCACTAATTGCTGTTGCAAACTAAAATTTATATGTTGTTTCCAGGTTTACTTGGAGTATGCAGATGTTGACAGTGCCACAAAAGCTCGAAATGGGATGAATGGAAGGAAATTTGGTGGCAATCAAGTTGTAGCCATCTTTTACCCTGAAAATAAGTTCTCACAGGGAGAATATGATGGCTAATTTGTTACCTGCTTGCCCTTTTTAGTAGGTTTTGTGTTTTGGTAATGGTTAGGCTCTTGTTAGGATATTAATTTCTAAATGTTCGTAATTATGGACAGAAGATATTTTTGTGGTGTAGTCAGTTAATGAAGCCTTGGAAGCCTATTGAATTTGTTAAGTTCATCCTATTCATCTACTGATTTGTTCTTAGACTACGAAAAGCTTGCTATTATATCTGAAAAAGTTTTAATTGGTAAAAATTTAAAGTTTGATTAAAAAAGGGAGTTAAATAAAAGTTTATTTATTTTATTAATTTATAAAAATTTAATAATTTATAGAATCAACAAATTAAATAAGAAATTGATTGGTTTTTAATATTAAAAATTATTGAAATAAATTAAATTGAAAATTAAAATTTGATTATACGTTGAAATGGTATACTTTTTTTTAAAATAAATTGTTTAAAATTAGTAAGAAAAGAGATTATTAAAGTTATTAGAGGCATTTAGATAAACAACAAGGTAAAAGAGATTTTGACAAATGTTGTCAGATTCAATTTTTCTTCGCTCATTTTTCCATATTAATCCGACTTGCACTGAAATTTCATCGAATCGGACCCTTAATACCATTTCCACGGACTTAGCTTTTTCAAGCCAGAGTCAGTCCACTTAATGTGTAGTATTCGCTGAGCCATAGCAGTAACATTGTTCACATTCGTCATGTTCCAAATTTTCTCTAGTGGGATTATTTGTTCTAAGATCAAAGTGGCGTTTGATTCAATGGAATGAGCAGTATAAAGGGGATAAATCATGACTTTCTATTGTTAAGTGTGGATTGATTCTCACATACGATGTAAAATGCCTACGAATATGATATAAAATGAACTTTGTTCCAAGATACGGTAATCCTTTTGACCAATCTGTTACAATAAGAGAATCTTATATTTCGAAGTTTAATTCTGAATAATAAAGCATATGAATGGACATTAGTGTGTAAGAGCCAAGCAAGGAGGGAATGGAGGCTTGCCCTGAAAAATAGCGTTCTTGTTTTCCATACTTAATAGAGAGACTTGTAATGTAATCATAGTAGAGCTTGCCAAGTAGTATTTGATACTCTTCTAAATGTTAAAGAGGCCATAAATGATAACTGTTGCTTGAACAAAACTTTTGCTGTAATGACATTAACTCTATTTGAATTCACAATTTATAGTGCATTGAACTCAGGGAAAAGAAAAGCAGTCAAGTAACTGCTTACATATTAATCGGATATCCTGCGAAGGATCTGACAACGATACATTTGACAGCACCGATCTTGCTTCGATCAATCCCTCGGAAATCCTTGCCAAAATTTTATCTTCACTCGCCATAAGGGCTGCCATTAGCTTCGCACCTGCCATCCTTTCCTAATGACAATATACAAAACTGAAATCAGTGGAATTGTGATGAGAAAACAAAGATGGAAGAATATGAGAGAGACCTTGTCAGAATGGAATTTTCCTTCTGCGTACACATGTAAAGGCTAGAAGGCTAACCAACTCATTTTCACACTCGAATCACGCATCAATATTTCACTGATTCTTTGATATATATATATATATATAAATATAAACATGAATTCGATGCTAAAATGTTCAATAATAAGGCATGATTAACAATACTGAAAACAAATGGCTCAAAAAAATTTTATACCTTGTCGGTCCCTTTCCTAAGAAATTTCAGAGAGACTTTAAGGAGATCAGATGAGTAAGGAAGAACTGCTGACTTCAAATGGTATACAGCTGAAAACATAACCTGGACACAAGCAGCTCTTATCTCTGACTCCGCTATAACCTGCACGAAAGTGTGGCATTAAAATTTCTATTTTTATG
The DNA here is from genome assembly GCA_027563825.1 of Erythroxylum mucronatum. Lineage (NCBI taxonomy): Eukaryota > Viridiplantae > Streptophyta > Magnoliopsida > Malpighiales > Erythroxylaceae > Erythroxylum > Erythroxylum mucronatum. The sequence goes on from JAOSBP010000204.1 coordinate 26,852,362, forward strand.
GAGACAATTGCAGTTTATTATGTCAAAGACAGGAATACCTCAATAGACTGTATAAGACATGGAATAGTTCTTTTAGCAAGAGGTTTCTTCCCAGAGTCCGAGATTTTCTGGCAAGCACTAATGAGAACGTTGGCCATGCAGAGACGAAAAGAAATTGGAACAGTTACCCCAAGCACACAACTTTCACTCTTCACTAAGGACTCGCAAGCAACATCATCCCCATCATATAGCAGTTGATCAATCACATAACTGAGGACATAGTTTCCTGATTTTGCATTCCCTGCATTTGAACAAAATAAGTGAAATTCCCTTATTAAAAAAACTCCCAATTTCAGCTGAATTTCTACTGGGATGTTGTTGTTATTGTTGTATCAAAAACACTCCCAAGAAGAAGAGACTAACCAGAATCACTATTCCCAGCAGTTAATTTCTGTGAGTAGCCCTTATATGATCCAAGAGCTTGGAGTTCCACACAAACCATTAGTGCTAGACAGTCGATGCACCCGTGCTGTGCTTTGGAAACTGATGCAGAGAAACATTTTCACTCGTCAGATGCAAACTATGATAAGATTATCCAGATAATTCTGTGAATCTCTACCTTCATCCCCATCTAATGAAGGCCATAACAAAATTGTTTTTAGGGTTTTTCTCATTTCAACAATGGTGGGATGAGTTATTGCCTCCTTGCCTCTAATCTACAGCCATAATGAGCAGTATGTTAGATGCAAGTCCGCAACATAGATGACATAAAATGCTTAAGATTATTTCGAGATTAAAAACTTGGGGCCTCCAACACATCTCATGGTACTGCTTTTTGGAGAGAATTACCAATAGTGAAGTGCAAACTGAAAACAGACAGGATTTTATTTTTTGAATGTCACGGGAAGCCGCTGCATGTTCCAGCAATGGCAAAACAACTGAAAAGAGCACCTACAAAGTAAATCAAGCAGAGGAAATTATGACTTTTGGCAGAATCCTGAAAGAAATAGTTTGAATTACAGTCCAGATGAAATAACCAGAAAATTAGAAAGAATATGAATTGTTCGGTCATGACACAAGTTGCATCATATCTCCATATCCATCCATTATAGATTCTTAAATGTATCCTGCTATAAGTAGAACAGGACCACATTCCCAGACACTAGAAAAAAGAATCCCAACATTCAAGCTCATGCGTCCACAACAAGATTCTTACATCTCATACCAAAAACAATGAAACCAAAGGAACGAATAGGAAAAGAAGAAAAAGACAACATGAAGGAAATAACAGAACAAAACCTAAAAGACATCTCACAAGAAGGGGAGGGGTAAAGAACCAAATGCCATGATAAACTACTCTGATATGAAAAAAGACAATGTACATTACAAGAAAAGAGGAAAAAAGAAAAATAGAACACTGTAATTCAAGTCATTTCTAAAAGTCACAAACAAGATAAAAAGCGAAACAAGAGGTACAAATTGGTGAAGAAAAGGAAAGATCAGAACAATCAAAATATATCTTCAAATACAAAACTACAAGAAGTATTGTGATTTTGGATTTGAATTGAACATCATGTTAGAAGATAATAGTGCATCCAACAACCATAAAGCGCAAAATGTAGATAAAAAACTTCTAGCCACACCAAAAAACATATTTCTTATCCCAAATCTGCACATTCAGGAATCTTCTTAGGTGTCTAGTTGTTTGTTGAGGAACCTCAAGGGAACAGCAATGATCATTTCAATAAACAAAATTAAGCCCTAAATTTTTTAAAATCCAAGTGCAGAAATTATTTAGTTTCGCTGCAATGAATATGCAAAGTAACATATATATTGAGGGGAAATTTGCAGGTGGCATACTTGGGGATGTAAGCGGCCACAAAGCTCAGCAGCAAGTCTTCGTACATTGTCAAATTCAGACTTGCTAATTGACCTAGAATAAAATTAACATAACTATCAGATTAAGTTTTTTCATTGGTGAAGCTTGATGTAGCTTAGGCTAGTGAACAACCTCTTCAAAAGAAATGTAGCAATACAAGCCTCGTCATTGGTGACGATATCCCCGCATTCTGAAGGTAAAGATGGATAGTTAGTCATGTTAACAAACTAATGAACCAGTGAGCTAAGAGAAGTAGCTGTTGATTAATCACCTTTTTTTTTGTTTCACTCATTGAGCACTTTACCCACATCATTAAAAACATTCATGTAAAACTTTCTTATACAAATCAAGCAGGCACACAACTCAATGCAATTACACATCAGCTGTTTCCTACTATGCGCAGTTAACATTTTTTTTTCAAGGACCTACTGGGCTATATATCTTGAGGAAGAACCAAAATCCATTGTGAGTTGAAACTGAAATTCATAACCATGACTACCTATATGATTCACTAATAAAGGCCAGAACTGAAAGATAAGGAACGAAGAAATACATAGGAAAAACAAGCTTGAAAGAGGTTACAAAAGGCATACCAGTCACAACGAGTCTATTGGGAAGTTGACCATACATAATAGCTGATTTGAGGTCATTAAAAACTCTAAGGGGAAGGAGACGAATTATGAGTAATGGACAAAGGCGCTGAAATAGATCTTTCTGCACTATATCAGTGTCTTTGGTTGTATAACTTCTGTTCTCCCATCTAGATAATAAGCCTTCCTCAATCCTGCTAAGAGAACTGAGCTCATTAAGAAAATGCCATCAACCACTATAAAATTTGCAATTATTCATGACTGAACCACATTCCAAACCTATTGAAGAGAGAATAAAGTTGCAGATTTGCTAATGAGTAAAGGATATGGCTAAGTAACTCAAGCTAAAACATAATACATATACTTATCCTAAAGAAGAATTCATCCCACCAGACCAGGTACAAGTCGATACGTATATATACCGGAGGCAACAACAGATGAGGTACAAGTTGATACATACATAAAGTTCATCAAAAAAGCAAGGAAGAGTAAAAGTAAGGGTGGACTAGCGCATACTAAAGGTCAGGATCTCCACTTCCAACATTTTAATGAATAAGACAATGTACTTACTCTTTCTGTTCCTGCATATGTGACAGAACACGACAAAGGACTACATCCCCAGCATCTGCTATGTGTTCACTTACACAGCTTAAAAACCGAACAATGGTTGCATTTGCCGGCTCTAAGAACATCTTTTCAATTACTGGTCCAATGAAGGATTTCCAGTCCTCTACCTGTTGAGTATATGTCTCATCAAAATGGAGTCCGTGCACAGATGTAAGTGCAAAATACCAATTAGAGGTTAATGCAACAGATGTGACAACGGCACTTATAAGTGAACCATAAAATTTGAAGGGAAATCCACATATCAGAATCAGAATAGTATGAATTTTCCCATAAGACAGGGAAAGATTGGATATGTTTAAAGACAATATAGCTTAAGTAATGAACATATAGGAGTTGCTAGTTTGCATTCCTTTTTTGAAACAAGCATGTAAGCAAGTTTCATGAGTTGTTTCTTTCTTGATTGATTTGTATTCTGTTCCCTGACTCCATCAAAACTAGTTGAGTAAAACAATATTTGGATACAAAAAGTATTAAGAATTAAAATAAAAGTTATTATACTTTGAGGGGAAGAATGAGAACAACGGGGTCAGAAAGGGGTTAGCAAGGACAGAGATGTACTACAATGATAAATTATGTAAACAGTCTTTGACCTCCAGAAACTTTTTCTTTTCTCTACCAAAAAGTCAACCATGAACTAAATGAAAGGTCCTAAACATGATATATAAAGTGATAAAACGTTCTAGGTGTTTTAAGAGTCTTTTTAACAATAACAGAATAATCCTAAATGGAACCATATCATAAGCCCACTAAACATGAAGGAATGTAATAAGAAGTAAACGCTTTGGTCACTTGGTGAAGTCATCAAATAGAAAATTCCAATCTTACACTTTTAGACCACTCTGAAATGAGCTTTAGTATCTGATCAGCATCGTCTTTTATTCCAGCTATATCAATACAGAATAAGCAACAAAGGAGAAAATATCAGCGCTATGTAAGAAAGGTAAGCAAGCTGACTGACAAGAGAAAATTTTAGAACAAATAAATAAAACTTGCAACTCGCAAAAATGATCCAAAAACTATGCATGCAAATATCGATGAAAAAACAGTCAGAGAGATATATATGAAATAACTTGCAGATGGTCCATCTGTGATAAAAAAAATGCATACAAATACAAAATCCCAAATCAATAAATATGGAAAGAATAAGTAATTGAAATAGCCAATACATAGTGACTAGGCGTATTTGGCAATAAGTAATAGTTTCAATTGACCTACCACAGTATAAATTCAAGTGAAACACAAACCTTGTCTTGTATCTTGTCCAGAGTTTGAGATATCCAAGGATTGATTGAGGTTGCTAGAAAATAAGAGGGTAAAGGTTAGTCAGTAGCGAAAATGAAGTGCAATAAAACAGACAGTAATTCTGGTACAACAAGAAAAAAGCACATTTCATAAATCCACGCACTTATACATGGAATTGAGGGTAAAGGGGGGACAAAAATACCTAAGGGAGTCAAGCAGCATGCATATAACCTCAGGATTCTGGTTATTATTTTGGAGTGTTGCAAGTAAAACAGCACTAGCAGATGATTGGATCCTTTCATCTGATGAGTAGACAAGGTGAACCAGTGTAGGCAAGAACATAGACGGATCTGTAGTGAGGACAACAAGAACATTAAAAGAAAATGATCATATCAGCAGCTGTATATGCTGCATTGTATGTACGTGGTTGCAAACATTTTATTTATACATGTTCCAGAAACTTTTTCATCCAAAGTTGTTGATGATCTACATGTTAAAATTTCCAAGTTACTGATAACATGATCAGAACAGAAGCAAGGGAAGAAACTCCAGGCCTGTGAGGCCAGCAAAAATGCTTGACAACAGCATGAAGTTCTTTTCCAAATCAAATTTATGCACTTGGTTTGCATGTATTTCTGAAGAGCATCCATAAACTACTACGACGAGAGAACTAAACAAACAGACTGACCTTTCATGAAGACTGTATTAGCATGAAGAAGACAATATGAAAAGGATAAAGGATTCTGATGTCACCAAGCAAAAGACTAGATAAACGATATCCAAATGGTAATAAGCTAAAAATTTGTGGCACCTTCTTGGATAAGAACAAAATTTTGATACAAATAAAAATAAAAAATTAGGCTTTTCTTTGGCCCACCTATCAACAAGAGGATTTAGCTTGTACGAATCCCTATTGGTTTGACACCAAAAATGACAGTCGTTGCATATAGTAATGATAAACATATATCCACAATTGAAAATTCGATAAAAGGTGCTTTTCTTTTCATCTATCGCATACCATTGTGATCTAGTAAATAAAATAAATCATATTTGTCATGTAGCACCGATGGATGAAATGCAGTAACTTTATTAAATGTGTTTGTGGTTTCTTAAGACGCTAAACAGTTGAATATGAACCATTGTAGACATTAATATTTCAGAATCTATGAAACAAAAATGTGAAGCATGACAATGACGAAGGATGATGAAGTAAAAGCATCAATTGTCAAGACAAACCTATCACTTGAAGTAAACTAGAAGCACGTTCCCGGATCACACTGTCATCATCACTAAGACACTCAACCAAGATTTTAGCAGTGTCTTGCCTTCGGGGCCAACATGTGAAGATTATAATAATATCAGTAACATGATAGAAACAATAAATCATAGAACCACAAGTGTTTAAGATTATTGTACCATGCCAAAGAAGAAATATTGTTTCCTGAATCTGATGAAATCAAAACCAGCTCTGAGATAACATCAATGGAGTTCAACCTCTGCTGAGAATTTCCAGATGTGAGGCGACTTAAAACTTGTTCAAGGCAATGATTGTCTGTGGTCCTGGAAAATTTATTAAGCAATTCAAGTTTCAGATTCATATCACAGAATTTCATCTGTCAATGCTAATCAGTAACAAACTGGTAGGAAGAAAAGGAATACAGGGAGCAGTATTCTGCTAGAAGCATCACAACAGCTCTGGCTGTGCCATCCCTCTCATCCAAAAGGTGAAGCAAATGTGGCAACAATGTATCCATCTGTCCGCTACTATTTGCAGATGAAAATTTTGGTCTAATAATAGCTGCCTTGAATATGCAAACAGCTCCAGAAATCACATCTTCATCGGCAAAGTGAAGCTTCCACAGACGGAAAATCGAATATCAAAACAGAGAAAACAATAAGTATGACTGGGGGAATATGTTACATCCAATTCTAACTACCACCAACTAAGAAAGACTGCATCCTGCAAGCTACAGTGAAAAGCAGTAAAACAATCTATCTCAAGGAATGGCATGGTTCCAAACTTCCACAATACAAAAAAATTTAAAGTTTAAAAACAAATATCTGAGTCTAATTACATGTCCACAGACGACATTAATGAAGGGAGAAGAGAAACGACCAGTCTGCTGCAAATACAACTTGCCAAGAACAATAACCTAATTCAAAAGAATGCTAATAGAAAAATAAATAAGTCCACTAATATACAGCCAACTTCAATATCATACGAACAATTAACATTATGTTTTACATATGGGGCAATTCTTGGAGTCTAACCAATAGTGGGAGCATAAAATATCCATGTCAATCATCCTTGGTAATGCTAGAAATATTACTCAGAATATTGCAATTACTTCTGACCTTAAAGACATACTTAACTATAGATCTATAACCCTCCTAACCCATAGTATAAAAATTTTTGGCAAGTAAAAGCGAAAAAAAAATTTGTTTGTTAAAGATTTTCCCAAAAACATCTTTGTTAAGGATTGAATTTTTACTAGGGCAAGTTTCTATACTTTCATGATGAGCAAAAGACATCCTCAGTTGAAACAATTAGAATCAGCATACAAAGCATACCCTGATAAGCTAAGATAAATCTACCTGTGATATAAGAACCTGTGATAGCTGTGCCCCATAGTTGAATACCAGTCTTTCAAATTTCTTGCCATCAAGCCGTCCCAAAAGAAGGCATAGACAATTCAAGAAAAACTTGCTAGTCTCTATGCCACTGTCCTCTTCTGCATGGCCTTCAGAATGACTCTTCGTGTAATACTGTACTTTTCAAATTTTAGTTATTGCAATTTTAACAATTACATCAGCCAGAACAATACCAAGTTCCAGTGGCAAGTTAGCAAAAAGCATTATAGAGATGAAGAGAGGAAGAGAATCCCAACTTACACACAGCTAGAATGACTGCATAATCAACTAAATGAACAAGAAAGTGTGCATTCCAGAATGTGCCAGCACAACAATGAATATATGGAAGTGTTCTACATTTGTGTTAGCCACATCAACATATGCCATGGAAAACATAGAAGTTTATAATTAATGAAAGAAGCTACATCTAATAGAATTTTCCCAATAAAAAAAGATCACTGCTTCAACCTTTAGCTTAGATCCCAACTGAGTCAATCAAACAGGTACTGGCACAGAACTAGTGTAGGAATTCCTATTACATATTTTTCCACTTATAACTTCTTTTGTTTCTCATTTTAACCCTTTATTATTCAAGATACTTCTGAATACTATAAGTATAGGGATGAATAATTTAAGTATTTATGAATTGCATATGGAATATATTGAGATTCCTATTCACCTATCTCCTTCTGACTTCTTTTCCTAAACCCAAGTTTCCTCTCTGTTTTTTCCCTTTACTACATGCTCGTCTCCATCCTCTTTCATTTCTATCTCCCTTATTGTTATCTTTTATCTGTTTACAGCTATTCTCTCATTGCCTTGCATCAAATTAGAATAAAAAATCTACAATAGAAAAGATTACCTGGATACCATGTATGTACTCATCCAACAATCCACTGCAACGCTCATGAAAAGTGCTATCTTCCAAGTGCAGTAGCATGCTGTAATGCTTCCAACAGGATGAAAGCAGCAATCTTCTAGTTTCGATAATGTTTGCATCTGCCTTCCATATTACAGGAAAATAAATCATAATGCGTAGAAGACCTAGTAGCATCTACAAAGCACCTAAAAGCCATGACATTTAGTCACCTCAACATGGAAGTAACTGTAGTGCCTTTTTAGATCCTGCAACCATTTAAGTACTTGCTCCACCCCTTTAGCATGCAAAGGCCTACTCTTTTTACTCCACTGCAAGACACATGAAAAGCAAATTAAACAAGCTATTTCACGCAGTGAGACACACACACAAATAGACAAACATACAAACATACAAACACTTAAAAAGAAACAAAATTAAGTAGTATCATCTTATAGAATTGTCTAAAGAAATGCAGAATTTGGGAATTGGAATGCCAGAAACCAGTTTTTAGTAAAACAGTGTACCAAAATGACAAGAAAACAAGATGAAAGGGATATAGAGCATACAGCTATAAGTCTTTGCACCACAGTGATAAGATCATCAATCTGCTTCCAAAGCAAGCATGGCATTTCACTCATTGAGACTTCAGATGTTATTGTAGTCGGTTTGACTTTCTTGTCTTCAGTATTAGTCAATGCCCGACATCTAGACCAGTCTGATGAAGTTGAGATCAATGATTTTGGTCCACTACTTGGAACTCTCCTTTGTTTTGTTAGCGCTTCGCTTATTGCTAAAATACAATCAGCAGCTCCTATTGAAAGCCTAGAAGGCAACTCAAATCCATTCTGCAAAGAGCTACACAATCAAATGGTCTAGGATGAGAAGGAAGGCGTACAAGTATTAACAATTTCTATTGCTGGAGGTCTAACACAATCTGAATACTTATGGACACAAGACAATTGAAATCAGTCCAACTAGTGGACACAGCTACACCTTTTACCATCGCTCTGAAAAACTATGACAAAGCAATGGCTTCAACAAATATACATAGGTTCCCAAGAGCCTAAAGTGATTAATAGAATCAGCTTATGTGAAATTGGAGGGAAAGCCTTGGAGCAACTGGTAAAAGTTGCTCCTTCGTGACCATAAGGTCACAGGTTCAAATCACAGAAATAACCTCTTTGTAAAAATTACAACAGAAAAGTTGCGTACATTGATCACCCTCCCCCGACCTTCACAAAGCGGGTAGCCTTGTGTAAAGGATATGTTGAGTTTATGTGAAATTGCTCAAATGGCAGTCATTCTCAAAGCGTCCTAACCTAAGAGAGATTGTTTAGGTGAATTCGAAGTAAAACTGAAATGGGAGGGAAGATTCTGAAACGAGAAGACACTTTGTAACTTCCACACTCAAAATAAGGAAATGGAGAAGAAAATTGGAAACTCAACAAAAACAAAAAGAACAGAAATTTTACAGTTAAATTGGCCAGATGGAACTAATTTCTCATATTGATCACTCATAATTAACCCCAAAAGAACTTGCTGGAAAACTAGCTGCAGTTAGCACATTTGACCTTCAATACCACAGGTCACACTTCATAACAAAAAGGATCACAAAGCATCGGTAAAGATGTGACGAACATTGAACTATTTACTTTCTTATTCTCCATATGATTCATAATATAAACAAAATACAAGCTACATACGAACATAACAACCAAAATACAAAATAAATTACAAGTTGTAGCAACAGAACAAATTTTCTTTTAAGTGCACTAAAACAACTCTTCAAATATAAACAAATAAAGAAAACACGTAATACCAAAATATTAATAGCGTCATACCTTCCCTTGCAAACAATGCATGACAAGCGCGGGATACACTTGCAAAGTATCTTCAGGAAAGCACTGTAATTGTCCCTTATTCCTGGAACAAGTCATATACCCAAAAAACCTTCAAGGAATGGAAGTAAATCAAACGCTATATCCGCAAAAGCGAAATGAGAGAAACATAAATAAATAAATCAATAAAGCGTGATACCATGTAGAGTGAATTGAGCCATGAAACGCTCATACTCCACTAGGCTGCGAACAAGAATGCACCAACCAAAAGCCACATAACGGTCTTCTTTTCTACTGATAATATCAGCTAGCTCCTCCGCAACAAACCGGAAGACAAGTTCATATTGGAACAGCCAATTGATCACTAATAACCCAGGACCACAACTTTTCGAGTCCTTGCTCTTCAGAGACTGACAATTATTAATTCACGAAATTCATCAATGAACTAAGCTCTTGAGTTACATAGGAACTAACAAAAATTACAAGAAGATGAGAGAACATACATGTTGGACAATAGGAACGAGAACTTCGTCCAATTTCTCACCCCTCTCTGACACTTCTTTAACGTACTTGAACAAAAACGAGAGACAATCCTCCAAAGAACCTACAAAATTAAGAAGCGAACAACAGATAAATCGGTGCAAAAAGAAACATAAACAAAAGCAAAGCTGTATTTGTTAACAGAACCTAGAGAAGGTCTGTTGGTGGAATCGAGAGAAAAATTAGAAACAGAGTGTTGAAGCTTCTTAGAGCGAGCACCGAGCAGAGTGGTTATCACTCTTCCTACAGTCACCGAAACCATCGATTTCGGTTCGGACTCCGACGTACTCCATATCAGCTGCTTCGCTTCTTCTTCTTCTACTTCTGTGATTAATCGATTCTCCATTCCAATTGCTTGAGTTCAATTCATAATCGCAAGTGAATCCACTATAAATTGATTGAAGAGCACACGAGAAGCATTCTGAAGAACAACGGAGATTTACAGAGCTTAATAAAGATCATATTACGAGCCCAAATTAGACTGGGGCCCGTCCGATTTAATTGTTACCGAGAACTATAACATTTAATATTGCGTTATTTCGATAGGAAAATTTTGTAATTATGTTAATTTTTATTTTAAAAAATTAAATTGTGTTGTTTAATTTTAAATTTTTTGATTTGAATTATTTAAATAATTTTTATTAAAAAATAATTAATGTATTAATTTATCATTATCATCATCATCACACTAGTTCGAAATCCCGCAATAAAGCAGACTCTGAGAAGGTCTGATAGTACGCAGCCTTACCCCTACATAATAAAGAGATTATTTTCAGTAGACCGACATGTAGACGTGACAATAAAAAGTGATACAGGTTAAAGAATAAATAAGTATAACTTACATGCTAAGTAATTATGTAAATAAAATTATAATAAATACATAAATAAATAAAATATAAAATATAATCAAATGATATACCTGATGGTGTCTAAATCTACTAGTACCTAATAAACTGCAAAGTTCGGCTAAAATTAGAGAGCAACTATCTCAAAAGACCCACAACTATCTGTCGAAGATCAGATTAATTAATTAGTAATTTTTAAATTAATAAATTTTATAAATAAAAATTAATTTTTATTTAATAATTTTTAATTAAACTTTAAATTTTCTCGTAGAAAAGTCAATATTTTTAATTATATTTTATTTTTATTTTATTTTATATATTATTACTATTTTGCTTTTCCACTAAATTCTATTTGGGTTTTGCTAAATCAATTTTCTTGGGTTTTAAGATTATTTTAAAAATTATTATTTGTCCTCTTATTTAATAATCATATAACCTAAATATTTTAATTTTTTAATGTATTTTTGCCTATTTAAAATAAATAATTTAGAGCTACAAATAAAAACAAATAAAATATATGACAGTTAAATAATATTATAATAATATATTAATTTAAAATTTAAAATAAAATTCAAATCACATAAAAGTTTAATATAATTGATCCCTTGTTTAAGGGTCTATATAAAAGATTTTAAATAAAACATTTTACAAATATAATTCTTTTTTTAAAATGTAAAACTTTAAAACTCTCATACCATATATAAATTCTTATATCTCAATTAAAAAATTTAAAATACTTATATATAACTTATTTTTCCTTATTCAATATAGGAATTTAATAATGCTGCTTCCTTAGGATCGTGGAAAGAGAACTTCTATGATTATGTTGTAAGCTATTACATTGTTCTAATCAAATCATAGTTTAGAAAAAGAAAGTTGCAAAGTACGCGCACATATGTCTTATGTATAATTTTACGATCATTTTGCAAGGATGGGCCCTATCAGGCCAGATACCTACAAGTGGCTCAAGCCCAATCTAACTCAAACGACCACATCCCAGCCCACACCCACTTAAGTCATCTCAAAACGTCACCATGTTAACCTGCAAATCAAAACAGGAGAGACTTCAGGCTGTCAAGGCCGCCACCCAGGCTCGAACCAGAATTGTGATGCCTGATCCTAACCACCAGCCCCTGAAAGTTTAAAGGCAACGAACATAACAGGGACACAGCCTTATCCAATGTTTCATATCGACACGGAACCAGGTTCTACACAAATTCATTGATAATTGGATCAAACTTCATACAGGATGTATCACAATTTTCCATACTGTATGTACATCATCTTTTTCCTTATCAGTGGAGCAAGTCAACTCAAGGCAGCTTTATTACATGAACTCTGCTTATTCAGAAGAGTAAAATACTATCTGTACACGCAAGATGCATTCTAGTTTTTTCCCAGGAATCTACGCAATGATATAGACTGCAAACCTTGATGCGGCAGGGGACATAAATACAGAGAATACGCAATATGGCACTATCTGATTTACCGATATTTTGTGCCGCAGAGGTCATGGTGGCCTCCTCCAAGCCGAATACTGATCTATTTCTCCAGACATGAGTTCCAAGCTTACTCACTAAGAGAGGACAACATCCTTCCTTGAGGCATAGAAGAGAAAGCAATGCTGGCTCAATTATATCTGGCATTTTAAAAAGAAATGGAACAACCTTCGTATCATAACCTCCAGTCACTGTTAACAGAACAACAAAATAAAGGAAAGAAAGCCATGACTCGACAAGCAAATTTGTCTAGGTAGCAAACTCTTGAAGTCAACTACAAGAAAAGAGCAGTTTCTTACAGAGACTGAAGTCAAAATAATTGAATGTGAAAAGCTCGGTAAGCAGATATGTTAACAGAGACTTCTATTGAATCCCATAGAACAACCGGCCAGTTAGCTTCTCATTCATCAATTTGATTTAGCTACAGCCTTATGGCCAATCAAGATGAAGGGGACTATTAACAACTTCTCTTGGTACATGTAGCCATTATTAGATGCTTTGTAAATAAGCATTAAAAAGGCATGATCATAATAGATACAAACTAATAAAAACCAATGGAGTAGAATAGAAATGAACAAGTAAAATCTTATCCTAGGACAAAATGTCTTTAAACAATTAAATAGAGATCAGTAAAGCCAACAGAAAATGTAGTCCCCATTAGACGCAAGCTGCTAGGCAATATAGCAGATTGCCTGGAAGGTGACAATGAATCAAGTTAATGTCTGAGAAGGGCCTCTAGAAACGCCAAACTCTATGCCATCTCCCTCTTCTCTCCCTCCTCATCTACAATTAGAATGGGAAAACCACGGAAAAGAAAAGAGAAAGTAAAGAAATCGTACACTTGAACGATAGTGTAAGAAGTTCGGTAAGCAGATTTATCAACAGAGATTACTCAGTATCTCATACAACAACCGGCCAGTTAACTTCAATTCTATTTAGCTACAGCCACTTTGGCAGTCAAGAAGAAAGGCACAAAAGATCATGCCTTCTCTTGGTACTTGTAGCTACTCTCACAGAAGAACAACATATCAGAATGCAATACTCTATGCGATATCTGAACATTCCTTTGAAGCATCAACATAGTAATTTGGTTCTCAAATAGCTTCCTACACTATGCAATATACCCTAATTCAACAATTTACTTCAACAACAATATAAAAAATTTCAGCCAATAACGAATCATAAAAGATGCTAAAACCACAGGTAAATAAAGGGCCATTTAACAGAAACATACTATAAAGTAACAGCCAAGCAATGAACAATGGAAGATCCAACAGGGACCCTATGAATAACATCACACCAATTAATCTTCCCCCACAGCTGCCCATCTCCACCCTTCACCACAGAGATCTCCGAACACCAAACCTCCATTTCATTCCCATTTCCTTTCCTATTTGTTTTCCCTTCCCAAACCACAAACAGTTTCCCACCCACATTCGCCATTGTCGCACCACACAAAAACTTTGGCAAATCCTTCTCAACCCCTCTCAACTCCTTCCACTCCCCAATTTCAACATCAAACCCTCTAATCTTTCCCAAGTAATCATAACAGTACAAGACTCCATTAATCACACAAGCCCTTCCTCTCCACCCCAAGTCCAACCTCTTCTCAACACCACACCATTGCTTCGTTCTCGGCTCGTAAACCACCCCTTTCCTATCCGACATTGCATAGACTCTACTGTTTATAACAGCACTCGCATGCATCCATTTCCCCCGCAAAAGATCGTCTTTTGCGCTCTCTACCGAATCCCACTTTCCAGTTTTCGGGTCGAACACTTCTGCCCAGTTCTTGGATCGGGCCCAAGTGTCCACCACGCACCCTCCGATCACATAGATCTTCCCATCCACCACGCCGGCGGCCGCGAACTCCCGCGAAATACTCATGCTGGGGGCCGCCTGCCACGTGCCTAATCGGCAATCAAGTACCCAAACATGCGAACACTGCACGTCGTTGATCGAACCGCCGATGACATAGATCTTGGGTCCGACCGAAACAAAAGCCGAACCGACCAGTTGAGAAGGTGTTGCCGGGAGAGAGACCAAAAAGTTTTGCGGACTTTTAGGGTTGGGAGAGCTCTGGTAGAGTGTGAACCACTGCAGGGAACTTGTGGTGGGGATGCGGATTGCGAGGTAGAGAAATGGGTGTGAGCATTCGTGTAGACAACGAGTAGTGTAATAGAGAGGCGAGCGAACGAGGAAACGGAACCGTTTTGAGACGAGACAGAGGAGCGGGTGGTGAGAACGCGGGACTCGTGATAAAATGTCCAACGCGACGTCATTTGGAAAGGATGGGATCAGAGCATCTGATGCTTCTTCAGCGAAGAACGAGGCCTGGCTGGTGGACATGCTCTGCGATAAACAAAATGGCTTTTTCAGGGTTTGTGAATTGGGAAGACGGCGGAGAAGAAGTTTGCTTATATTTGTTGATTTAAAATTGGGCCTAAATAAAGTTTGGACTCTTTTTATAAGTTTGGGCTTTTAAAATATAATTAATCTAGCCGACATCTACGTCAGTACAATTGGGCTATTATTTAGAATGGGGTTGATTTACCTGTTCATGGTCCTGCCCTTTTCGTTACAGACTAATTCCTCATGATTTTAACACCAAAAATAACATTTGCTTCTCCTATGTCTTTCATATTAAAATGTAAAAATAAAAAAATTAGAATTATATGCAACATTAATACTAACACCAAAAATAAGCAAGTCGTCAAAATATAAACTAATGAACACATATTATCCATCAATAACTTTAGTATACATACTTGTATCCACTTCAATATAGGAGAAACCTTCACTTAACAGAGCTCGATCAAATTTTTCATGCCATTGTTTAAGAGTTTGTTTAAGACCATGCAAAGATTATCGCAATCTACAAACTACAAACTTTGTTTTCAAACCTAGGCAAAACACAACCTTTAGGTTGTACAATAAATTTATTTATTTAAATCATCATTTAAAAAATGTAGTTTTGAAATCTATTTAGTGAATAAATAAATTATGGATAAACGCTAAAATATGAATTGACGAAATTTTAGTTACAAGTGCATAAGTATCAAATTAATCAATATTACGTTATTGAGTAAAACCTTTAGTAACCAAATGCGTCTTATATTTATCAATAGAATCGTCAGGTTTAAACTTTCCTTTGAAAATTCATTTGTAGCCCATAGATTTAGCACCTGATGAAAAATCTACCAAATCCTAGGTTTTATTTTATAAAATCGAGTTTGAATTGTAGAGAGATTATGATAGAAGAAAAATATTAGAGAGAAGAGAGGATTCAAGAATCAACCGGATATAGGCGGAAAGGTGATGGGAAGTTAGAGAAGAGGGGAGATCTAGGATTATATGTACCTTAATTCATAATTAGGCTTTGGAATAGGCCACGAATCTCGTAGACTAAGACTAATTCAAGTCAAAAAAATGAATCCACCTTGAAACTTGATTAACTTGAACCAAATTTTTTAATTTTAAATTGAGTCAAATTCGGATTATTTTGTCAAACTTATTAATAGGGACACAATTTGGGAATCCTAACATAATGCCTCTAAAAAGGATTATTTATGGTTATTTAAATAATTTTACTAAAGCCTATAAATATATTTTGTTAACCACAATTAACTAGAAAATACTAAATGAATTATTAGCTATCAATTAAGAGTTGAACTTAATAAATTTTATAAGAGCGGTCAAATTTCTACAACAACAATAACGTCTTAGGAGGAACCCGCTAAGATACAAAGTTTGAAGAGGTCGTAATCTTACCTTTAACTAGTTGAGAGACTATTTTCAATAATTCCATCCATTCCTCGACAAATCTACAATCTCTATATTTTAACCTTTCAAGTTCGATTTTGTTACGATTATAAAAGAAAATAAACTTGGTTTGCTTAAAAAAAACATTTACTTGAATGTTAAGTTTGAAAACATGTCGAGAGCATGTTGGAGATATTATGTTTTTGACTAACTACTAGATTAGACTGGTTTTAAGAATATATTAAAATTACAATCTTTGTGTCATTTCATCTTTGTTACCTTCTTGTTGATTTCACTTCTTTTGTTCTTTCTTGTTAACCCTAATTTTCATCAACTAAAGTTATAAACTTCATTGTTGCTTATTGTTTTAGTATAAATAGTAATAAAGTTCTTAAAGGGCTTGTAAAGGGAAATTGGGTGGTAAAAGGCATCATTAAAAAAATCAAAATTGACTTAAATACAAGTGATAAAGTGGCGTGATCTTAAGTATAAACATATAAAAGAGTTGTGAGAAAAACAAATCTTTATTAGTAACGTTTTCTTTGTAGTTTTAAACATAAGTAGTAGTGGAGATAATGCATAACTCCATTTCAAGTTGTCCATGAAAGTTATCCAAAACCAATTCATGGTTCTAAACAAGTGGATGGATAGTTTAGGAAAACAAATCTTTTTAATAATATTTTCTTTGAAGATTTAAACATAAATAAAAATGGAGATAATATATATAGAACTCGATCTAAGTTATTCATGAAAGCTATCCAAGACCAATTTAAGCTTCTAAACATGAGGATTAGGTTATATAGTTTTTAGTTCTCATCTAGACCTAAATCCTCTAAGAAACACACATTTGAGGAGGATAAAGAGGAGGTTTATTATTATGATAAAACTAGTTCTAAGAATGGTAAAAATGTTGTTTAAAAATAATAGCAAATTGCCTAATATTAAGATGAAAATCTTTACCTTTCAATTGAAAATGATCCCGAACTATACTTTAGGGTGTGATAGAAAGGTATAATATGTGTTTAATTGTCATAATTATTTCGAGTAATAGAAGATCAAACTAGTAATAGTTGAATTCACTTATTATGCTAATATTTAGTGGGATCAATCTATATTTAATAAATTTAAATTAAATAATAATTTTAATATTCTCATATTGTCTTTAAAAAAGGTTATATATGTAATTAGCATATATTTTTCATATATTGAATCAGTGATCGACTACTTCTTATAAAATATAAAATAATAAGATGAGAGTGGAGATATAAGAATAAGTTGAGAGTGGAGATATACCTATCTTGTATATCTTAATTAGATTAATTAATTATTTTACTTTAAATTATTAATGGTTATTAAAAAATTTAGACCACCATTTGGCGGGTATAAGTGAAAGAGTTCTAAATTAATAATAATACTCAATAAGAATCCCGCTAAAATGAAGATATGGAGAGATTTAGTAATACTAATATTTTAAAAAATTGGATTGGATACTGAATCGGTCAAAGAAAATGTTTAATGTTTAAAGGTTCAACCTATAATAAACCGTTATAAAATCAGTATATAATAAATAATAAATAAAATTTATAAGAATAAATAAAAATAAAATATTTTATTGAAATAAAATATTTTACTAATATTTCTTATTGTATAATAAATAAATAATAAATATAATTTAATAATTGAGAATGGATTAATAAGGAGGAAATTTCTCTAACTTAGTTAATGGATAATCAAATTTCTTTTGTCCTTTTCTAGTTCAATTAATAGATAAATTAATTAAAATTATTTGTCTTTGGTAATGAATATAATTAATCTTTTGGTTTGTTACGAGGTGTTTTAGGAGGGTCTCAACTATAAGAAAACACCTTTAAATCATTTACACTCAGTCTAATATCAGCTCGAGCCGGATAGGTCCTTTGTAGGAAACAAAGTTGTGACCTTAAATTTTAAACGGCTACATATATAAGGACGGTTTGAACCCAAGATCTCACTTAAGATTAACGTTTAGTACGATTATCTTCGTGAGAAGAGGGTATTGACTATTACTCATTGCCAAATTATGGAAACCCACGCTTCAAGCCCAGGATTTCACGCTTGATTATGAGCCTTTATTTATAACTAATAACTAATATTTAATGACCATTCGTCTATTTAAAGTTTTAAACAAACCGTAGTGGAAAACGTTAACTATTAAGAAGTTTAAGCAAAGCGAATTGGAAAACGTTTAACTATTTAAACATATATGAAAAAAATGGAGGGGTTAATTGTTTCGCAAACTATCTGTAAATTTTTTTGGCACTAACAAAATAAAATCAAGCAAAAACGAAATAATAAAAACATCAGAAATTTGGTAATTCAGTTCGACACACTTTGCCTACGTCTGCGGGGCCCTCACCTAGCTTAATAACTTTCACGAAAATACAATAAATTTACCCAAGGTTTTACTGAGCCGATACCACTAAACCCTTAGCACTATCTCTCAACCTCACTTCCCGTGAAAGAATTTCACACCCAATAACACGACCGACTCGTGTTAACCTCAACAAAGGATTTTCTCAATCAACTCAATAGTACGACCGCCTCGTAATAACCTCAACAGAGGATTTTCTCAACAATATTTGATAATAAAGATAAGAAATAAACAACTCAAGTGATCAATCTACTAAGAACAAAATAATAATACACTTGAGAAAATGAACAACTTTTCGATGAGTTTCACTCCACTGAAATAGATCTGAAAGTCGTCGCAACACCAATAAATTGACTCACATCAACACCAACACAAAGCCACAAAATCTTAGAAGACCAAGTCCACAGTATTTTCAATCCACAAAATCAACTCACAACCAATTTGTCTCCTTCCTCTTGCCACTAAAACCTTATATATAAAACCCACTTAATCACTACACCGTGACTATCAATTCATCATAGCTTATATGACTCACTCGCGTTGTTCCAGCAAAGCACACTCTCATCCTATACGACCATACACTCATGTTTCCGAATAAGTAATTAATGCACACTAATGAACAATTAAAGCATACCCACTCCAACGTTTTTATCCCTCACACACAATATATACTTCAGCCATATTTTTCCCATAACTCTATTTAAAGCACAAACCTCACTACTCCGTAAGTCACATACATGATGCGTTATTCAGCTGTAAGCCTCATATGCGCAGCTACCCAAAATTTTCATTAACTCCAACAGCTGCCATAAGGCGCACACTTCAGTTGCCAAAAAAACACACCACTTGGTTTTTTTCCACTTACATGTTTTGATAGACTTCTGCAGTAATTAAAAGATGTGCACAATTTCACAAAATCTTGCAGTAAAAATAATTTCAATATCACCATGATGATAGACTCTAACTCAAGATAGGATTCTTTTTCAACTAGAAGATTATTCATACAACTTTTGAATATAAGTCATTATCCAATTAATATCTTATATGTCCAATTAATAAATAATGCCAAAACAAATATCCTAACTATATATATATACACATCATGCGAATCGTGACTTTTCTTCCTTAATAACAAAATAGGTGTCGGTTGGATTAAATGACTTTGAGGATGAGTATTGAGTAGTGTTTATAAAACCAACTACAAGCTAATGATATAGATGCATTGCAACACTCAAGCCAAGATGTCTTCACTTAGCGTTCTTTATACTATCTTTTTGGCACTGATTCTGATCATTCTCGATCATTCTCTTCCGTCTTCGACGTAGAACTTGTTGGACCAATGGTAGTTGACAAATAAAATCTCTTTATGTTTTGATAATAATAAAATGTATAGAATTGGTTAAGAAATTATTTCAGGTATTTTTGGACTACTATTCAATTTAAGGATTTATGCAAAACAAGATAATAAAAATCTCCAAACGTTCAAGATGGACAATGACAATGTGCAAACGTGCAAAAGATGATTATTGTAAGAGATAAGGATTGAAGATTATCATTG
>JAOSBP010000204.1:26872720-26893956 GCA_027563825.1 Erythroxylum mucronatum
TTTTAAATTAATTAATATATGTAATTAACAATACTATCATACTTATGTGGTATTATAGTTAGGTTCTTCGCACTTATCATCACATAGCACAATATTCAATGATAAGATTTAATTATACAATAAACCAAATATATGTACATGATAATAATAATAAATTTGTAACTTTTTATTGATATATAACGTCAAGTTTCGTATAAAAGATTCTTGTAACTCACGTTATGTACTTAAAAATTGTCTAAAAGCAACCTAGATCATCCGGATGCTAACACATTCTATTGGGATCACCTCGTTTTCCTTTTCAATTTTCCTTTAGTATCTTTTAAGGATGAAAATAGGCTTATTTAGAGGGATGAGATCTTCTGTCCAATATTATGGTGTCATATTTTATTTCATAAATTTTAACTATTTATTTATGCGGGTCCCATAAAATAGAATAAGATACTATAATATTGAACAAAATATTCGGACTGTGATTTAGAGGTCTAAATTCATGTGTTTTCAATAAGTTAGGTTCAAGTCCAAATCGACATGAGACTCAATTTTGTAAAAAAAAAATTATTACATTACCAACAAATGCAAATCAACTAAAACATTGATTAATCAACCCTTTTATTACGATATAAGAAAAATAACAAGGTATAATTAATCACTCGTACAAAAATAGTATAAGCGATATAAAATACCATTTACCGCAATGAAGTGATTAATTAAACAAAGGCCTCTGCCTCTCTAATCCCCTGTTGGGTGTTCCTAACTCGTCGGAGTCTCCACCGTCTCTTCGACTAAATCTACATTCTCTATATTTAACCCTTTCACGTCCGATCACCGTCATATCCTGACCATGAAAATACTAAGCTCAGGTCCACTATCACCGTCAGGACTAATCATGTAGAATGTTTCAGAGTCCTTAGAGCCGACGACGTGCTCAAAATGAGCCCTAATGTAGGCAAGCTCCACGTCTTGTCCCTCGGTCTGAGAACTTCCCGGAAGAACACCAGCCCCCATTGAAACAGCCTTGAGAAGCTCCATAACGTTCAAATCCTCCGCCGTGGCCTCTCTTTTAACTGAGTAACCAACCTTCTTTCCGTTGCAATACATGGTCCACAGTGGTTCTTCTAAAACCCTAGTTTTGTCTTTGTCACCTCGCTTTTCACATTCTAGGGCAATTCTCACCATCCCAGCTCCCATTTCCTTCTGCAGCACGTTGGTTTGCATGGCGAGCTCAACAACCACGGAAGGGAAGCATCTAGGGTTCTCTTGCAGAGACAAGCTTACCCTACCCTTACGATAACCGAACAAAGTTCCGGTGACCCGAGTGGCTAACACACTACTATCCAGTAAGCCTCCGCTGAGAACGGGCATTTTGCATGCCGGTGTGATGATGGGGAGTGATCGGAAAACTGACCGAAAGACCCGAAACACTTTGGTTCTGTGCTTCTTTTTCTGGGATGGATGGACGAGAGATAAAGGTTGGCTTGTTGGTGTTGGTGTTGGTGGCGGTGGCGGTGGCGATGAACCTTTTTCCTGCTGTTCATTCCTTTTTACAGGTGTTTCCTGTGATTCTTCGGAGGAGGCAGAGCTGTTTCGAAGAGTTGACTCATCCATTGAAGGAATGGGATGAATCAAGAAACCCCAGTTGCCGTCGGGCATCGGAAAACACAGAGATGGAGGTCTGAGACAGATTGAACCGAGAGAGAGCTTGGAGGGGGGTGGCAGAGAAATGAGCATATGTTTTGTCAGGTAAATATTTGTGAAAGTCTATAATTGGGTTAACCTTATGGTCAACGATCCTGTTTTTGTGGGACAATGAAGGAGATTTCGTGCTTTGACATGTTTGATAAAAGCCTAAAAATTAGAGCATCTTACAACCTGGTTCATACTAATCGTGGTCTTAATCTTTTGATTATTTGGTGTATTAATTAAAATATATGTGTATATTTCTGTCACTATTCGTTAATTACCTAAAAAGTGGTCTAATGTTTTGACTAATAGTCAAGTCGTACATTTTTCTTATCTTCTTTTTTGTTCACTTGCTAGCTCATCTCAATCATAACAGGACAAGTGATATGATCCGATCATTACATGCTGTGCATATATGAGTAACTATCATTACATGATGATCACGAGGAGATTTTTAATGGTAATATCAATGTTTTAAAAATGGACATAAGTTCTAGATGCTGAGTTACAGGGTGTTTATTCGGGGTTAAATTTGGTCTGAGATATGAGTTATCGAAGGGTTGAATTAGAAGTTGATTCCTTGGTAGTTATTAATATTCTTTCCTCCTCAGGTTTGAAGATTTCCTCTAATACTTCATTGATACGAGGTATTTAGGTTTTATTACTTAAATCCTGGACGGTTCGCATCCACTACGTGCTTCGTGAAGGAAATCGTTTCGTTGATTGATTAGCTTCTAATGCGGAGTCTTTTGGTTTCGGATTTACTAATTTGCAGTCTCCTCCATTGGGATGTCTTACTATCCTCCTTGAGGATATGTGTCAGGTTTTAACCCCAAGGCTAGGCTTTGCTTTTCTCCATTATATATAGATAAATAAAAATGGGCATAAGGTTAAATAATAAGATAAGAGATTTAAGGCTTAAACGGTTCAATCGGATATTAAATTATTATAAAATTAGTTAAAGATTTAATAAAATTAAAATTATCAAAATATCATTAACAGAAGTTATATTTAATTTAAAGTTTAATTGAAAAGGTAGATTTTTAAATAAAAATCAATTAGTTTATTTTAGTTTATAAAAATCGATTCATTTATAAAAATTGACCGATTGATTGATAAACTGATCGATTTTTAACAACAAAATAAATTAAACCAAAAAATTAAAATTTTAAATAAAATAATTAATCGGTTTTAAATTTTTACGACTAAATTAGTCCAATTGGTTCAATTTTTTTATCATAGGTAATTATTACCGGTAAAAAAATATGTTTTAAATTTAATATTTTCCTATTTATAATATTGATGATAATCAATATTTATTAACGTTAATTATGAAACTTTCTTCATATATATATATATATATATATATATATATATATTCCATGAGAAAAATAATTACTTATAAAAACAATAGCATAAAGATAAAGTGATGATCTATTATTTAAAAGTTTTTGAATAAATATATGATATTCTTTAGAAACATATGAATCAATTTTAATAAGAAAAAGACTACTTCTTTTAATAGCAATTAAGATAAAAGTCAGCTTGCTTTGGTTAGAGTTATACGAGTAGAGTTTTTATCAGTAAAACTTTTTTTCTGTATATCTTTTTCTAGAAGAACTTTTCTAAGAAACCAATTTACTGCTTGACTGTCATTTAAAAAAGAGCTTTTTTTTAAAACTTCATACAGTAGACTGTTTGGTAACATAAAAATAAAAAGTACTTTTAATTTTAGCTATATTTTATTTTTAAATAAAAATTACCTATGCATATAATATTATTTCAAGTATATTTAACAATATACAAAGCACAACATATTAATTATTATATAATTTTAAATCATATGAAACATAAATGAAAATATATTTAACAAAAAATTTTATATAGATAATAACATAAGTAAAACTAATATAAAAAATAAATATTAAAACATATAAAAAAGCCAAATAATATTATTTAAATCTCAAAATAAATATTAAAGTTAAGTAAATAGTTAAATACATAATAAACTTAAATATGAGTTTGAGGGTATTGTAGAAATTATTTGTAAAAACATAAAGGCAAAATGGACTAAAAAATAGACTCATTAATTGATTTGAAAAATCTACCTGAAAAAGTCATTTGAGAGGCTTTTTAGAGAAGCTCCAAATTTAAGCTTCTTATAAAATTGTATTTTTGCTGCTAAAAAAGTCATATCTATCATAGAAGTGGTTTTTATTTTACAGTCAAATACTTATTTTTCTTAAAAAAAGTTTTTATGGTAGAAAAATGTACTTATTGACCTCTCAAAGGATTATTCAAAACAGGCACTAATTCTTATTTTTTGTATAATATATATTGTTTTATATTTGTTCATATTGAAATAGACAAAATTTTATTATTTTTGAGTGAAAAATTCGATGATAAATTATTGCATTGAAACGATGAAGATTAACTTTAGTTAAAATTACAAGGTCCCTAATATTATTATTAGGGATAAGAATGGAGTAGGATCAAGGTCAATCCAATAATTTTATCCAATAACAACTTCATTTTATTTATACATTTCAAAAAAAAGACTCGAATTAAAAAAAAAGACCAAGATTCAGCCGATACTCAATCAACTTGAACTTGGCACATTAATTTCATATTTGAGTCAAATTACCAACAATCACCTATTATTATTGATAATAATGAGTTGGATTGGACTCGAATTGTTAAAAAAATAATGTTTATGATAATACGATGTCATTTTAAGTTATCAAACTCGGACAACCTAAGGCATAATCAGGTTGAAAAAACCGAACTAAAAAACGGATCAATCCGGTCTGTTGAGTTTAGGCTGGCCATCAATTTAAATTTCTTTTGTACCTGAGTTTGGCACGTTAATTTCATATTTGGCACGTTAATTTCATATTTGGGTCAAATTACTAACAATTACCCATTATTATTGATAGCAATGAGTTGGATTGATCTCGAATTATTAAAAAATGAGATTATTTTAAGATGAAACGATGTCGTTTTCGATTATCAAACAACCGAACTTAAGAACCGATAAACCTGTTTGCCATCCCAACCAATTATTTACGAATACGAATTTTTTCTTTGAAATTAAAAAAAAAGGAGAATCAAAAACTTGTGGATCTTAAAAAGGCCAGCTTGGTGGGACGGTGATGGTGGGCCCACACTGGCACTGACCCCGTGTGCTCTGCAGCTGAGCCCGGGACATTGTTAGTATTGAATACTCACTCGTTCACAAGTTTGGAAAGTGATGTGCCACGTGGTGCCTCTGCAACTCTCTGATGTCATCGATCAGATCCTGACGTTGGGTTTCTTTATTATAATAAATCTCCATCGTCTGACCCGTTTCCCACGTAAGCAAACATGTGGATGCTAGTGGATTTCGTCTTTTCCTTTTCTCCCATTGGCACACGAATTCCACGCGCCTATTTACTTGAACCGTGTTTAGGGTATTCAAGAAATTTCCTAGCCATGTTGCTTATGGCCTATGGCCTTGTTATTTTTATAAATATAGTTGATCACTTGATAATATTAATAATCTTTGAGGAAATAAAATAAAATATTATTTTTTATTTATTCTCTCGTCTTTTAGAAAAGTCTCTTTATTAGTTAAGAATAAAGCTACATATTACGAAAGTCATTCCTAGTAATTTATAGGCCTTGGATAAGATTAAAAAATAAGTCTCTATTTTTACCTATTTTTGGGTTCTTATAAATAATAAAAAGAAGCAAAGAATAAGCCTTTTGTTGTTCTTTATAAAGTTAAGAGTGACCCTATTTTACTTCATTTTATTTTTTATGAGAATAAAAATGGTCATATTTTACTGTTTCTAATAATAGGCCCTGGGTCGACGTCCAAGCTGCCTTTGCACAGAACTGATCCTCCGTTTTATTAAACCTCTCTAATATTAATTAAGGGTAAGGCTCCTCGGTACTTAAAGAAAAGTTAACGAAACTAATAAAAAATCACTAATATACTAATTTATCATATTTGCTCTTATTTATTTACTAAAAATATTCTTAATTAGCTCAAACTTATAAAAAAATGAAAGAATAAAAAAGAACAAACTCCCATTTAATTATACCCATTTAATTATAAAGTTATCTCAACCACTTGTATTAAATTTCTTAGTTTTACATTAAAAATTTCAAAATAATTATTGATGGAATTCTATTTTTGAATGGAAATAATTTACATTTGTTTATTCGCTTTTTCTTTTTCTTGCTAGAAAGTCAATGAAAAGAGAAAACGCGTGGCAAAAAGCGCGTGGCTGAGTAGTGAGGGACGACATAAACGTCACGTCAGGTCAGCTCAAAACCTCCCACCAGTTTATGTCCTTTTTATTTAACAATTTCTCAGTTCTTTGGGTGTGGTTTTCATTTCTGAATTCTGATCTTGCGTTGCGTCTCTGAGATACTCTTTCTCTTCTACGTTTTAATGGCTTCTACTCCTGCAAAGTGAAGACTTTTTTGGTGGGCACAAGTCAAAAACCATTACCAAAGCCATGTACGATCTTGGTGATGAGCTTACAATAGAAAGCTATAGAATTCCATGGCTTATTTGGATTCAGTTACTGGTCTTGTTCCTCCTCATCTTTCTTCTCCTTTGCTTCAGTTTTTCCACTTCAGATCCCCCCAAAGCCATCACCTCCTCCTCCTCTTCTTCTTCTTCTTCTTCGCCGTCTACTATCGTCATCTTCACGTCTCATGATCCTGGCTTGGACAAGTCCGTGTATAAGCACACCAACTCCACATCAACAGCAGCCACCAAACGATGCCTTCATCCCCAGGTAAATATCAATTGCGGTTAAATGACGAGCTTCTTCTTGTTTCTTTGACTGTTTTTCTGCGACCCTTTTGTTTTCCTATGAATTTGATGCTAAATTGTTATATCGATTTGCTGTGTTGTACACGTAAATATTACAATAATCTTCAAATGGGTTTGGACTTTGAACAGTAATTACGAGTGGTCCCATTGCCATTGGTGGCAATTGGCCACCATTAACGTGTAATCATTCCAAAGTCTTGAAACGAGGAAGCTTCCTTCTTGGTAAAGTAACAGAAAATTTGGTGTTGCCCCTTTGGAGATGCAAGCACAGTAATTGGTTATTGCCTTAGCATTCTCTGATGGCTTCAACGATGATCTGAACGAATCCAATTAGATAATCCCTATGTTTTGTTGAATATGCTTATCTTTTGGCGGTAGTTAACGGTACTAGCTCACTAATTTTTCATTCCTTTTTTGGCTTCATTAGTCTTCACATTCTCTTCAACGTACTCAGGACCAACGGTTCCAATTGATCCACCGATATTGTCACCAATCAATCATTGAGTTAGGTGCCAGATACTGTCCAAACTCCAGACTGACTTTGTATTTAACATATCTTACAAACTCATGATTAAGACATGGAGGTTGGTCACATGCTGGAAGAGAATAAATTATTGTTGAGCTGGGATTTTCTTGGTTGTTGTTCTTTTCCTTCTTTTGTAAGGGGGTGAGTTTGGTGGGGAAACGTGGGATTAGGTTGTCATTAGAGGTGGAACTGGATTGGGTCGGGACCAAATCAACATCATTTTAGTCAGTTACAATGTCGTTTCAGCTGAACTACCTCAGGCGAATCGAATCCACCTATTGCTTAGTCAGCTTAGATTGACCAGTCGGCTCTGGTCCGGTTTTGCCATCCCTAGATATTGTTCATCTTTCTTTTGCTTGCTAATAATGAATCTTGTGTTCTTGTTAGTTTTATATGCTATTTATGTTATGGTCTTAATTAGGGTGTAATAGTTGGCATCTGGGGATTAAATGTTTGTTTAAAGCATTTCCACCAAATATTGGCATCTGGGGATTAAATGTTTGTTTAAGGCATTTCCACCAAATAAAGCTTGATTCCTCTATGCTAGACATTAGGCTATTCATTTATTTATTTGCTTAGTTATTGATAAAGAACTTACGGCCTGTTTGGTTCAGGGAATGGAATAGATAAGAAATAGAATAATTATTTTTTAGAATAGAAAAGATGAAGAATAGAATAGAATGAGCATTTGGTTCAACGAATAGAATAGGTAAAAAATTTCTATGTCAATATTTAGTTTGAAAATATAAAATTAAAATGACAAAGAAAAACTAATAAAAAGACCAAAATATTAGTATTATTATTATTATTATTATTATTATTATTATTATTATTAATTAATTATTCTTATTCTTATTAATTATTATTATAAATTTTTTACTTATTATTATAAATTTTATCAATTAATTTTATTCTTATTTTTATTATTAATTTTTTTCTTAATGATTAGTTATTCTATGTTTGTTTTTAACCAAACATAAATTAAGGAATGAAATAGGAATATGCTAAGAATAGAGAATAGCTGTACTGTTTAGTTAAACAGGCACACAACCACAAAAGGATTTGTATGTTCTGCTTTTATAAAGTAGATTTTGACTTGAGGAAAACAGAATTGCACATAAAAAGTGGAATAAGAGCATTAGTTTTTTAGAACAAGTTTGGTTTCACTTTTGAGTTTTTTGTTTTAGTTTTTAATTATATTTATATTAATTTGGCTGATAATATAATTATATTTTTATTATAGATAAGCTTAAAGATAATATTTTTAATTAATTACATTTATTTTATTTCTTATATAATATTTACTAATAAATTATTAATAATTATTTTTATTTTATTAAATTAAATAATTTATAAAATTAATATTTATTTTTAATTATGAATTCAATATTTATTTATAATTTATATATTTTGAAGATATGTTAAATTTATAAAATTTTATTAATAATTATTAATATTAAATAATTAAATATTAAATTGATAATAAATCAGATTTTTGTGATTTTCGTAAATTTTGAAAACTTGAAGAAATTAAAAAACTAGAAATAAACAAAATTTTTACTAAATTTGAAAGCAAAAACAGAAAATTAAAAGCATAAATACAAACAAATAGATCCTTAGTTGAGCCTTGCTTTCCTAAATTCACATTTATCGCATCTTGGAATCGACATTGTTCTCCAAGCGAATTGCGGTAAGAGTTTGGTCCGATCCGGAATTTAAAACCTTGATCAACATTGTAAAAGGCTTGCAAGATGAGACATATCCTGCACTATATTGAGATTTTGGCTGAGGGAGTCTTATTTTTACATATTTATTGATTATTTCATAGACGAAGCTCTTGGCTTTTTAGTTTAAGCAATGGCATATGTATTAACCATTTGGGAGATCTTTACAGGGAGGAGAAGATCAAAGTATCAAGGGAGAGATAGCCACAAACATTGGTAGAAGAATTGTGAGAGAGGACCTGGGATCATCATCAAAGGACAAAAGCTTTATTGAAACTCATCCATGCAACTATTTTAGGCTTGCTAAACTTGCATTTCTCAAATGTCTTGGCTTAGATAACTTACCAGAAAATTCTTCAAGCTCGGATCGGAGGAAAGATAGATAGTATACGTCTGCTTCAGCATTTTGTTCATATTGTTGGTACAGGAAAGATTGTGTGCAGCAGCCACTGAGTTCTCCCATGGAGCTTGTGGTCCTAAAAATTGAGGAAGATGGTTAAACAAAACGTTTAAAATCCATGGTCACTTGTGAAAATCAAATAGGGAAAAGTGGCTTGGAAGAACTGTCAATAATAGGATCAAGAAAAGAACAGGTGCCAGTTTGCAGAGGATTAGCAAATTATTGGGGAACAAGCAGTTCCATAAGTCTTGGAACTTGCAATTAAGTTATGTGTAGATTGGTCCATATTTAGTTTGAAAGAAATGATTTATTAATTAACAAAACTACTTATTTATCTCTATTTTCTGCACTAGTCTTTGAATCCAATCATTAGTCTTCTGATGCATAAATAAATCACCTGAGGAATTTGGTAGATTATACAATCAACTATGAGTTAACAGTATTGGTCAATTAAATTTAGCAAAACTAACCTTAATAACTAAAAGTAGTCATCAGTTCTATAATTAAATCTAACGATCAGTAAATTCTTAAATCTGACCTGAGTCTCCCTGCCTTGAGTTGATGCTGTTAGTCTTTGGTCTGTCCACGAAGGCATATATGATCATGAAGCTGACTGGTACGTAAACTGTGAATAGACTGAGTACAAAGAAGAAAAAGTTCATAATGGAGCTGTTATATGGTATGAGACAGAAGAGGGATAGAATTTCATTGCCATTTACATATATTCACAAGAAAATTGTCCTCCCCTACAAAATTATGACTGTGAGAACTGTTACTTTCGAACCCTTACCTAACCACTAACCTCGGCAATAGATGCCTGTACAAAAGCAGATACATAATCATCATTCATTTACTTTGCTGTGTCTACAACTAAAATTATAATCACTTTTCATCATCTATCCCGTTTGTGATATGTCATCCCATGGCGACGAGAAGTTTGCAGGATGAATATCTGTCAAAAACCCATCATCAATCAAGGTTGGCTTTGGTACCGTGTTAAAATCTCCAATTAGAAAGAAGAATGACTCGTATACAGAAAGATCCATATTCTCATCCAGAACTTTTGAAGGATCGGAATATGAGATCATTCTTATAAACCATTCATGATTCTTGTTCCTAATCTACATGGGAATTTAGCATATTCAATACCAAGTAACCAGAATATAGTTAGATCAATCTCAAGTACTCTCCTCATCAATCTTGATAACCTCCAGGATTGTTGCATTGCAAAAGAAACATCTGTGGCAATTCAAGAGATGCCTGGTTATGCAATCATAACAAGACGTATGGGCACATGGGGCAAATCTCGCATCTGCTTTACATGCATAACAAATGCAGCAGGTTTCATCAGCTTCTGTTTCTCCAGCGAGTCTTGTCCTTTCTAGTTGCTGCATCTCAATCGGACTAATAAGCAGGTTTAAGAAATCCTCAAGTTTCCCAAGTTCCCCAGGACAAGTATCCTCTCTTGATGATCCAGCCTGGAAAAATATTACCAATGGAATGATTAAACTGATCTACAAGACAACTAAGTGATACCACAGATCGAGTGAAATTCTGAATAGCAGAAATGAACCATTGTGCACATAAGACTAATTGGAGTAAGCAACGCTACCAACCAACCCGTGCAAACTCATGCCAACTGATGTAACAAAATTGTTTGAAAAATATCAGAAACCTTAAATTAGTAAAATCCAAGATGAGTGTTGATGAAAGAATATGAAAATGAATGTCTGAGAACATGGTGGTTATGGAACTGATATGTAATATATAACAAAATATGGCATAAACGTACCATCGACTAGCATCCTAGAATAAGAAACAGAATTGCAACATCATATGACTGAAATTTCAACTCATACTTTTGTCACATTGATCAATCATCTCTCTTGTTTAGTACATACACTTAAACCCATCACAAGAAATATGACCAAAGAGGTCAAAATCCTGTGAAGGAAGAAATGTCTTTACGTGCCCAATATTGGGCTAAAACAAGGATTGATGTGCACAATGATTTTCAGGACATCAATCTGAACATCCAAGTGGCAGAAGAGCAAATTCAACCACACCCAATTTGCAATTACAAATTTCGTCCTTTGGCTCTTGACTACTACATATATACATCTTCTACACGAGGAAGCTAATAAATCACAAAACAGTATTTATTGATGAAGTATATATACATAATAATGCACAATGCTGATAAATGAACAGAGAAGAAATAAGAATGATCTGTCACCAACGTCATCATATATAATAATCACACAACATTATTCACATATGGGAGTTGGCAAAACTAACCCAGTTGTACTCCAAGAGGTACTGAAATCCACAGTGCACTGTATCAGGACAATCCATGCTTGCGAAAACATCCACCACATTCTTTTTGCCACTTTTTGTATCTACACTTGCATCCAGCAAATTTATGATGATGCCTAGAAGAGGTGCCAATATCATCCCACGGTTTACTTTTTCCATTGACTGACCATGTCTTTTAAGTGATCTGCATATTAAATGCCAATAGTGATAAAGTATGAAACCAGTAATGGATATGTAGTCTATTCTACTTTAACTAAAAAGTCAAATACCCAAGAAGAATAATTATCACCAAACGAAGGTTCTCTAGTTCATCCAACTTTGGAAGCAGAGGAAACATTTAAGCGAACAAAGACAAAGTTATTCCAAAGAGAGACTTCCTTGTGTCACCATTCAGAGAATCTAACTCCCTTAGGGTTATTCTTCTATGATGCCAACACATCTCCACTTTTCGAAGGTTTCATAAAAATTTTTTTTTGGAAACATGTCCAGTGAGAAGAGAAAATTGGGAGAGAGGGATTATAGGAAAAGGAATGATCAAATTTCAAGGGAGGAAATTTACAAGTCAAAAAACTTGGAATCTGCAGCTGCAGTTATGTTATTAAGAATAAAGACAATCAAATCAGTAAGCCTCCGTAGATTTGTATCACTTCCACATATAAATGCTTGGGGGATCTCACGGGTGCAGAACTCCGGAAGCGTGGCCAGGTTGCAAGAAAGATCATATATTATACAACACTTTTTTTCATGAAACTCCAAAACCTGCAAAGTGGAGCAATTGGATGAAAATAGTTTAAAACTACTATAGAACAATAAACAAACATATGAATCACTACTCATCTTAGATGACAGTAAACAACAATAACAGTATTCTTAGAGTTGCAAGGTTTATTCTTGAGAAAATTGTGTTTTTTTTTTCTATTAGAAAGATACTACAAGTATTTATACAAGAATACATAGGTTAAACGATGAAAGTAATCCTTACAATCATGCTAAAATCCCTATGACTATGTTATTTACATTACTTATATAATCCCTATGATTACGTTAACTACTATATTCTGTAACAATTCTAATTAGGTATTGTGAAGTGAAACTATATATCCAACATCCATCCAGATTACTAAACACAACATAGATATCTGACACAGAAGAAAATTACTTGCATCAATGTTAAAAGTTGCATTTCTTTGTCCATTTAAACCATGGACATTAATTTCTTAAAGCATATAACAATCTCCATCAGATCTGTCTCTTTCTCACAAAGTAATCCTGCAGCCTAATTTACACTATCCTGTTATCAGATCAACTACCAGATAAAAGTTATAAAAATCTGAAATAAATACTTGAAAAGAAAACTCAGAAGAACAATGTAGCAGTAGTGGTATCAAAAACCCAAAAAGAGCCAACAAGATGTATCAATATTTCACTTTTGCTTTCTTCTCAAGTTGAAATTGGGGCATTTTTTTTATATTTGGATTTGGCCTCATCTGCCTAAACAGTTCACAGCTTCATCTTGCTCTTAAATATAAGACACAGATCCATCAACCACAAAATTTCAAGAAGCACAAACCCCATAATCACAATCTGTGCAATCTGAAGGTATAAGAGGTGTACATCAGCTCCATGGTCGTCAGGATATGTGGCCTCAGAGAGTATGCAGCAGGTTATCGGTTTTATGTGCAGAAACTTTACCAAATCATCAGCTTCATTCTCACATAAACAATCAAGAGAAGAAGAAGAAGGGCAAAGGAGGGGCAGGGTAATATGGGTACCACAAGTTTCTTTATGGCATTATAGCTTACAAGCAGTGAATCCCTACTCAGTAGCAGACTAGTTCTTCCTACAGGGTCTTAAATTGTTAGTTGCTAAACAAAACCCTCATTCAAAACTCAACTGGGATGAGAGGAAGGGAGGAAAGAACCGAACCTTTTAGCATTTTCAAGTAGAGGAGAACAGAATGCCTACCTAAAAGAAATAGGAACCCTGGGAGGTATCCACTTTCTCCTCTAATCCAGTTTCTGCCACCCAAATGCCCCCACCCCAATGTCAGTAGCTCTAAACATGGATTCTAACAGGATCAAGGTCCCCTCTGAGTCAGAGAATGCAGCTTGCCTTCCCAAAGGCAATTCCCTATTTAGACAACAGCAGCTGACACTAGCTACAAACCCAGAAAAGAATCCCATACAACCCGTAAAAATGACCATCTGTGAAGACTTATAAATAACTGACTATATAAATTCAGAGAAAGTACAAGCCATAGAAATCAAGTAAAATCACTTGATCTTTCAAGTGCTGATTAGAATGGGCAAATATTTAAGAAGATGAAAAATCCATTAACTGCTGGGCCAGACATCAGATAATGTACCTGGTAATTTTCTTGCATTTCTCGAATCGAAACAGAGAACTCAGTCAGAGTCCAACTAAGAGTATTAAAGAGCCGATTTAGAAATGCTGAGAACAAATCTGTATTATTGATGCAGGCTTCCTGAAGTAACTTCTGCACAAAAAGAGCCCATGGCAGTCAATCGGTTGGACAGAAAAACAATTGAAAAACTAAACCAAAAGCAATTCATTGCAAAACCTGAAAAACAATGGATGATGACAACGACGAGGAGGATTCTTCATATTAGGAAGAAACCTTGCACAATCGTAAAAGGATGTTGGTCACTGGAATCCAAGATCTATTATCAAAAGCTGTCAATAATGCTTTTGGCATCCTTTGTATGGCCACTTCATTGTTCTCAAAAGCTGTCAAATATTCTTTGTGCTGTACCAAGACTGATATAGTTTGGAGAAGAAGATCTCTAAGATCTGTACTCAATATCCTTGGATCATTGAAGTGAGTAACTATGAAAGTGACCTACAAACAAGAGTGATGAATTGATGCCTTATATCCATAGAAAATAGCAAGTGATATGCTCATTAATTATCAAAGTTTAACAATAAATGTAAAATACCGTATGCACTAGCTATTGAGAACATGTTGGACAAATTAGAAGAGACACTTACAAACGAGGCCAGACCATGCTTAATAAATATCGCAGAAGGAACAAAGGGATGGTCACTCTTGCGCAATACATGAAAGCAGTCAACCTTTAGCAACAGAAAAGAACGATAAGTGGGTATTCAGTTTAATCCATGTGCATTGTATGTGACAGCAATCCACATGTTGAGCACTTAGCATCTCAATGGATAAGTGTAGGTTTCGGAATCTAGGACAGAAATTATCAGAGAAAACATGTAGCATTGCAGAGGGAGAAAACATGGTTCAGATACTAAAACACCACTGCATGGTTCACATGCTAAAACATCACTGCAACTAATGCAGTTTAAAGTGTAAATAAACTGGCCACTTATATGCTTTTTGCAGCTGATATTTCATGCTAGGTTAGATCCAAAAGAAGCAGCTACTCATCACAACCACATTAACAACAAAACAGCAAGAGATTCAATACTCACAGGACTACCTAATAAACATACAAGGACAATAATGAAAGAGAAATCTCAGATAAAAGACATATTGATGAAACAAAAAACTATCCATCATACATCGATGATGACAGACACCCAAGATCACTACATTAAAATATTCAAACAGACTATTTACCAGGGTTTCTAGATAAAATTCAGGGACATAAATGAACAAAGACTCGTCTTTGCTGGGAACCAAAAGTACCTGGACAAGCCACATGCATGTTGCGTACATCCCTCTTAGCTTCCATCTTGACAGAAGTGAGATACGGTACCTACACGGCATTCAAATGGCTTCACAAAAAGAAACTTTACCAAATATGAAAAAAGTAAGTTCATTATCACTCATCTTCAACAGGTCCACACGAAAAATTAATGGATATATTTATCTGTACTTATCTAAAACCAATTGGTGAAGCTTCATCATCTTTTGTATCTAGCATATATTAACACAAGAAACAGGAATTCTTTTGCTGCTTTTAAACTAACGAAAAGTATAAAAGGAAAGTAAGTTCCTTGCAAGACTTTAATAATTGTAAATGGAATGAGACTTGTGAAATAGAACAAAAAGTTAAAATTAAAGAAAAAATCTTCATGGTCATCATACCAAGCACAAGCACAAGTGTCTGCAAATTGTTTAAAAATATTTATTATTCTTTTTGTTAAATATTTTCATGTAATTATAATTTATTAAAATAATTAATTTGTATTATTGTAATATTTTTAAATTTTTTAATATTCTTAATTTTATATTTGTACGATGATAATTGTCTTTTTCATTAATTGTAGTTATTATTTATATGTTAAATATTTAAAAATTATTGTTATTTCATAACAATTGTGATTATTATTTATTATTATGATTTTTAAAAACATGGTTGATGTAATCAGTAAACTAGTAAAGTATACAGTACAACTGTATAATATACCAATAGAATGTTTTGCAAATTTTTAAAAATTTAAAAACTATTTAATAAATTTAAAAAAATTTCTTAAACGGTACTTAGTATTGAGCGATACCAATATAATACTATACCAAAATTAAAGTCCATACCAAATTTGGTACATTATTCGCAGCTTTAGTTTTGGGGAACAAGGACCTTGGTGTGTGTATGTATATATATATATATATTACTTGTTTTAAATTCTCGGTACTTGTGTTTAGAGTTGTTTGTTTGCATCTTAGCAATGAGTTCACTTGCTTGAGAAAGTAAATGCCGGCTTGCTGCTGGGATGTTACCTTATTTCAATTGTTGCTTTAATGGGCTTGGTGATGCGTATTTTAAGTTTCACAAAATTTAAACTTTTTTTAATGGCCAGTGATTGTTTTCAATTTGACAAGCATAGACAAAAATAAAATTAAACAAAATTGTCAATAATAATATAAAATAAATAAATATTATTTAAAAACTTATAAACTTTTTTTTTGACCAAAAACATAAGAGTCCCCTACCGAGAAAGGCTAACAACTAACCCAAACCAACAGATTTACCCAGTACATTCAGATCCTACTAGCCTTTCCCTATCAGGAACATCGCACATAGATTGTTCAGAACGTAAAATAGGAATTAAGTCATGAGGGATAGAATCCCAATGATAGAGTTGTACATGTAATAAGGCTACCCTCGCAAGAGAATGAGTCGCCTTATTTACACTCCTACGCGTCCATTGGAAGGACAAATGGAGAAAATGTCGCTTAAAAGTGTGACAATCGAAAGCCAACATTCCAATCTCCAAAGAATTAAACGAAGATGTTGTGACCACTTAAACCGCCTGTAAATAATCAGATTCCACTATAACTTAATCGATGTGTTTGTTTTTCAGCCATGAAAGAGCTTCTCTTATTGAAATAAGTTCTGCCAGTACTGAATCCAATAAATACTCAGAAAAACCTGATAACGCAGCAACAAAGCCACCTCCTGAATCTCGCAAAACCACACCAAAACTTGTAGCTTTCTGCTCTTTAAATATAGCCGCATCTACATTGCATTTGAAAAAGCCATCCGAAAGTTGATGCCACCCTGATATAATATCACGCGGTCTATCATCTATTCCAGTAACCCTCTCGAAACAACTACGTGCTTCCTGTCAGGATTTAAGAAAGTTGTCAGCAAAACTAACAACCGTGCTAGGAGGGACAGATTTACCTTGCCAAATACGCAAATTACGGTGATACCAAATACTCCATAGAAGAGTTAGCATTCGAGATAGCAGAGATACTGACATGTTTGCTACCGTATGCCCAAGCATAGCATCGATTCCTTGAGTTGAAACCTACAAGTTCGCTAGCAACCAAATGTCTTTG
This sequence comes from Erythroxylum mucronatum, assembly GCA_027563825.1. NCBI lineage: Eukaryota > Viridiplantae > Streptophyta > Magnoliopsida > Malpighiales > Erythroxylaceae > Erythroxylum > Erythroxylum mucronatum. Next base: position 26,889,971 of record JAOSBP010000204.1, read on the forward strand.
GCTTGAATACATTCCAGAAGCACGTGATTCAAGTCTTCCTCGATACCACAGACATCGCATTCAGAGGAGAGTGTAACGCCTCTGTGCCTAAGTCAAGACTTACATGGTATAAATCTATAGAGACAGCGCCATATGAAGTCTTTAACCTTAGGAAGGATAGGCAAACTCTACAATCTACTCCAATGAGTGCCCACCACAAAATGATCAATATCCGTATTTAATTTGCAAGCTAGTTGATAGCCAGATTTAACCGTATACCGCCCGTCGATGCTATTATGCCAAATCAGTTGATAAGGAGGCTTTGTATGCGCACACGGCGATAGGTAACGCAACGGTGTTTTTAAGATGCGCATTGAATGAATCATTCCGTGCCCCCGCTAGAAAAAACGAGTCCATCTGTCTCTTGCACGTACGCTTTGTAGCGTTTTTACAGACAGAGGGCACGTCCAACATCAAGTGTGAAGTGCAAGAGCAAGTGGAGTTTAATTGATGTACTCGCTGTAAAATTCGGACACGTGAAGAAGATGTGGGACTAGTTGTCCGTGACATGATTATGTTCATGAGCAAGTCCATTCAATATTCAGGTACGAGATCTTCATAAGGGTTGTTTTTTGGACCGCAAAAGCTCTCAATATCCAAATTTCAATCTTATGATTGACGTAAATTAAAAAAAAATTAAGTCTAAACTCAAACTCAAACCCGATCAAATTTAAGTACATAATTCCAAATTCTACCTCAAACCTCATCACCTAGTCAAATTTAGTTGACTTCAAAGTCAAACCGATCAAATCAACCTTAACTCAAACTTCATCTAATCAAATTTAACCCGTTAACTTTAAATCAAACCGACCATTTCAAACTAATTTGTCATTCTTAATTACCAATCAATCGGTAAGTAAAGAATAACTACATAATATGAAGTATATAACGGTAATTCTATGACCAAACCTTGAATTATGATTCAACAATACTACCAAAATTGGTAACAAAACCATATTAGACTTGCTAAATCATATGTCACTCCTCATAAAACAATGGAAAGCTTTCTTCCTGACGTAGTCCGAGCTACTTCTCTATTATTCAAAATGTCTCAGGAACAGAACTTCCCATCATTACGGATCTAATGACGTACAGTAACATGCAACTAATTGTTAAAAGAAAGGAAAACTGATTAACTCTGAGCCTCAAAAGGAGCAATCTCTTTGCAGCTCAATAAAAAAGACATTGGAAATAAAAGACTCGATAAATGTACCTTACAAACGCCTCTTTATAGTTTAACTGAGCATCTTGATTTCTTCCATCATCTAGGTATTTTGAAGCTACAAGTGTACATCTTTCCGCTGCAAAAGCTACGCAAAAATGAAGATTATATATGAGAGGGCACCACAGGCAGGCTCCCAATTGCATAACGGATCTTCAAATTTTACTCATTTGACGCCAAGGCAGTGTCGGAGAATAATCATAAAACCTCGTGAGCCTTCCCGTAATACCGGTTTATGAATGGGGCCTTCACAAATCAAAAACACCAAAGAGAAGAACATTTTGATCAAATAAGCCCTTTATGGGAAAAAAAGATGAAAGACTAAAACAAAAGGCTATTTCAATCAGATTAAAAATGGACTTCCACCCACAAACAATAGCCCAAAAACAATAATGGCTTTTTGAGATTTCAAGACGTATCATGTCTTTCTACATAATTTCAAGCAAAGGAGTTCTCAAATAACAAAAGGTATCTTTGTGAAAAGCTGAGGGGTAACAAAAAATTTTACAACAGAACGCATTTAAGAGATTCAGAAGACATGGGAACACCCATAACTGAAACCCTATCGGAATAAAGCAAAACGTGAACCATTAAGTCTGGAGTAACCTCAACATTTTACCACCTAAGATCGAAACACAGCATTTCTCATGGGAATGAGTTCTTTTCAAAAGCTTTGAATCATATTATATAATACATTGATCAGTTAAAATGATGTTCTATAGTGTCAAAAACAGACACTATAACGGAAGATACAAGGAACAAAAGCCCGTAGATCAGAAATTTGAAGGTCACAGTGAAGAGATTATATGGCATAAGGTACGGCTTGCATTGAGAAAATTCAAAGATGACCACATAATATTAGACTTAAACAGTTTCATAAAAAATGAAATGAAAACTTATCATTAACTAGGCCATCGTAATACTTGTTCAAATTTCAGAAAATGAAGCAACTCAAACCGATTATTAACAGATTAATTATGATTTTAAATAAATAATCATGACCCACAGGTTCTCTCGGGACAGAATACGTGATCACTATTATAGACATTGAAAAATTAGTTTAAAATACATTTGTAGGGCGCATAAATTATTCATGGACATAATTGAAGTTCCTGTAGAAATTTAATTACTTTTCATGCAAAATTATCCTTGTCAACTGACCAATCTCAATGTTTTACCTTGACATTTGATACATCAGGTGTATCCGGCGTTTGCATGGGATAAAACTTGTAAAACCTCATACTCTCAAAAGCTTTTTTGGTCTCCTCACTCATGTCTTCCAAGGCCTTTTTTCTGGCTTCCCTGCCTATGTGTGAAAAAAGTCAGTGTACACAGCACAAATGGGCCAAAAAAAAAAGCAACAGAGAAGTATCAATGTAGAGTACCTCTCGATTAGCTTTCTTTGCCTCTCGAACTTTCTCTTTAACAAAGTCCTAACAAATTAAAAGAGATCAGATCCAGTTATTAACTCCACGTTTAGACAGCTTAGCTGCATATAAGAGTTGAGCATATCACAGAGACCACCTTAAAAGCATCCTTTTGATCTTCGGATAACTCCTCCTCTTGGATCAGCTTATCAGTGAACTCCTACATAACATATAATCAGGGATTTTAATGATAGATGGAAGGTAAGTGCAGCTATCTTCTGCATGCCTTGGATGGTTAATTCATGTGAAAAAATCTAAATAAAAGCTTTAAAAGACGGCATTCGCATCCACCCTGGTTGAAAAGAAGATTCAGAATATACCCCACATACCTCAAGTTCGTCCAATTCCCAATCAAATTCGCAAAAAACCTGCAGTAACCAGAAATTTAAAAGGTCAATTTTGTAGAATTATACCCTATTGCCAGTTATATGAAGCATTTAGTGTGCCTATTCAACCACCCAAACTTGCCAAATGGAAAATATTTCAGTGTTCAAGAGTCTTCCTATACCAACGACAACAAAAACCCATCCACATCAAAACACTTTGGTATCGAAAAGTTCTTTTCTATTTGCATGCATACTCACTGGCTTTGGCTCAGCTGGAAATATTATCTGGACTTCAGTGCTTTGCAGAAGCTCATCTTCCTTTAAAGGCTGATAGAAGTCTGTAAAAAAGAAAGAACATCACAATATCATTTATTGATACAATATATAACACATCCACAATACTGAATGAGTTGTAACATTAAAAATCTTCATGAACAAACTGAGAAACTAAGATTGTCTGGACAAAAAAAAAATTATGAATCACAATTTTCCCTATTGTCAAAACAGTTTCAGCAAGACCCACATCTCTTTTTCCATCAATTTCCGAATTAAATATATACATAAATTTTACAAGGAATGATACAGTTATCTGAAAATTGTTTTAGCACTCACAGGGCAGGCAGTACTCATATTTCTTAACTCGGTCTATCTTCAGATGCTTCAAAGCGGCTCTGCAAACCAAAGAATGTAATATGTCAAAAGAACCACAGAACGATGCACAATAGCAGCGAAGCAACTAAAAAGTCATGGTTATAACAACCAAAGAAACTGAAAGACAACACCAAACAAGCACACAAAGAGAGTGGGAAAGAGCTCCAAGGTTAATTGCAGAACATACACATTAAAAAGTTTGACAGAGTTATAAATTAAAAAACCATGACCCTTCAAATGCTTCAATCATCTTCACCACTCAATTCACATTGTCTCAGTAGTTCCTTGTTAAACAGGATCCAGCACAAGACAAAATTGCTA
>JAOSBP010000204.1:26894056-26906395 GCA_027563825.1 Erythroxylum mucronatum
AATCATCTTCACCACTCAATTCACATTGTCTCAGTAGTTCCTTGTTAAACAGGATCCAGCACAAGACAAAATTGCTAGCTCCAAAGAACATGTATTAAGATATGTACAAATGAAGCAATTGGAATTGTTTATGTTAATGAATGTAGTGATAATAGATCATAAAGCAGAACCATATTCTGGGTTAGTTATGTCCAACAACAACAGTTACTCGAAAATTTCCCATAATTAATCTTTCAAAATAGGATATAAAAGTATGAACAACAAAGAAGCCACTTCTTCCAAAATTGATATGTACAGATATGACAAATTATAGATCAGCAATAAACAGTTAACCATCAGTTAAAAACTTACAACTTTTATCATTTTAAAGTGTTAGTATTGACAATTTGGCAGACAATAACTAAAACATTAGTATTTAAAAATCATAGGTAGGAAGGAAGATAGAACAGTACCTCCTCTGAGTGCATCCAAGAATAAAAATTTGATGCTTTAGTCTGTCAACTTGGCTGTCTCTGTAGAAAGGTTAAATATATGAGAATGAGTAACAAATAATCCAAAGCACAATCAACGCCTGAAAGAAGTCGGAAAACTTTAACATATGACTGAAGTTAGGAACCTGTTCTCCAAAGGAATATATGGTACCCAATCCATTTTCATCTGTTTCATCGGAACTATCTCTTCAGCCTCCCTCTGAACAGAGTTGATTCCAATCTTATCAGATGGTGGAAAAGGAGAGTCAACCTGTAAAAGAAAAAGCAAAAGCATTTGATTATTGTGTAATTTCTTGTCCTGAACTACATATGAAGAAACTGCTACCACACAATCTCCACTGATGGGAGGGTGTAAATATCTGGTGCAAAAAAAAATGCCCATTTAGAATCGTTCACCTCTAGCATTTTCGGAACTATGTTTAAAAAGAAGATGCAAAACATACCCAATATGCACCATGAATCAATGTAGCATTGTGAATTGTGCTTAACTTGAGCACCAGAAAAAAAAAATTCCTGAATGATTGACCAGTTTAAAATGAAACCTAAACTTAATGAAATGAAATGTAAAATATAACTGCAAGAGAACATCCATAAAATTACCGCAACCACCACAGGTATGTATATTAACTTGTTTTCACCCTTGAAAGGGACCAATTGAGCTGCAAAAACATTACATGAATTGTAAGCACCAAGAATTCAATGCACACCAACAACCACAACCATAAAACAAAAGCAACTTACGTTCTGTACAACCAAACAGATAAACTTTCTTCCCGTGCAGAGCACCTCCTTCCCCGAAAGCATTCTGCCCAGTGAATTCAAGAATTCTATAATTATACGCACATTTCCACTACCCAACCAGATTAATAGACACCCCCACGAATATAAGTAAAATCAACTGATAAATCATGCAACTCACTTCTAGATTAGTGAAGTCCCAGTTGAATTGATAAACAGCGTCTAATTGATCCCACTGCCACAACAAAAATTTAAAAAAAAATCACAAAAAATAGAAGACTAACATTCATGAATCTAAAAGCTTAAAATTAAAAATAAAAACCTCCGTCCCAACAGGGAATGCTGCCTTCCACAAATCCTCCTACACAACACAGAGTTCAAACAAATCTCCATTAAAAAGAACTTCGAAACTTCACAAACTCAAACCTCAAAAAAAAATAATCCAAAGTCCACGACGCAAAAAACAGTAAGCGATTACCAAGTTCCGTTTATCCTCGAAATACTCGGGCTCAGGTTCGGGTTTGGGTTTGGAAGCCTTGACCCGTTTAGCACGAGTAGGGGCTTTCACAGGCTGCGAAGAAGTAGAAGGTTTCTCGGATTCATCTTTATCCTTCTCAGTCCTCTTTCTCTTTGCTCCTCTCTTCCTCATTCCCGCACAGAGATAGAGAGAGAAAGTGTGTAAGCTTTTTAGGATTGAACTAGAAAGAGAAAATCTGGATAGATCCGAAATTTGAATTTGTAGGGAGAGAGGAAGACATTCGTTTTTAAAGCGTAAATGGGACGCGGGGAGTTAGGGTTTTGCAAGCTATAGACTCTAGAGACATGTAAATGATCTTTTTTGGGGGTAAAATTGGGGTTTTCTAAAAGAGGCAGAGGCATTTTGGGGTTAAGATTGTTCAGCAGAGGCGGAAATATTTGAAATTTTGGTGGAGTTTGTAAAGCGGGACCAACCAAGTGGATGGATGGATGGATCAACCAAACGGTTGATTTGTCTGTTCTTATTTGATCAATTATAAATTTTAATTCTTATAACAATTTCGAAAAAAATAATATGAAGTTTTAGATTCAGAAAACAATTAGAGAAAAATTAAATTTCGAAAAAAAGATTTTAACTATGCATTCTCAACTAATTTTTAGCTTTGAAAATTTTATTTTTAATTTTGAGATTAAAATTTTGAATTTGATTCAATTCAATATAATCTTAATACGAAATTAAAAAATCAAGTTTAATTTTGATTGAAATTAGATTTGAATTGAATAATTTTTTAATACAAATTTGTTTTACATTAATTTTAAATATGAGCCGAATCATTTCTTATTAACCTTAAACTCGTGCTTAAACTCAGGTTTAAATTTGTTTATTCAAACTCGATTAGGCTTAGGAATTTAAAATTTTTAATTTAAGCTTAAAAAAGATCTTGAGTTTACGTTGACTTTACCTATTTTCGACCCTGCTTAAATATGAGAATACAATGATAACAACGCCGCCTAGCAAAAATATCGTTAACACGTAGGGTCTTGGAAGGTCCAGTAGTACACAGCTTTACTCTTAACTAGTAAAGAGACTATTTCTAAATGAACTGCATAAAAAAGGAGAGAGAAAAAAATGATGATAATGATAATAATGAGAAGAAAAAGAAAAAGAAGATTAATAATAATAATAATTGTGGGTTATTTTCTTGATAAGTTCCACCATTGTCATATCATTCTTGAGCACCTCTTCCCGATTCTTCTAAAATATCTCTTTTTTCTCTTACAATTTATGAGTACGATCTTCTCGCATCTTCTCACTGAAGTGTCTAGATGTCTCTTCTTAATATGTCCAAACGACCTAAGTCTTGTCTCTCTTAATTTGTTAATAATATTAGTTATATTTAATTTGCCACTTACCATTACATTCCTGATTTTATCTCTTTTAGTAAAGTTGTACATCCAACGAAGCATCCTTATCTCTGTCACCATTAGCTTATGACTATATAGTTGTTTAATGGCCCAACACTTTACTCCATAAAGCATGGCGGACCTAATCGCTAAACAATAAAATTTCCTTTAGAGGTATCTTCTTGTTACGCAAAACTCCTAACAAACTTCTCCATTTAAGTCATCATGATTTGATCCGATGAACTATGTCTTCGTCAATCTTTCCGTTGCTTTGGATAATAGATCCTGAATATTTAAAATACTTATTTTGTGATATAACTTATAAGCCATTACCTCTGCATCAATAACCACTCTATATCTTGAAAAGTTATACGTTATGTACTCAGTCTTAATTCTACTCAATCTAAAGCCCTTTGACTCTAATGTATTCCTCCAATGTTCAACCTTAGCATTGGCCCCCTCTTCTGTTTCATCAACTAAAACATACATCGAGACACATCATCTTGGATATTCTCGATGAGCTCATCAATCACTACTACAAACAGAAGAGGTTCAAAGAGGAGTCTTGGTGTATCTCAATAGCTATAGAAAAATTTTACCAAAAAAAATATCTATAGAAAAATACTATATATCTCCTCCCATCATCTTTATTTTAGTTTTTATACCTTCATACATATCCTTAATAATATGTATATAAGTCATAGGAACCCCATTGACTTCTAAACACCTTTACATGATTCTCATTGATACCTTACCATACGCCTTCTTTAAATTAATAAAAATCATGTGTAGGTTATACTATTTTCATTTGTAGTACTTCATTAACCTTTTAAGGAGATGCAAAGCTTCTATCGTGGACTTTCCTGACATGAAACTAAATTGGTTTTATGAGATAGAAACATCATTTCTCATTCTTTTCTCAATCACCTTCTCTCATAACTTCATGGTGTGACTAAATAATTTGATGTCTTTATAGTTGTTACAACTTTGGATGTTCCCTTTGTTCTTTTGTAAAGGAATTACCTTAATAAATCCCCACTTGTTCAGCATTTTGGTAGACTTAAGAATGACATTAAAAAGTTTGGCTAACTGAGTAATACTCTCTTCACCTAGGCTCTTCCACACCTCTATGGGTATCTCATTAGGCCCTACTGCCTTACTACTCTTCATCTCTCTCAACGTTTTCTTAATTTCGTCCCTTGTAATTTGATGGAAATAAGTAAAATTATGAAACTTCTCAGATAAGCTAAGGTCATCTAAGAAGATGATATCCTTTATGCCTTTACTAAAAAAGGCTATAAAAATATCTCCATCTTCTTCTCTTTATATCATTATCAGCTATAATCACCTACAACGCACTTGATCAAAATCTATTGGTTTTTGTTCCCTAGCTTTTGCCAACTTAAAAAATATCATTTTCTCCATCTTTACTATCCAATCGTTGATATAATTTTTCGTAAGCTCTACTTTTAGCTTATGAGATTATTGTCTTTGTATCTTTCTTTATCAGTTTATACCTTTTTCTGCTACTAACTCTCTCCACCTCTGTGATGCTATCCAATAGAACTTTGTAGGTAGCCTTCTTGAATTTAATTTTTTTCTCAAACATTTTCATTCCACCATCAAGATTCCCTCTTATTATTCCTCACTTTTTTAGAAACACTTAAAGTCTTTAAAGTTATATTCCTTAAAAGAGCTGCAACTCTCTTCTATATAAGCTTAGCATCTTTTATCAAATTCTAGTCTTCTTTATAAATTACTCCATCCCTAAATTATTTCATCGACTCCCCTTTCAAATTCCACTATTTGATTTCGATACATCTCTTAGGACTTCTCTTCTTCGTCTAACTCTTAATAGAAAAATTCAAAACTAACAATCTATGTTAAGTTGGCACGCAAGCACTAGGTATCACCTTGTAATCTTTGCAGCTAGATTGATCACTCCTCCTTATGAGGAAGTTGTCAATTTGAGTCTTCGTGATTCTATTCTTAAAAGTCACCAAGTGCTCCTTGTTTTTCCTGAAAAAAAAAGTTGGTGATAGTTTCTTCTTTTTTGTAATGGGGGAATAATAGGGGGTTATAGGAAGACCAAAATGGAGGTCTCTCCCAAACAGGAGGTACCCACAATTCTATCGACATTCCTCAAAATCCAATAAAGTGGTGTCGCTAACATTCTTTTTACCATACTCAAGACTCCAAGTTACTAAGTAATCATCTGAGGTTACTCCTATATGACCATTAAAGTCTCCTCCTATAATAACTTCCTCGCTAGGAGTGATTTGTTGAGTTACTTCATCTAGCTCTTTCCATAGATAACACTTAAGTTGTTCATCCAACCCTATTTAGGTGCACAAGCCACAATCTTTAAGGACATAATCTTATTTAGTCCTTTTTACCGCCGCAATATGCTTTATGAGTTCCTTGGCAACCAAGGTACCTACCTGATTATGTCGTCTCAAACCCCTACAATATCAAGGTTGAAACTTATCAATTTCTTTTGCTTTAGCTCCCGTTTACCTTGTCTCTTGAACGCATGCTATATAAATCTTATATTTGTCTAAAGTCTTTATTAATTCTAAAGACTTCTCAATAAGGAACTTGATATTCAAGATCCTATTAGAAATAACAATAGATTAAACCAAGTTAAGGACAACAGTTACGTATGGGTCTGATCCAATATGACCAAAAGTCAACGTGCTTAATCCCATTAAACCTAACTTTGGGTTAGATTTAGATTTTTATTTTACCTTTTGAATTTCAGATCATGTCAACCACAGAAGCCCAATAGGAAAACGACGACATCATTTTTCATTTTAATTTTAAAAAATAAAAATCGAATCAGTTAGAGATTCAAGTTGTCCAGGTTCCATAGAGCTCAAGCTCGGGCCATGCACTTTGAACCCAATCAAGCTTCAAATTAGACCAAAACAAAAATTTGCGACTGAAGTGAGGCCAAGGCAAGCCCAAATCATTGCCAAGCCTAGATCAGGTCGACCCGACTGCCCAAAGTGCGACTCAACTCCCATAGTTTAAGAACAAACTACTGAGAAGATATAACAAAGAGATAGAAACAAAAGAAGAGATAGAAATGTTCAGAGAAAGAAAATCGGTCAAATTGTTATTTCGTCGTGCTGAAGTTTTGATAAAGAAAATCTTAACTAGCTACCTATGTAGGAATAAACATATGTAGCATAGGAAAAGGCAGCCGACATGACGATTGACCCGGCAACAAGAAGTTTTATGCATTTTTTAAGCAGCTCATCATGTTTTGATGCCATTGCTAACTTCGATCTTTCTATATCATTTGAATCATAGCGAAGAGCCAGTTTTTTCTTTTTTAATCTCAATTTTTCCATCGCAATACAATTCTCCCATGCCTTCAGGTCATTAGAACGAGCTTGCTCCATGACATATTTGTCCGTAGTGCTCATCTGGCTAGATGATCCACATATCGAGCTTGAAGCATGAGCCACCGTTGCTTGCCTATGCAGGGCAACTTCTCGATTCAAGCTATCTGTACAAATACACTGTTCTTGCTCTTCAGGGAGGTGACTTTTGTCCTCGTTCGGAATGTTAGACAACCCTGCTCTTGAGCTGCAACCTTCGCCGTCAGGATTGTTAGCATGGTCGACTCTTTTATTTTCAACATTGAGGTGATTTAAGCCACTTTCTCTTTTATTAGCACCCCATTCATTTATCGACCTAAGCGTCCTCAAGGTGCTCCCAAATGATTTTTCAAAATTCCTTCCCAAAAAATCAAAGTCATCACAAAAAGCCTGTCACGAAAAAGGTACAACAAGAGAAGATAATACATCACATTGGCGTTTTGAACTCGTTCACGGTACATAAGAACTACAAGATCAGGAGACTTGAACTTGTAAAATCGGAGTCAGCAGTTAGGTCTCACTTACATTGGCTAAAGATTCTTTGACAACGGATGTACAGATCTGCAACCGAATATATATTTTAAGTCAATACCACACGTTAAGCTCTTCAGAGTAAAACTGTAGAAGTAATACTAAGTGCAAACTGAATTTTGCTGCAGTGCGTTAAAGATGTTCACGGACAAAGCTATTACGTCCACCAAACGCAAACAAAGGCGTTCAAGCAGATACAATGCAAAATGTGTTATTCTCGTGAGAGGATAGGCTACAGACATACCCTTGAAAGATGATCAACCGACATCCTCTCATATGCACCATCTTTTCTCTCCAGAACCTACACTGACAAAGCACAAGTGCTTAATATAACTCAAAATAGTACTCTGCTTTGCACCAGATCAAGAGTTACATTGAATTTGAAACGACCGGTAAGTTTTAGTGCACTTCATGGCAACTTAGTGTCTCACTTATAGGATTCATGCAATATTTCAAAACCAAGGAGAATATGCATAGCTGAAGGAAAAAAGAATGGTATTGGAATATGAGAATGACAATCAATATACAAATGTCGATCAGCAGGACTGGCCAGCACGAAGCCTGGCAGTGGGCATGAGCCCAAGGCCGGACCGGACCTAGAAAGGCCGAAATTTTAAATTTTGATATTATCTGAAGTATTCATGTATAACCTACCCCGGTCCCCACCGGACCAGAAAGGCTAAAATTTTAAAATTTGATGGTATCTGAAGCATTCATGCAGAACCTATCTCGTCTCAACTGAATATGCTAGGTTACAGTAAAAATGCATCAAAAGGCGACAAATAGACCAGCAGCTACATTGGGCATTAAAGAACAACACGAAAGCATTATACGTCTGAATATGTTTCTACTTAAGGATACTTTACTTGACCCCATAAATCAACATAAGAACCCTACACCATGCATTAAATATCCAAAGTCAAACGCAAAGAAACAAACTTTTATTCAGAGCAAACGTCAAGATTCAAATTTGGACAAACCTGAGCAATAACAGCAGCAAAAGACATTCCGAGAGAAAGGGCAAAGACCTCCATATACCCATCTCGGATGGCACTGCCTGTTCGCCGCTGAGCCGGAGAAAAAGCCACCCTAGAGTGTCTGGGTTTGAATCTACCACCGCGTCTACTTCTACTGATAGAACTAAAAGCACGAGAAGAAGACGAGGAAGAAGCTGTTGTTGTTGACGCAGCCGCAGTCACATCTTTCAAGACTTCCTTTTTCTTCCTCCTGATAATTGCCTTCGGCTCCGAAGGCTGATTGTGGACAGTTGGATTTGAACCACCGTCGGCGGAAGCGTTGAGGTCGTCGTTAATATCCATGAAGAGAAACAGGGGAGGCTCAGCTGTTTTAATATCCTCCTCATCCAAATACTCTCGGTTTTATACGCGTCTACAGGGTAAGCAATGAAATTCTAAAATTCTAAAAGGTGGAAGAATGGTAGTGAATTCCACGCAATCCTACATAAAAGGGAGAGAATAGAATCATGATAAAGAATGGTAGTAGTATAGAGTGTAAATGATCAACTTTTGTTTCTAAGTTCATTTTCCTAATGTCTCTCTACGCCTACAATTTGTCTACGTAGCTCTTCATGCTTTGAGTCTTCTCGATTCAAGCTATCTGTACAAATACATTGCGGAAGGGAAGGCGCGCAAGCTATATCACTGTGAATCTGGGCGCATGAAAAATCTTGCCGTTTTTTGAGTTGGCTGTTTTATCCGTTGAATCTTGAGAGCGGCGACGAAGGACATGTCATTTCATTTAAAATATCTTAAACAAGTGATAAATAATTACATTTTAACTTTTAAGATGTAGTTTTACTAATTCATGAAAACCAAAATATTGTATAAAAAATTTGATTTAGTTTGGTCTGATTCAATTAATTTAGAATTAATGAATAAACTTTATTTTAATTAAAAAATTGTTATTTAATTCATCTCAACTCAATAATTAAATTAAAAATTATGAAATAATGTAATTTTGTTAAGACTCTTTTATTATTCTTATCTCTACTTTGTGGAGTCAAATATCACTTCAATCATTGTTTTAAAAATTAAATAAAAAATTAAATCGGTAAGAATAAGACATTTAAGGTTTGAAAAGTTCAATTGATATTAAACTATTATAAAATTAGTTCAAGATTGAATAAAATTTAAGAATTTGAATATGAAAACAGAGATTGTCTTTAATTATCGAAAATTTTAAAGTTTAATTAAAAAAATTAATTGATTTGATTTGATTTATAAAAACTTGTTATTTACAAAAATTTACGTATTAATTAATAAATTGATCAATTTTTAATAGCAAACGTTATTAAAAATGAAACGAGAAAGTTAAAAACCAAATCGAATAGTTGATTGATCTAATGATTTTACAGTTGAACCGATTAAATTTTTAAATAGTTGATTTTTATTATCTCATGTAATTAAGATCTTATTTATTATGTAAAATCAAAGAGTGAAATATAATTTTGATATATTACCATGTTTGGAACGCATCTAAAATGTGTAATAATTACATGGAATATGTCTTGATTAGTCTATATTTGATATTCATATTATGTGTGTTATTTTTTACTGAAGTTTATAAGAGAGAGTTTTTTTTTAAATTAAAATTTTTAATTTTTTTTAATTTGATAAATTACATGAGATTTTATGTCTTTTATCCTTCTAGTTTTCTTTTTAGTAAATGATGTATCGATTATAATTCATTTCTCACTTACTAATTTAAAAATCTCGGATTCTAAGTTACGATAAAAAATGGTTTTTTATTTTAATAATTTAAAAATAGCAAGTCAAAAATAAAGATTTGTAAACATTGTAAATATAAATTGCATTGAACTTGATATTTAATTATGAATCTTATTATTTTTCATTTATTCTCCTGTTATTAAGAAAAAAAGGGTATGTCTTGTTTCCTAGTTGTCAATAGGTCAGTTATATTTTACATGGTAGAGTGTTGACCCGTCAAATAAGTGTATAGTCATAAGTTATTAATGACAAAGACGATAATGCATTGTTGGATGTACAACTTTATTAAAAGAGACAGGTCAAGAATATAATGGTAATAAACAAACTAAAAGTGACTAATATTAATAAAAATTAAAAAAACAAGATTTAGGTAGTTCGGATATATTAAGAAGAGAAATTATGAGGATTTAGTAAGAAGATTGTACTTGAGAAGTTTGGAGAAAAAAAAAAGCATAAGAAGAACTGGGAAGAGATTATCAAGAATTACAGTATAAAAACTTGTTTATTTTATTTATTTACTTGTTTTATTTTTAATATTTACATTATTTTGTATTTATTATGTTACTTTTTATATTTTTATTTGTATATGTAGTTATTTATTTTATTGTTATTATTATCTTTATCTATTTTTAGTTTGTAATTATCATTACTTAGTATTTTGATATAATATTTATTAATTTTTCTTTCATTTCTATTTTATTATATATTTTATTATATTGATTTATTGGAAACAATTTCTATTAATTAAAGATAAGATTACGTATTTTTAAACTCCTTTAAATTTTGCGCATTAACAAAAATTTCTACTTAAATATTATTATTGATGAGTTGTTTCTTTAGTTGTGAAGATGAGTTGTTTCTTAGTTGTGAAGATTGTGGCTATTACCTATCTTGATCACTTGTTTCTTAGTTGCGAAGATTGTGAACTATAAAGGCTATTCCCTATCCCAAGTACAAATGTTCCTCAATATCTGCATAAGGTTACTATACTCTCCTGTGGATCGGGGACATCTTTCCACGTCGACATTAAAACCATTATTATTAAACTGTCTGTTGTGATTACCTGATAATTACATTTCTGCTTACGTTTTTTATGACAGCACTTGTCTTGTGTTAATGCTCATTATCAGTGTCTTTCGCTTTTATCAAAAGTTGAACTTTAATTTATGAAAAAAAAATTAAACAATATTGTTATTGTTGTTTAAATTTTGTGGCCTAATATTAAATTTGATAGCTCATTTTCTTTCTTTTTAAATTTAATTAGCAAAATAATGTTATTTTATAATATATTTAGACTTTAAAATCCATTTAAAAGGTTTAAAATTCAAGTTCTAAATTAAAATTAGATTAACTTAGATCACGTTAAGCCTGATTATCTTTTCCTTAGTCGCTCTTCTTAAAAAATTGGGGATGACATTTATAATCATCCCTAATTTATAATTCAAAATCAAGCGACAAGCTTGATTTGGGTTTAACAAGATTTGCCTAGCAGAGTTCTCGAGTAGGACCTTGAAATTAAAAAAAAAGGACATCTTTTTTTAAAATAAAAATTTATTTAATCAGGCTTAATTAAGGTTTTAAAGTTTTTTAAAAAATGACATCATTTTTATTTTTAAAATAAAAATATTAAAAATAAAATATATTTTATTATACTTAATTAAAAGCATAACAACTTTTAGATTTTCATACCCAATTTCAGTCCAATCCATTATCACCTCTCGCACGATTTCTCTAGCATTATAGTTATTCTCTTGTCACAAGACCTTTGAATTTAATTATGTCCTATTAAACTTTTAACTCTTTATTTTAAATTTTCTTTTACTGTTAAAAATATTATTATTTTTAATATAATTAGACTTTGAATTTCAGGCTCGAAATAATTGTGAATCTCTAACTGACCTAAAATTCAAACATTTTTATAAGTCAAAATTTGAACGCGAAAGAGTTTTTTTTAATAGCTATAGGTTTTAAAACGAAAAAAGAAAATTTGTTTAATTTTGTATGTAAGTAATGTATCCAATTTTCTATTTCTTTTTCCTCTCTTTAATTATAAGAAACACTTATGTTTTAAGTGATATTGTTTTCCTTCAATAATAAAATAAACATTTCCAAATCAATTTGATAAATTGGATTAGTTATATAAGCATAAGACACTTATAAAGCAAGCTGGCAATTAAAGAGAAATCTATTGGACCGGCACAATAAAAGATTGGAAACATTAGTAAAGTGCTTTCAACTTTTAAATGGTGATGGTCCAATAATAGAGAAAATAGTCGGTCACTTTAATACTTTAAGACTTGGAAAAATAAGTCTTTCGTTTCTTGTTAGCCTATGTCTTTATGCATCTTTTTGAGTCTGTCCTATGAATTGTTTTTTTTTGGTAAATAAAAGAGTTAATAATTAGCTAGAGCTAACAACAGGATTAATGTGCCGAGTGCGACTAACATCCAGGCGATCATCATTGAGAGTTGACATTATAACATCCGGTGGTTGTTGAAAAACCACCATACCCAAAGACACCTCAGGTCTGATCCGAGTCATAGCATCCGCTGTAGCGTTTCCCTC
>JAOSBP010000204.1:26921906-26952749 GCA_027563825.1 Erythroxylum mucronatum
ACCACCCACTTATTATTCAGCACAAGGTAGAGTGGGCCTGTGCAAGTTTCAAGCCCAAAGGGTTTTCACTTGAGGGGGTGTGTTAGTTAATATATAAAACCAATTAAGTTGGCCTCACACAACAGCTTAAGCTATTGTGGTGAAACGGTCACTTAAAATTTAGTATTGGGAGCTAACCAAATGCTTTGGTGACAGATCATTGCAATCAATCATGACGATGCTATAGTAGGACATGTGCAGTGGCATCGACAAAGAAATTACAAAATATGTTTTTCTGGAAGAGGATGGCTCGGGATGTGAGGAATTATGTTCAGACATGTATGGTTTGTCAGAGGAATAAACAGGATAGTTCAACTCATCCAGGTTTACTGCAACCTATTAAAATATTATAGGGAAGTTGGAGAGAAGTTAGCGTCAACTTCATTGAAGGACTTACCTCTGTCCAAAGGGAAGACTATCAGTTTTATGGTGGTGGATAGGTTTATGAAATATTCTGCTTGCGATATAGCATATCTATTCCTCAACAATGTGTTTAAATTACATGGAATGCTAGATTCGATCATCAGTGACCGAGACCCTGTGTTCTTGAGCAAATTCCTGCAAGGTGTTCGATTGAAGTACTCCACCGCCTATCATCCTCAGACAGACGGTCTTACAAAAGGTGTGAATAAATTTTGGAGACCTACCTTCGATGTTTCTGTGGTGAAGAATCCAAACGCTAGAGTGAGTGGATAACGTTGGCTGAGTGGTGGTGTAATATCACGTACAGATCATCCACCGATTCAACACCATTTGAGGTTTTATACGGTTAGCCGCCACCGATTTATACACCTTATATAGCTGGAGATTCAAAGGTGGTAGAAGTGGATCGGGTTCTGTAGAATAGAGAAGTAATGACTAATATGATGAAATTCCATTTGCAGAGAACTCAAAATAGGATGAAGCAATACACAGATTCTAGATGATTTGAATGGGAGTTCCAGGTTGGCGACATGGTGCTACTGAAGCTACAATTGTATAAGCAGTATTCTTTGCTGAGAATAAACAACAAGAAATTGTCGTCGCTTTATTATAGAGCGTATAAAGTGATACAACGCATTGGGAAGGTGGCATATAAACTAAAGTTACCTTTGGAATCGTTGCTTCATCCTGTGTTTCATGTTTCATAGTTAAAGAAAGCTAACATGGAGCAAGGTAGAACGTCTTCATCATTACCTGAATTTATCACTCTAATTGAACGAGTGCCAGTGGTAGTACTGGGAAGACGCATGACTAAAAGAAACAATCGTACAGTAACTCAGTGGCTAATTCAATGGTCAGACGGAGATGACGCCAATGTGACATGGGAATATTTCTTTGATCTTCAAAAACATTTTCCAGAAATCAATTTGGTTGATAGGAATGTGAAGGGGAAGGGAATTGTTACAGAGGCAAATGAAGAAGAAGACGATGACGGAATGAACAACGGAAGTTCACTAGTCGTTAGATGTTAAACACTATATGCTGCATTTAAATAAAGTCCAGTTTTGTAACCCTATGCCAAGAACTACTGAATCGTATATCAGTTGTATTTAAGTTGAATTGTAACGGTTATGTCAGTATATCATAATCGAATGGAAATATTATTTTTTCTCTCTCTCTTCGTTTATATGTATCTTTCTTTCCTTCTAGCATTCTCTCGTGTTTGTTACCTGCGCTCTAAATCAAATATATGTTTCTATTATGTTATCTTGATTATTCCTTCAACATGCTCTTAATCAAGATTGAAGGTCTTCCACAAATTTTGCATAGTATTAATGGCTTAATTACGTGGGATAGTTAAGGCTGTTTAGGTTGAAACAGGAACGGATCACGTTGTGGCCTTGTGGTGTGTCTTGGTCGTGAAGATGTTGTTATAAGAATACATACAACCACTGATTGAATATCATAATACACTTATCATCTACAACCATTCCAGCTTCGGTTGGCATAAGAGACCATTTCCAGGTGGTAAGGCAGTTGAATGCCAGGGGATTGAAAAGACTCGATGATTTGCTAGACTGCTGATGACAAGTTTTCCAGAGTTGGCCACTTACATCTTTAGTGCCAATGCAATTATTACAATTTTCCTGAGTTTCGATGATCGATATCCATATTTCTTCAGTTTCATTACTGTTAAACCAAAATAATTGTCTTGTTTCCCATCCTTTGTATGTCACTAACATATTTTACTTTGGAATCTTGTCTTAGGCATATTCAAATTTAATGAGATAAATTAATTCGATCTAATTTAAATCTGATTAATATTTTTTAGCTTGACTAATTATAAAAAATTAAGTTGGATTGATTTAAAATCAACAAAGGAAAGTAAGTTTGACCAGATCCATATTAATTCGGACTCAAGTTTGAGTCTACTCTGTTATCATCACCAATATTTGTTCTTATGATTTTTGTCAAACTATTTATAATAGTAGGATTGATGATTTGAATGCTAAATATTCCTCTATTGTTATGGTTTTAGACTGGTAAATTATTGAAATTTATGTCAAATTAAGGGTAGCTAATATTCAATGAAATCTTTTAAAAAACACATAAATCTAAAATTACATTTTTAGTTCAATATAAAATCGAATTTCTCAGCATCATTATTTACAAAAATATATGCCTTTATGGCATAAAATGGAATATAAGTACTTGAATTAAACAACAACACCAACAACATTCAGTATGAATCTCACTGAGACGCAGGGTCTGGGGATGTTTAATAGTACACAACCTTACATCTAACTAGTAGAGAGATTTTTTTTCCAAATGATCCACATGAAAAGAAAGAAAGCGAGAGAGAGAAAGAGATGGCGAGAGCTAGAGAGAGAGGAGGAAATAAATAATAATAATAATAATAATAATAGTTGTTGTGGTGACGGTGGTATGCTGATAACAATAATAACAATAATACTAATAATAGCTACTAAATCCATCTAAATCCTTGCAAGGTAAGTATTACCTATTGACAAGTTTAGGCAAACTACAAGAAGGATTACAATAATCTCTTTACGAGGGCTCCTTTATTTGAATTCTAGTACACCAAAATTTTCTATTGCGAGTTATGTCTTCGGTAAGTTCTAACATTGTCACATCGTTTCCAATCACCTCTTCCCAATTCTTTTTAGGTCTCCTTTGTTTTCTCTTATAGTATTTGAGTACGATCTTCTCACATCTTCGCATTGGAGCGTCTGGGTATCTCCTCTTAACATGTCCAAACTATCTAAGTCTTATCTCTCGTGCTTTGTCAATAATATTAGCTACCTTTAATTTGTCCCTTACCATTACATTCTTGACTTTATTTCTTCTAGTGAGGTTACACATCTGTCGAAGCATTCTCATCTTCGTCACTGTTAGCTTATGACTATGCACTTGTTTGATGAGCCAACATTCTACTCCATAAAGCATGGCCGGTCTAATTGCTAAATGGTATAATTTACCTTTAACCTTAACTGGTATCTTCCTATCACATAAAATTTCTGATGCGTTTCGCCATTTAAGCCACTCAAATATGATCCGATGGACTATATCTTCATCAATCTCTCTGTTGCTATAAATGATAGAACCTAAATATTTAAAACGCTTCTTTTGTGGTATAACATCGGAACCAATCTTTACCTGATCATCAGTACCCGCTCACAGTTCTAAAAAGTTACACTCCACGTACTCACTCTTAATCTCTGTTTGGTTGTGCTTATACCAGTAGAGTTTTTTTTATTGGAGTTTTTTTTTCTGTAGATCTTTTATGAGAAGAAATTTTTTAAGAAACCAGTTATTGTTTGACTGTCATTTAAAAAAGAGCTTTTTTGAAATAGCTTCATACAGTAGACTGTTTGGCAACATAAAAATAAAAAGCACTTTTAATTTTAAATAAATTTTATTTTGTAATAAAAATTATTTATGTATATAAAAATTATTTAAAGTATATTAAACAATATGCAAAGCACAATATATTAATTATCGTATAATCTTAAAACATACAAAACATAAATAAAAATATATTTAACCAAATCTTTTATATGTATTATAACATAAGTAAAATTAATATAAAAAATAAATATTAAAACATGTAAAAAAGTCAAATAATATTTTATAAATCTCAACATAAATATTCAAGTTGAGTAAATAGTTAAATGAGTTTGTAAGATAAACGTGAAGAAGAGTTTGTGAATATTATGTGTAAAACATAAAGGCAAAAGGGACAAAAAATAGGCTCATTAATTAAAATAAAAAATCTACCCGAAAAAAATCATTTGAGAGGTTTTTTTTGAGAAGTTTCTTAATAGGTTATATTTTGGCTGCCAAAAAAGTCATATCTATTAAAAAAAATACTTGTTTATTTTACAGCCAAATACCTAATTTCTTAAAATGACTTTTGTAACGGAGAAAAGTACTTATCGACTTCCTAAAATTCCATCCAAACAGTCACTAAAACTATTTGAGTGGATCCAAAGTTATTCTTAGTTCTAACATAAAAATGTTTAAATCTAAGTTGAAATTCAAATAAATAAATAAGTGGGTGTTTGATTTGAGTTTAGTTTAATATTTTTATATTATATATTTAGGTTAGATTCAAATAAAAATTTTAAAATTAAGTTGAATAAACAATTTTAAACTTTTCAAATATGTTTAAAGTTCAAATGGATTTCAATTTAGATTATGATCTAAATATGAATTTGGAATTGATTTAAGTAAATTGAAATGAAAGTCAAAAAGAGCTGCAATTATCACATCCTAAATCAAATTGGATATAAAAGAGTCATGCGTGCCGAGGCACATCTAATAATGCCTACTTACTTACTTTAGTTACTAATCTAATCAAACCTTTGACTGAATCTCAGCTGGCAACGTGGACCCCACTTCCCCTTGCCCACTTTTAACTCTCTCAATCGAACAAAAGCTTTGTCCTCCTACTTCACCTCCTTTCATTACATGCTTTGACTGATGATGTGGGGCGGGCAGCGGGCAGCGGGCAACGGGCAGCTGAACCCACACAGCCACTGCACCACTGCACGCTACTTCTCTCTCTTTTTCTGCCTCGGTTAAAAGCAAAAAAGTTTTCAACTTTATACCGAACACAGAGCAAGAAAGTAAAAGAGATCTACAATCCAACCCGCACATTTTGATGTTAGGACGAGTTTCAAGAATCTTCTCTCTTTTTGTTCTTCTAGTCATCCTCTGCTCATGACATTCGTTTGAGAGAGAGAGAGAGAGGGATTGTAGAGCTTTTTTTTGTGGCTGTTTTGAATGAGAGAGGCCTTTTGGTGATCTGGGTTTTTGTCAGTGACGAGAGAGAGAGGGTTTGGGTGATTCTGGCGTCTAAGTGAGATGATAAAGTTAAGGGCTTTTTTATTTTGGTGATTTGGGTTTTTGTCAGTGATAAGATTGATGGAGAGAGATAGAAGCTTATTGATCCTGGTGCTTAAGTGAGATAAAGAAGTTGGGGCTTTTTCTTTTGTTTTTTTGGATGATTTGGGATTTTTTCAGTGATAAGTTCGCGAAGAATCATGGAGAGACTGAGTGGGGTTTGGGTGATTCTGGTGTGGATTATCCTTGTGGCACACTCTTCTCAAAGGATCTCCGCCAATATGGAAGGTTCTTACTTGTTCCTTATTTTTCTTATCAACCCGTGGACTTTGTTATCATCTAATTGTCGTTTCTTTTTCGAACTTATGTTTGCGGATTGTCTGTATTATACGAGACTTAGAGGAAGTACGTGAATTTATTCAACGTTTAGTTGAAATTGCTTATGTATGAAGTTCAATTAGATTGTATTGGAATCTATGCAGTTCTATTCGGTATGATTGATATCCATTCAAGGAATTTATTATGTTCTTGTTATGACAATGACTGCCGTGTATAATAAATTGGACATGATATATTCTTATGCCAAAGTCATATTTGAGTACTTCATTTTCAGATATATATTAATTGCTTTTCATTTACTTAGCTACTTTGTGTAGTTGCTTAAGTCATTGGTTTGATAAGGTTTTAAATATGGCTGACTTTAATGTCTTTATGTCCTGTTAGAACATTGGCAGTTCATTGTCTGCGTGGACCTTGTGTTCAATCAGTGATTAGTCAAAGCTTAGTTTATGACTTTCAAATATTATGCTGACTTGTTTATCTTATTCTTAGGTTGGAATGTTCTCACTGGGTGTTAAGCTGGTTTGTTGATAGATTGGAATCTTAGTGGGAGTAGACATACTCTAGTTGCTCGGTTTAATTTCAGAAAATGATAATTTCTCAGAACATGAAGTATATGAAGGGTACATATGTCCGCATCAGTAATAATCATGTTTAGGGGGTATTTCAAAATTTTCCTGGAAAAAGAAAGGAGTGGTAAAATGATGATTTTTTAAACTGGAAAAACCTAGATTTGAAGTTGAATAACAGTGACAATAAGGTTTTTACAATCTGCTCTTGTGTTATATTTATGCATTTATTTCATTTTAGGTAATACTATCCTGTACTTTCTTCCTCCAGCTAGTGGGCATATCGGTGCACTTATTGGCTATTCTTGATGGTTATATTGTTCGGTGATAAATACTGTTTGCATCTTTAATCAGGTGATGCTTTGCACAACCTCCGGGCAAATTTACTAGATCCTTTTAGTGTGCTTCAGAGCTGGGATCCCACCCTTGTTAATCCCTGTACATGGTTTCATGTTACTTGTGACAATGAAAATAGTGTTATAAGAGTGTAAGCAACTTTGTTTTTTTAAGAACTTTTATAGATACCCAAGCAAGTGTTGCAGTCTTATGAGTCTGCATTAAGAAGAATTGACTTTTTGACTATTGCAGTGACCTTGGAAATGCTGCATTATCTGGACAATTGGTTCCACAGATTGGTCAGCTTAAAAATTTGCAGTACTTGTAAGTTGTCTTAAGAGTGGGGATCAAATGATCAGTTGGATGTCCTGCCCTTCGCCTTTACTTTTTCTCCTTTGATTTTGTAGTTTGTTTTAGTCCTCATATCTATTAGTATGCTGCTTTCTTGTATTGTTGTCCTGATTCTTGATATTACCACTTTGTCCTTTGTGTGATTTATGCTATCCACTTTTTCATGGCAGGGAACTCTATGGCAACAACATAACTGGACCAATACCAAATGATCTTGGGAATTTGACAAACTTGGTTAGCTTGGATCTTTACTTGAATAATTTTACTGGTCCTATTCCAGAACCATTGGGAAAGCTGAAGAAACTGCGCTTCCTGTATGAATAGGCATCCTTTATCTCCTATTACATAATATTGATTGCTTTGGAATCTTTTAGTTGCTCTTTTGTTGTTTAACTGATTGTTATTTGGTCTGTTAAGCTTTATGTCAGTATGAAAGGTGGTTCAGTTGTGAAATTGGTGAATTCAATTTTCTTCCATAACTTTTTCAAATTATTTGATGACATGATAACTTGTTCTAATTTCTGATTCATTCCCTGATGTTATTTTTTTGGATCAAATTCAATAAAGAGACTACTCGGTCAAATTGACTGCATATACTGGATAGTTCCTCCTTCATCCCTCAGATTTTGATGCCTCGATGATAAAATTCCATGAATATAATCCACTGAATGTGCATGGTGTTAGGAAGTTGCACCCTTTTATTGCCAGTATGATTTTTTAGTCAGGAAGATGTTACAAGGAAGCACTGTTATTCTATCCATTAAGTGAGGAGGATTTTGTTTGTTGATGCAAGACATTATTGACATTAGGTAGTTTGTGTTTATGGTTCTGACAAACTCAGTTGCAACTTTATTATGTTCAAAGAAGTCCATGATAAATTCATCTCATAAGAACTTTACATTGAGGCTAATCAAAAAATTTTTTGAGGTGATTTTACCAAGTTTCATTATCTATTCTTCTTACATTTTATTCTGACTATAATTTGTCCCTATTAGCATGTTCTGGCTCTCTATATTTCACACACACATATACCCTCCATTTACCCACCCCCTTATATCTGTTGATCTGATCCCGATTTTCTAGTTACATATGGAAAACTGGAACTTCAACTTGATATTGTTTTACTTTGTGTGTGTATGTAATGATAGGCGACTCAACAACAATAGCCTGTCAGGTTCAATACCTATGTCTCTGACTAATATCACTGCACTGCAAGTCTTGTAAGTGCTTACTTCAATTTATCTGTTCTTCTTATTACTTTCTTTTTCCTCGACTGCTGGAGAGTGGTGGTACAGTTGTATGATAATTAACCTTTGTCAGTGTGTTTGCAGGGATCTATCAAATAATCGCCTGTCAGGACCTGTACCAGATGTTGGCTCGTTTTCACTGTTCACCCCTATCAGGTGTTCTTTCTTGCAACAAATTTTAGGAGATTGATTTACTGATATGCCCAGTTAGCTAAATTCAGATTCTTGCAGCTTTGCAAATAACTTGAATCTATGTGGCCCTGTCACTGGGAAGCCTTGCCCTGGATCTCCACCATTTTCTCCACCGCCTCCCTTTGTCCCTCCAGCTACTCAATCTTATATAGGTAGATTTTTGTATCAATCATGCATAAGTTGCAAAATTAAGTAGTTTTACATCTTATATTCTTGTTGGTTCGTATGATTATCTGGTTTCTTGCAAAATGCATCTTTACCAAGAGAATAGTTGGTTAAAAAATGCTTTAATTAAAAAAAACATGTCCATTTGTCTTGCCTTACTGATATCTGAGTTATGATTCCAATTTCATTTTTTCATACCAAATGGGAACAAATAGCGAAAAAAAAGAGGTGATATTGTGTTAATTTCTCTACCTTAAAGAGCTAAAAAGTTAGCTGGTTTTCAAAGATACTCTTAAATTAGGCATCTGCTTGAGGAATGAATTATTTTACATCAGATTGACATAACTGAATTACATTCTCTTATCAGGAGCGAATAGACCAACTGCAGCAATTGCAGGTGGAGTGGCTGCTGGTGCTGCTTTACTGTTTGCTGCTCCAGCTATTTGGTTTGCATATTGGAAGAGAAGAAGGCCGTTAGAGCACTTCTTTGATGTACCTGGTTTGTACTTCTCATTCAACTTACTACTATTGGGATTGATATTCCTTAACATTTATTCTCTCTTCTCAGCTGAAGAAGATCCAGAAGTCCACTTGGGACAACTTAAAAGGTTCTCTCTGCGAGAGTTACAAGTTGCAACAGATGGTTTTAGCAACAAGAATATACTGGGAAGAGGTGGATTCGGCAAGGTGTACAAGGGGCGCTTGACTGATGGATCCTTGGTAGCAGTAAAAAGGCTAAAAGAAGAGAGGACACCAGGAGGAGAGTTGCAGTTTCAAACCGAGGTAGAAATGATTAGCATGGCTGTACATCGGAATCTCCTACGCCTTCGAGGGTTTTGCATGACACCAACTGAGAGGCTGCTTGTTTATCCTTACATGGCTAATGGAAGTGTTGCATCATGTCTAAGAGGTATCACTTGTTTCCATCTCCTGCTTTGGTCATCCTGACATGTTGAAATACTTCCATGAAATAAACTAGGATTCGGTCTCTTGGATACCACATCTGCAGGGTATAGGGTAGTTGGATGTTCTTTTTCTTCTTCCTCCTTTCTTTCACTCTCTGAGGTATCTCTTTTTGAGTAGATTTCCAAATCAAATAATCCTGAATGAAATCAATTGCTTTTAGTGCTCCTGCTAAAAATAGAAATGGAGAATGAGATTTTAAACTCACAAAGAGTTTGGATTACATTTACCATTTGTGGATACCTCTGCATGCTTTGGTATTGCATTTGGGACAATTTCATGTCCAAGCCAATTGGACAATCAACCTGGTTCTGCATCAATCTGAGCCATGCATCTTCAAATTAACTTTTAATGCTCCTCCACTTTATGGTATGATGGGTTCATACCCCCATGACACTGTAATTTGATTTAAATATATTTTTGTTATCAATTTGAGGGTTGTGATGAACTAATTCTTGTAGAACGTCCACCATCAACACCCCCACTGGATTGGCCAACGAGGAAGAGGATTGCATTGGGGTCTGCCAGGGGACTTTCCTATCTCCATGATCATTGTGATCCAAAGATCATTCATCGTGATGTGAAAGCTGCAAACATATTGTTGGATGAAGAATTTGAGGCTGTTGTGGGTGACTTTGGATTGGCTAAACTTATGGACTACAAAGATACTCATGTCACTACTGCTGTCCGTGGGACGATAGGTCATATAGCTCCTGAGTATCTTTCCACTGGAAAGTCATCCGAGAAGACGGATGTTTTTGGTTATGGAATCATGCTTTTGGAATTAATCACTGGACAAAGAGCGTTTGATCTTGCAAGGCTTGCAAATGATGATGATGTTATGCTACTTGATTGGGTAATGCATTTTCCTTTTATCAACATGTTTCTCAGATATGTTCTTTTACAAAAACTTTTGAAACGAAAATG
This sequence comes from Erythroxylum mucronatum, assembly GCA_027563825.1. Classification (NCBI taxonomy): domain Eukaryota; kingdom Viridiplantae; phylum Streptophyta; class Magnoliopsida; order Malpighiales; family Erythroxylaceae; genus Erythroxylum; species Erythroxylum mucronatum. Next base: position 26,932,324 of record JAOSBP010000204.1, read on the forward strand.
AAGTTTCTTCTGCAATCTTAAAGTGCCCTAGGATAATATTACCTACTCGAATATTATGGTTGTATCTTTGATTTGGATTTAGCCAGATTTCAGATTTCACATATAAATGCTGAAACCATTTGTGTAGAACTATGAGATTGCCTTAATTCTTTTACTATGGAGAGCCAATGAGGTCTAATTGATTATCTCTCATGTATTCCATGTCTAAATAAGAATCTAAAGCCTGTTTTTCCTTCGATCACTCCCAAGTAATTATCAATCAACTTGATTACTGATTTTGAGTTACCTGGAAGGAGGGGGAAGGGGGGAAGGGAATGTTTTATGCTTCTGATGATGAAAAATGATGATTTTTCTTGTAACTAGCAGTACTGCAAATTTTGCAGGTTAAAGCGCTTCTCAAGGAGAAGAAATTGGAAATGCTTGTTGATCCAGATCTTCAGAACAAGTACATAGAAGCTGAAGTTGAGCAGCTAATCCAAGTGGCATTACTCTGCACTCAAAGTTCCCCAGTGGATAGACCTAAGATGTCAGAAGTTGTTAGAATGCTTGAAGGCGACGGACTAGCCGAAAGATGGGAAGAGTGGCAGAAGGTGGAGGTGGTACGCCAGGAGATCGATCTTTGCCCATCTCGAAATTCCGAATGGATCCTCGACTCCACCGAAAATCTACATGCTGTAGAATTGTCTGGTCCTAGATAATCGTTGTAGATGATAAAAAAAAATTGTACCACATCTAATATATTGGTCTTGGTTATTGGTCTTTTTCCTCAAAAATTTCCTCATTCTGCAATGAGACCAGTATAGGCACTGTAGGAATTGTATACCATGATTTGCGTACAAGTGCTGCCTATGATCTTTCTGGGATCAGTTCAGTTCCATGATCCTGGGAGGAAAAACTGGAAAAAGGTGTACACTACCTACTTTTAACATACAAAAGCTACCGTCTTTTGCAACTTCAACTCACATGTTCACAACAAAACCTTGCATGACTCGAGAACACTGAATGATCCTTTTATATGTTCCAAGTGTCATTTTGTTGTATTCCATTTGCTTTCTTGTTTAGTTTGTCGTGAGTGTTTCACATTTAATGTTTGATTTTAATAAAATTTAATTTATTACAGTTTTATACCAATAACTTAGAGGTTATTTAGTTATTTCTTTAATTGTTATGTAAAAGATGTAGCTTTAATATTTAATCTTTGATAATTAAGTCTTTGATATTATCAAATTATAACGTTTATTATTATTGAATACTTGAAAATTATAATTTTTTAAGATAGGATTAATTAAAAAAAATTTCAAACTTTGTTTAATTTTTTAATTATAGCCCTAACTTTAAAACTGACAATAAAATGTTCAATCTTTCAATTTTTAATTATAGCCTGAACTTTAAAAAGTAGCAATAAAATGATTTAATTTTTAATTTTTTTCAACTCTAGCTCAACGTTAGTGTTTACTTTAAGTTATTAATGAAATGACGTCTTTGTTAAAAATGAAATCTTTAAATCAACTTACGCAACTTCAGTCTTTTGTTATTTGTTTGTTCTCCGGATGCCCTCAGTTTTTTGTTTTCTGTCTGTTCTTCTGATGGCCCGAGCAACTCTCGTATTGCAGCATATTGCACTAGTGAGCTCTTCGTTTTTAGTTTGCTCTACTAATGCCATCAGTGTAAGAGTATTGGAGTTGCGTAATCTGAAAATCGAAGGATGAGGGCGTCGAAAGAACAAATTAAAAATAAAGGGAAAAACTGAAATCAAAGTGTTATCGAAGTTGCGTAATCTGATTTAGGTCATATTTAAACAACAAAGTCATTTTAATTATGTGATTAAATGATATTTTTGGAACACGTGGCAAGTCACGTCAACAAATTTAATAGAGATATTAACATAGGACTACAATTGGAAAAAAAAATTGAAAGCTTGAATATTTTATTATCATTTTTTAAGAGTTTGGTTAAAATTGAAAAAATTAAAAGTTTGAGTACTTTATTGTCACTTTTTGAATTTCGAGCTATAATTGAAAAATTGGACAAAGTTTGTGATGTTTTTTTAAAATTAACCCTTTACGATATGAACACATTATTATAAATTATTATTTTTAATTTAATAAGATGTTTTAAAATTAATTAATTTAAATGTTCATATTTAATTATATTTTAAATTCATATATTTCCTCAATTTTGTAATATAAATTAGAAAAATAAACACATAATTAAATAATTTTTTAAATATAATCAATTTTTAACTAGAATTGCAAAATAAGCTAATTTTAAGTATATAAGATTAAATCAATATTTTAATATTAAATAAAATAAAATATTAATTTATTAGTAATAACACAGAAAAAATAGTTTTGATTAAGGCTCAGTCTAATTCAAAATTAAAAAATTTAATTAGAATCAATTTGGATTATTTAATTCTAAAATGTATTAAATTAAATTTAATCATTTTAAAATTTAAAATTTAAAAATAAATTAATTTAAATGATTAGCTATGGGATTTGCTCATGGCCAAGCCTAGAAAAGACAAAGATATCATGTGGCTCGCCAACTTCGGAGACTGTATCAACCATTGAGCGTCGCCGCAATCTCCACTTGGAACATCTTTCTGACTGCCATGTGTCCCAACCACCTCCACCCCCTTCCCTCCAAATTCTGTTATTAATAATAAATATGACAATTAATTTCTTTTTTAATTTCGATTTCATGCTTCATTGTCTTCGTCTGTCTGCTTCGATCACCTTCACTCTCAACTCCCAAGAATTACAGACAAACTCATGAAATTTAGGGTTTAGATTTGATCAAGTTTACGGTTTTAATGGCTTCCACTTCGTCTCCCTCCCTCGGCTTTCTCTTTCTTTCTCAGCCCTCTCGGCGCTTCCTCTCTGTTTCTGCTCACTCACTCTCTAAACTTCCTTCACTTTCTAATTCTTCTAAACGCCGCCGTTTCCTCTTTGTTCGAGCTGTTAGAGCAGAAGAAGGTGTAGCGATTAGAGAGAGAGAAGCTGATTTGTTGAAGGAAGTCAACGGAAATGGTGCTCCGGCATCCACCAGTGATAATGGCAGTGCGGGTGATTATTATGGATTTGGAAATGGATCGCCGATTGAGGAATACGAGAATGGAGGCGTTGATAGTGTTAGTGACGGGAGCTTGGTGAAGTATGTCGACGGTGGGAACGGTGCTGCGGCGGCGGAAGAGCAGAGGAAGAAGAGGATAGAAGAGATTGGGAAAGAAGAGGCTTGGTTTAAGCGTGCTAGTCAAGAACAGATTGAGGTGCGCGTTTGCATTTTTTTCTTCTTTGAATAAGTTTCTTAGTTCACTTTTCAATTTTACACAATCCCATGCTATCGCATTCTTTTTAGCTGCTCATGATCAAATTTTAGCTTTATATTACGTCTGGTACTGGATAATGAAAGTAAGTTTACCCCGTGGAAGTTGGTTGGTTGTTTAAGAAAGGTGTCTACTCCTCCTATATGGCTTTGCTCGGGTTGGATGAAAACTGTTGTTAAGGCTTACTTTAATCAAATGCATTTTCAGATATAGTTTCTAATCTGTCATTTTACCTTGGTTTCTATGTACTTCTGTTACATTTGTGATCTTTACATCTAAATGTCTGTGGGGCTTTCAGGCTTCCGTTGCACCAGGGGGCCGATGGAATAGATTCAAAACCTACTCTACTATACAAAGGACCTTGGAAATATGGGGATTTGTATTTAGCTTTATCTTCAAGGCTTGGTGGGATAACCAGAAATTCACTTATAGAGGTTAGTCATTTGGTAGTGTTGATTTGTCGATGAGATTGAAAACATATTGTTTGGTTGGCCTATCTTTGAAAAGTTGATTTATCCATTAGCAACTTTCATTTTTGGTGTTCCTTGGAAGATTGGCCCCAATGTTCAATAATCAAACATTTTATTTTCCTCTTCATACGTAGTTTTCTGATGGGTCATTTTCTGTGAATCTTTCTTAATCTGCAGGAGGAATGACTGAGGAAAAGAAAGCTTTAAGACGTAAAGCTCTTGCCAAATGGTTAAAGGAAAGTATATTGAGATTAGGCCCTACATTCATCAAAATTGGCCAACAATTTTCAACTAGAGTTGATATTCTTGCTCAAGAATATGTTGATCAGTTGTCTGAACTTCAGGTTCTTAATCTTTCTCTTCATCTCAATGCTTCTTTGGTTCATCTCACCTTTGCTTTTCCATAATTCCTTAAACTATTTTCTATTATCAATCATTTTGGGTGTTTAGGGAACAAAAATTATTTGATGTTATGTCTCAGTTCTAACATTTTCTTTATTTCGTTGTTTACTTTAGGATCAAGTGCCTCCTTTTCCATCTGAGACTGCTCTAGCCATAGTTGAGGAAGAACTTGGAGCTCCCGTGGACGACATTTTTGATAGGTTTGATTATGAACCAGTAGCTGCAGCTAGTCTTGGTAATCTTTTTCCCCCTTTGGATATTTTCTGATGGCTAGATTTTGCAATTCGTAGATGATGTTGATTGACCATTTCTTGATGTGGAAGGTGAAAGTTTTGAGGTCTTTTTGACTTACATATTATGATTAATTATGGTTTCAGGTCAAGTGCATCGTGCAAGATTGAAGGGACAGGAAGTTGTGGTTAAAGTACAGAGGCCTGGTCTCAAGGACCTTTTTGATATTGATCTTAAGAACTTGAGGGTAGGCTTCTTTAGTACATTGTTCTTTGCTTATTCATGTGTACTGAAGCTTTAGGATTATTGGGCTAATAAATCTCAAGATACAATCAAAATCCCATTTCACTCCATATGACACATAGGAATCAGAAAACAGGAGAATGAAAGTGTTAATCAGGGAAAGTTGTTTTCTATCACCCTTTTTACATGTCCACATGAGGGTTAGGTTGGAGAGACCAAGAACCAAAGTGAGAGACGACTGCCATTCAGGTGTTATGGCAACCTTATGTCGGCTAGAGGATTTAAGATCTTTGACAAATATTGACATATCAACAATTGCTTCCAGGTGATATCTGAATATCTCCAAAAGGTTGACCCAAAATCAGATGGTGCAAAAAGGGACTGGGTGGCAATATATGATGAGTGTGCTTCTGTCCTTTATCAGGTAATGAATTGCCCCTTATTGTTTGTCCAGAAAATTCTAGCTGTGCAATATGTTTTCTTCCCTTTCCTTTCGTCAAGTCATGTTGGTTGCAATTTGCTTCTTTCCTTTCTGTCTCATGATTTTTGTACAAGCATGGCGTATCTGTATGCGAAGAGGTTTGTCATTGCAAATAGTTTTACTTTATAGAGATGGACATGATTTTTCCGAGACCTTCTCTTAGGGTTTGGCATTCTGGAGCTTTAGAAGATAAAGGAATTCCCTAGCATTTGTTGGAAAATGTAAAGGATTATTGTCACTTTCACTTATCTTCAATTCAATGGAAACACTAAGAATGGGAATCTTTAATGTGTTTATTGATCAATATATGTATCTTAAATCTGTTGAACAAAATATGAGCATTGAGCCCACTCTACGCAATCTCCAGATGCTTGCTATGGCCATTTGCTAATAGTATTTAAAATTTCCAGGAAATTGATTACACCAAAGAAGCTGCAAATGCAGAACTGTTTGCCGCTAATTTCAAAGATATGGATTATGTGAAAGTCCCCACAATAATGTGGGAATACACTACACCCCAGGTGCTTACTAGCACTCTCAACTTTCAAGTTTCTTGACAAGTGTCTTTATGTTTTTTATTCATGATTTATCTTCGCACAGGTTCTGACAATGGAATACGTTCCAGGCATCAAAATAAACAAGATAGAAGCACTAGATCAATTGGGCGTTGACCGCAAAAGGTTAATATAATGTAGTGCTGTAGTTTGCTCAAATATGTCAAAATAAAATAGTAAATTCTATGACGTAATGCTTCTCAAAATGTCTGTGTGGTTTGCTTTATTATCTTCTGCAGGCTGGGTCGATATGCTGTTGAATCTTACTTGGAGCAAATTTTGTCTCATGGTTTCTTCCATGCTGATCCTGTGAGTTGATTGCCTCCTTAGATTAATGGGATAAAGTTCACACCATTTTCATTGGAATAAAGTTTCAAAATATTTCCACTGTAATAGAAGAAAATTCAGACAAATTGAAAATTGTTTGTTGGGTGCCTTTTGTAGTAGGATCCTAAATCATGTGCTTGGATATGGCTGCATTTATATGCCAGCTTACCAAAGCGTGGAACTGTCTGGGCATGTTAAAACTTGAGCCATACTTTTTAAGCTACATTCCATTGTTTGTCCAAAATCCAGATGATCAACATCCTCGTTTTGGAAATGTTGTTGATCATCTGAATATTTAAAGTGCCTCAAGAGTCCTTTTAATAAATCATCAAGGGCTTAGAGATTGAATCTTGATTTAGTTGTGGATGATAATCAAATAGCAAATCTGTCAAGGTATCTCCAAGTTTGTGGCATTCATCAACCTCAGAGAATGGGAAGAGACAAGAAACCATTTTTGTTTCTAAAAATAGACAAATGCAATGTGACTAGCCCAGAATATGTATAATAATTAGTTAGAGCGGACCAATTTGTAGTAAGCCTTGATTATGGAAAACTCACTGTACTTTCTTTTTTTTCCACTTGGTTCTATTTCAACTAATGGGCGGCAGAGATGGTCTCCAATCCGGGGCTGTCTTCAGAACATTCCTTAAAACTTCTCTTTGGCCACACTCTTTTTGAAAAGAAAGATTTGTTCTTTGTTTTTGGACGATTGCTTATTGTCATCTACATGTTTATTTTTTCAGCATCCTGGAAATATTGCTGTTGATGATGTCAATGGTGGGAGGCTGATCTTTTATGACTTTGGAATGATGGGAAGGTATTTACTATCCCACTAAGCGTCGTATTTAAGTTCATTCTGTAATATTTATGTTGTTTTCTTTTGTCAAATTCTTTGTTCTGTTACAGCATCAGTTCAAACATTAGAGAAGGATTGCTAGAAACATTTTATGGAGTTTATGAGAAAGACCCAGATAAGGTGAGTTTCAAACTATTCTTGGCCTAGGTATGAAGATCGTCACCATTATAGTAATTTGGAGTGTAGTGTTATTGGCATATTTTGTTTCTAATTACGTGTCCATTAATATTTTTATGCTGGTACAGGTCCTTCGTGCAATGATCCAAATGGGTGTCCTTGTGCCTACTGGAGATATGACAGCTGTCAGACGTACTGCACAATTCTTCCTAAATAGGTGCTTCTAATAAACCGTATATCTTTTAAAACTTCCTTTTTGCATCACTGTCGTGATTATCACTTTGTTATCTTCATTTTTAATTCAACATATAAGAGCATCAGCTTTACTGGCAATTCAAGAAGTCACAATATGAGTCTAACTGCTTGCAAAAAGTCAAAGTTGCCACAGGACGACATGTCACTGTTGTATGTCCCAGGAAGTCCTGATAGGAATAATCTAAAGTCTGCTGTTTAGGCATATATTTTTAGTATCAGATGTCTGTTCTTATGAAATAAGAGTTCAATTTTTGGCTTGAATTTTATGAGATGTGGATAGAGATGCCTGAAGATTTGAATTTCATTTTATAGTCATGCATTTAATATAGAAATGGAGGAAATTGATCCAAGAAGTTGTCTGCACTATGAACCAGAAGGATCAGCACTTCTTAAATATTGTGTATCTTTTTTAAGTTGCTCACAAACAGTTCACCTTAGAATGCTTCAGAAGATGAAGATGGACAAATTAAAATGTTTCTATTGGTTCACATTGTTGCAATTATGAAATTCTAATTTCAGACTTTGGCAGCTTCGAAGAGAGACTTGCTGCACAAAGGAGAGAGAGAGAGATGGCATCTCAAGAACTTGGATTTAAAAAACCGTTGACCAAGGAGGAAAAGATAGAGAAAAAGAAGCAACGGTTAGCTGCAATTGGTAATTAATGATTCAGTTCTTTTCATGAATATTGTTTCACACTTCTTCAACTGATCCAATGGGCTTCACTAATAGACTCTGTTATGACCTGAGGGTCTCTTTTCTCACACCTATTATGTTCTACATTAGAATTCTTAGTAAAGCAGGAAAGAACTTGTGCTCAATTTGCATCACGGAACATGTATTTGTATGAAAAGAGCATTTCATGATTTTTCGTGATCAGGAAGATAGTGAGGATAAGACCGTAGCCACAGATGATACTGAGTCTATTTACAGACTCCATGCTCTATTTTCTTTACTCTCAATGAACTTTGTGCATCCATCTTCAAGTGCTTTGTGTTTGAATGTGAAGGTGAGGATGAGGAATTCCTCATAGATATTTTTTTTTCTTAACAGGAGAGGATTTATTAGCTATAGCTGCTGACCAACCTTTCCGGTTTCCTGCCACTTTCACATTTGTCGTTAGAGCATTTTCAGGTGCTGTTAAAATACCGGTTAATTTGATTGATACGATTCTGTCTGTAACATTAACATCAGATAACTGTTTCATCTGCAGTACTGGATGGAATAGGAAAAGGCCTCAACCCTCGCTTTGATATTACAGAGATTGCCAAACCGTAAACGTCTCCGCATTGCTCTGAATTCCAATTAAGTTATCTTGTCTGAACTTTATATTTGAGTGGCTACCTATACATGTTTGACTTCAGCAACATCCTTTGCCTTGTAGTTATGCATTTGAGTTGTTAAAATTTCGTGAGGCTGGAGTTGAAGTTCTAATGAAGGTATAACTACAGTTTCTTTGTTTAGTTCATGAAGAATCTTGAAGCTACTAGTACCATCTTGATTCTTTTGTAGCATTGTGCATGAACATATTTTGTTAACTCTGACTTGTATGTAAATGTTTCAGGACCTCCGAAAGAGATGGGACAGGCAGTCTCGTGCATTCTACAATCTATTTAGACAAGCTGATAGAGTTGAAAAGCTGGCAGAAGTTATCCAACGATTGGTGATGTTCAAGATTCCCTGTTTCTAAGTTCGAGTTTCAGTGATTTTTAAACAATTACAAGTTCCACCTATGTTATTTAGCTTTTATTCCTATTCTACAGGAGCAAGGTGATCTGAAACTTCGAGTTCGAACTCTGGAGTCTGAGAGGGCATTCCAACGTGTTGCAGCAGTTCAAAAGACAGTAGGAAGTGTGAGTTTGACTTGTCTGTTTTGCAAAATCATCAAATTTCCTAATTTGAAGATTTTCAGTGATGTCTGGCAAATCAACTTCTCTGTTTCTTTTTTTATTCAGAATTACGTGCCTTGACTTTAAAAAATTTGCATTTTCAAACATTTGAGTTGCCTGCTTCCTTTTTTGTCTGTGTAGTTGAAGATAAGTTGGCCTCAATGTTCTTATCTTGTTACAACTGCATATGTGTTTGAAAATTTAAAATTTTCCATTTGCTAGACAGATTAGACAAGTAATTAACATGTTTCTGATAAAGCTTCATACATGACTACACGGCTTGTGACTGTAAACAGGCAGTAGCTGCTGGCAGTCTAATAAACCTTGCAACAGTTTTGTATCTCAATTCTATTCGAGTAAGTTATCCACTATAATCAGTTCTTGTCATAGGTTGTGAGGACCAACTATTTTGTCATTTAGAATGGACACCAACTTTGAACATTTTTCCAGGTACCAGCCATGGTAGCCTACGTCTTTTGTGCATTCTTCAGCTTTCAAGTTCTCGTGGGGATTATAAAGGTCAGAAAGTTTGATCAACGGGAAAGATTAATAACAGGCACTGCTTAATCAATTGGTATGTGGGTTTTATCCGGTTTGTTCTTGTCCTTACAAAAACTTTTTATCGATGAAATGATATTAAAATGAACTAAGTTACTGAAAGCTACTTTAAATAACGAAAATGCACCAGTACAATTTTGACTGTCCATTGCAACCTGGCAAGTATTACTTTTCCCGCCAATTTCTGTTTGCCTCTGCTCTTATGACAAATGAATTGTTAGCATCAGCATCATAGGTATTTCATTATGTACTGCACTATGCATGAGGCTGTGAAAAATGTGGAGTCCATTTCATGATTAGAAAATCTTATTGTCCTCCTTTCGAATGCGAAAATTGCAGATCGTGTCAATCAGATGATGGAAAATGTGGTTGCAACAATGTGAAGCATTTGTGCAAGTTCTAACCATCGGTTTGCAAATTTGTTTATAAAACCTTCATCCATAAGCTCAGTGGATTTACCATTTCCAATGTGGACATTCACTATGAAGGCATATCAGAGGCTTTTACGACTCCAATTGCTCTTTCCGAGTTTTTCGCAAACCTGTACAGTGTAGAATCAGACTGCTCATTTGCTAACTGAAGCCATTTCTCCGCAGTTTTCAGTGTCATTCGTGCATAGTTACGATGGTTTTGGAGGGATATATTCTGTATTGAGCAGGTCTGCAAGTACAGGTATTAGGTTAACTATTTTGGTATATTCTAGCTTCCCATCATATTTCTGCTTGGGGGCGAGTCCATAGTCTCTGTATAACTTTGTTGCAGGTTATGGTCGAATCTGTTACGTGAAATGTTGTCATTGAGCTTTCGGTTCTTCGTGTTTAACTTGTAAGTAAACCCAACTTTACGTATCAACTTGTAAATGAAAGCCATAGAATTGAAGATTTGCTCTATGATTATGTGAACTTGAGTTTGGAAGTCCCATTTAAAGTCTTAATTAATCTATTTAAGCTATGATATTTAGATCACATAATATCTTAAAGAAACTCCTTACACAGCTTAATTTTTCATACCTTAATAATCTCACACATGGATAACCTTACAGCCTTTTTCGTTATTTTTATGAGTATATGTTGACTAAATTATCAAATGCATGTGATAATTTTGCAAATTATGTATGTTGAAAATTTCATCTAACAAGCTAATAATTTAGAATCAAGTGACGGATTTAAATTCACTAACAAAATAAAAGTGATTTTTATTTTTTTTTGTTTTTTCATAATCTTACTTATTATCAAATAAATATGTTTTTTTTTTTGAAATCAAACAAGGAAAACTTCATTAAGAACTATCCGCAGCTAGGGCTGAAGAAATACAAGCGTGGAAAGATAAATTTCAATAGACAAGACCTGACGTAGAACTAGCATTTCTCGCAAGAGCGTGAGCTGCATAGTTCGCAGATCTTTTACAAAAACCAAAATGAATATCATTAATGGAATTACTAAGAACGAAGCAATCACTAACAATGAAATCAATCTCCGACCGATTGCGACGACGCGAAAGAAAGCTTTGAATAACCAATTGCGAATCTGATTCAATAATAACAGAGTGTAAATTTTGCATCTTCACCCAGCTTAAAGCTTCACGAATCCCCATAGCCTCTGCTGTTGACGGATCCAAAATCCCCGGAAAAATATTACTGCTTGCAGCTATACAGTCTCCATTACTATTTCGAACGACAAAACCAGTACCTGTCTTCCGTAGCTCTTTAAAAATAGCAGTATCTGTGTTAATTTTAATGAATCCATCTGGTGGTTTCTGCCACACAAAAGGAGTAGAAGGGACATGACAAGCCACTGCAGATTGTCGCCGCCGAGCATTATTTCAATTCCTCAACATCGAACGGGCTAAAAAAATAATCGATTGGGCTGAATGTCGAAGATTTTTATTTATTTAATAATTTTATTTAACATTGTAATAGAATTAAATAAATGTAATTTAATAATTATTAATAAATGTGATTAAATTTAAAATATCTTTAAAATAAATATTAATTTATAAATAAAAAATTAAGTTATAAATTATTTATTTTAATAAAAGTAATTTTATTAATAATTTGCTAATAAATATTACACAAGAGATTAAAATAAATTTATTTAATTAAAAATAAATTATTTGATATTAATAACCAAACAAAATTTTATTTATATTTGAAAGAAAAATAAAAATAAAAAATAAAAAAATAAAAACAAAATTAAAAATCACATAAAAGGTATAAATAAGCGGTCCCTTAACTTTTAGGGCTAAAAAGACTCGATCTCATATAAAACCCTCAACAGATTTTTATTTGTCTAAATATTAATGATTAAAAAATTAAACTGGTTCGATCGATTTAATCATAAAAATCATCAATTATTAAATTTTTTATTTTAGTTTTTAACTTTATGGTTCGATTTATTGTAATAACTTTTGTTATTAAAAATTGATCAATTTATTAATTAATCAATCAGTTTTTATAAATTAATTAATTTTCATAAATTAAAATAAATATTTTAATTTTTGTTTGATTATATTTCAAATTCTTCAATTTTATTTCATATTTGATCTAGTACCGGTTAAACTTTTTTAATTTTAAATCTCTTAAATGCTTTTAATATTTATTTCCATGTACATTTTTATTGTCACTTCAAAATTAAATTTACTTGTCTTTACTAGAATGTTTTCATTTCTTAAAAGATAAACGAGAAACTAATAAATTTTTCTCATAATGATCTCTTTTCTTTTTAGACATAAATCTTTTGGTAGTAAAGCTCATGGGTAAAAGTTGAAATACTTAATATTGCCACTCGAAAACATTGTTAAGAAAGTGCCATTCAAACCTTTCACGCACACACGCTGTACCTTCACTAAAAAGCCACAAAGAATTGCAATCCTTTTGAATAGAACATCAAGGTGATCGTTCCTTTACAATGAACATTTTTTGGGAAGAAAAAAAAATGACGATGATTAATTAGCCAAAATCATACGAAAGGCTACAAACCAATTAATAAAAAAAAATGGTGAAAAAAAAATGGACAATTGGGTCGAGGAATGAAAAAAAAATTAATTCCTAGACACATTTACAAAAATTTCAAACAGATACTGAACACAACTCCTCCAAGACTTGTCTGATGTTAGGCCTTTGATTTACTGGGAGAATACACCTAAGTGATATAGCCAGTAAATCATCCATTGCTTTTAAGGGTTCTTCCCCACCTGCAATATCTCTATCAATGCAGTCCATCCTCCGGCCTTCTTCATCGCATAATCGGACCCAATCGGTAAGATCGACCGCTCCTGATTGACCTGATATGATATCACCAGCGCTTCTTCTAGTTAACAATTCCATCAGTATCACCCCAAATGCATATACATCAGCTTTGAGTGAAAGGGCAGGTTTGGAGGCATTAGCGAGTTCTGGTGCACGATAACCGAGTGCCCCCATGTTTAGTATCTGCTCTGCAATACCAGCCGGTGTCATCAAGCGATACAGACCATAGTCGGTGATGCGAACATCGTATTGAGGGCCTTCCAGGAGTATGTTTGTCGGTTTTAAGTTTCCATGGATGAGGCCCCTATCGTGAAGGTACAGTAAACATCGAGCAACATCTACAGCAACTTTTAATCTTTGACCGAAAGACAATAGAGAATACCTACGTGGCGTGGTCTCTGCACAATTTCATGTTATCAATCAAACTACCGAAAAGCAAATCGTAAATGAAGGAAATTCCTGCACATCATGTGCAAATGTTGATAGTAGAAAATGAAATTTAAGTATATATATAACATAAAACAAATGGTTGTAACATAAACTTTATCAAAACTTGTTCAGCATAAACACTCATGTAGTCAGCAATCATAACAGTAAAAATAACATGATAAAACATGCAGGATAGAGCATATGCAATCTACAAAAAGCATAAAATGATTACGGACCAGAATTACAACATTTATGTTCACCATCAGTTTGAAATTTACGCCATAATAATACCTAATAAATTGTGACTCTAACAGGAAATACGAGCTAGATAGGAAATAATAATCTCACCGTATAGATGTAGAGCCAAGCTATCTCCATGAATATAGTCTGCCAGAAGAAGTCGTTCTTGCTCTCTAGGGCCCCAATAGTATGCTCTCAAGGGAACTAGATTTGTATGTCTAATGGAGCTGATTTTTTTGACTTCCTTAGCAAACTCTTTTTTATGTTTAACTAGTCCCACCCGCAACCACTTGACGGTCAACATGTGTCCACTATCCAAAGTGGCTTTGTAGAGAGTTCCATGACTACTCCTACCAAGAACTTCTGCCGGAGCTTTAGATAACTCCTCTGCAGTGAAAGTTATGGAGGCATCCAGAAAGAACAATTCCCCGGCCAACCGATCTGGTGAATAAACATCCAACATTACAGATGACTCACTAGCCTCGATAAAACGAGGTGAGGAAGAAAGTGGGGAGCCAGGGGAAGACTTCCTTCCAGATGTAGTGGGTTGATTATCTAGCAAGTTGGGGTTCAAAGATGTAGAACTGGCTGCAACTGCAATTTCAGTAGCAAATTCTGTTGGCCCAGATAATGACCTTGAATTTGAAGTAAGCAAATGATCATTTGAAAAACTCAGTGAACCTTGTGGGCGGTGAACATTTGAATGAAATTGAAAAAGAGAAGGTCGTGAAGATCTCCCTATCTTTGCATCGTCTCTTGTAGTCTGGCCACTAATTTCAATTCTTCCATGAAATTCCTTTCGCTTTATTTGTTTTAATGCCAGTAACGCGAAAGCAATCATCATAGTAGTTCCTACTAATGCAACAATTATGGCAATCACAATATTCTTCTTTGAACCATGCCCCTTACGTCCATCAGGAATCTGATCAGGAATAGAGCTTCCCCCATTTGGTAAAATTAGTGAGGGATTTCCTGGACGAAATGATGACACACCAAATTTGCTCCTCAAATTTTCTGGAATGGTCCCAGAGAAGTCATTATAGGACACATTAAATCCAATAAGACTTGATGGGAGTTTTTCAGGGATTTTACCCTGGAATTTGTTACCAGACAAATCCAGGTATTGCAAGTATATGAGTTTGCTCAATTCAACTGGTAGTTGCCCCAACAAATTGTTGTTAGATACATTGAGCAATTTGAGACTTCCCAGGTTTCCTATATCGGCAGGTAAGACACCTGTTAATGAATTGTACGAGAGATCAAGAGACTCCATCAATGGAGCAGGAGGTAACAATAACAATTCACTTGCATGTGAACCATGAAGAGGAATCGGCCCTGAAAACTGATTTCGTGACAGGTTCAAATTTACCAAGGACATTAAAGCAATGAAATCACTAGGAATAGATCCACTCAATTTATTGAAGCTGAGATCCACTTCAGAAAATGCCAAACCAGCCCCAAAATTTGGAGACAAGCTACCTTCTAGGGAATTGTTGTGAAGATTAAGAGTAGCCATTTTCCCAAACTTGGACAAGTCTGGTAGACTTCCCAACAACTTGTTTGAACTCAAATCAAGAATCTTCAAATTGTCTTCCCAGTGCTGCAAATCAGACATGTTACCAGAGATCATATTCCTACTAAAATCCACAATTGAGCACCCTCTAATAACGCTAGGAAGAGTGCCAGATAAACGATTTGAAGAAAGATTCAAAACATTTAGCGTTCCTGAGTTAACTGCCCGAATAGAACCTGTGGATATAAGATGCAGAACATTAGATATCACTGTCAAAGAATCAACCTACTAAAGAAAAGAGTACCGTCTGCTGCAAATATTTACCTTTCAATTGCATCAGATATCAAATTTCAATAGATATCAATTTTCAATACTCTCTTTCTATTTAGTTTTTCAAACATTTCAAACTCTGCAAGTCATTGTTTTCTCTAGAAATCATTTGATCTTCAATTAATGTGAGTGCATGTCAACCTGAATTCCAAATAAAGACTTCAAATAAACTTCCCCAGCCATTTGGATCTTGCTTTAGCATGCCTAGAAAGCTTAATATGCAAATCCTTTGTCAAAGGATTCATTCCTCATTTCACAAGAGAAAGTGTGTTGTGCAATAACCTTTGAGTTCCAAACTTGTGAAATATCCATGATTACCAGGAGTTTCTAAAGGTGAAAAGTTAGACAAATCAGATTATTAAGTACCCTACATGACATTTCAACCATATAAGAATCAAATTCCAAGTTCTACCGTAATGAAATCAGGAATCCTAAAGGTAAAGTTGCATTGCAAGTAGTCATCATAGATATAGTCTTAAAATTGACTAATTTTTATCATAGATTTGCTTTCAATTCATTAACATCAACTGATCACTAATCAAAATCATTACAAGAGCAAATGTGTAGCTAAGTACCTGTAAATCCATTGCCACTAAGATCCAGTTCTTCAATAGGCAGTGAGCCATTGAGCAATTCCTCAGGAACAGCCCCATAAAGCTGATTCATTCCCAGCCTCAAAACCCTTAAATTCAACAAATTCCCAAATGAAGGTAACTCCCCAGTAATGCCTGTATCAACCAAATCCAAACTCTGCAAGTTTCTAAACAATCCCATCACATCTGTCTTGAAAATTCCGCCATTGAAACTGTTACCGTTCATGTTGACAAACTGCACAGTGTTAGCCAAACCCGAAACATTTTGTACACTAAGATCACCGAGCGAACCAGAGAACTGATTGTTACTCAAATCCAGATGCTCCAAGTTAATTAACTCACTCAATATAGGTCCAATATCACCAGAAAAGCCATTGGAATGCAAATCCAAAACCTTCAGCTGCTGCAAATTCCTAAAACTAACCGGTAACCCCACCGGGAACCCGCCTTGGAAGGCATTCATCGACAAATTCACATAGTTCAAGTTCCACAGCTCAGCGATCCGACCCGGGATCGGCCCGGTAAAATTGTTATCCGACAGATCCAAGTGCTGGAGTGAGCTAATGGAACCCAATGTAGGCACTAGCCGACCCGTGAAACGGTTCCCAGAAACAGAAAGATTCTGAAGCGACTTGAGATTTGACAAAGTTTGGAACTTTAGGTCTCCGGTGAGGTCAAGGCGGTCGAGGGCGATTCCCACGACGGACTTGGTAACCGGGTCGCAAGTGATACCGGGCCAAGACTCGGGGCACAAAGTCGGGTCGGAAAGAGAAGAGTAAACCCATGTGAGAACAATCTTGTTAAGCGGGTCGTTTTGTATACCCTTCTTGAACTCCAACAAAGCCCTGACCTCCGCATCAGAAGAAGACGAAGCAGATAGAGAGTGCAGAAGAGTGAAGAAACTGAGAAACAGAGTGAACCAGTTAAGACTCATTGAAGAAACTCAAATCAGAAAAGACTATTGTCGATGACGAAGAAAAAGAAGATTCATTTGATACACAAAACCACACACAAACAAGGACAGAACTCGAAACCCTAGAAATGCAATCAAATCAGAGAAAGAGAGCAGAACACAAGACAAGACAGTGTTGTATGTGCGTGTGTGCTCTTGTTCGTGTTCTTGTGTCACTTTTTATGTTTCTTTCTCTCTCTCTCTTAATGTAAGTAAGGACCAACAAAGATGGACAGGCGTTAAGAGAAGGCTAGAGCCGTTAAAGTGGCGGTTCGCGGCGGCGGAGAAGGCGGAGGAGAGAGCGTAAAGGGAGGGACCGGTCAAGCTGTCTTAAAATTTTTTCTACTACTGCTCACTATGGCAGTACTACAACCACTGCAACAAATATTGAGGCGGGGCCCACCCACATGCTCTTCTTTTTTTTTACTGTTTTTAATTTTATGATTTTTTTATTCCAATCAGGGGGAAAAAAAAGTGCCGACTCATACGCGTACAATGGAGTACAGTTGTTATAT
The DNA here is from genome assembly GCA_027563825.1 of Erythroxylum mucronatum. NCBI lineage: Eukaryota > Viridiplantae > Streptophyta > Magnoliopsida > Malpighiales > Erythroxylaceae > Erythroxylum > Erythroxylum mucronatum. Next base: position 26,949,851 of record JAOSBP010000204.1, read on the forward strand.
TGTTCTTGTTTGTATCAATTTTTTGTTTCGGATTAAACTTTGTATTTTATTATTTATTTCTTAAAACTAGTCAATTTTAATTTCTTAATATAATTAGAATAAATACATGCAAAATTTCAGCGATTAAAAAATTCAACTAATTCAATTAATTTAGTTGTAAAAATCTTGAATCGTTCAATTTTAAACTTTCTGGTTCTTAATAACTTGTCGTTTAAAACCGATCAGTTTATTAATTAATCGGTCAATTTTTGTAAATTAATAAACTCTTATAAATTAAAATAAATCAATTATTTTTATTTAACAATATCTTTTCTAATTAAACTTTAAATTCTTCGATAGATAATAACAATATCTTGAAATCATATTTCAAATTCTTCATTAACTTTATGACTGACTAATACCAATTTAATTTTTTAAATCTTAAACCTCTATCTTTCGGTCCAACTTAAAACATTCCAAATTTGACTCATCATTATTTTTACGTGAATTACACACCAAATTATTTAAGGAAAAAAAGTTAACAAAAGATATTAAATTAAAATATTGTTAAAATGGGTTGAAGTATAGAAAATGTACAGAAGAAATGCAAAATTTTAACTCATTCTTAATTTTTTAAAAATTATATTTTATTAAATAAATATATGTCATTTTATTAATTATTACAAGATTAATACACGGAATTGATATTAAATTTATTTTTTAAAATGGGTTAAAATAAAAAATATGTCATATCTTGTACACTTATAATTATATAATTTATATTTTAAGGATATTATTCAGTACCAATTTGAGATAAATTTACTGATTACTATATCTATGTTAAGTCTTACTTTCTTTCTTATTATAGTTAAAATCTACTGAGGTAGTTTCATTATATATACGTGTGTGTGTGCACATAAATACATATAGATTGTCCTTTTGAAAATAAATTAATAAAATTAATGTGTGTGTGTATAAAATTAAACGTGTTATCATCATCATCATCATTACTCGGTCCGAAGTTTCGCAATGAAGCAGAATTTAAGAAAGTCTAATAGTACGCAGTCTTACCCCTACATAGTAGAGAAATTGTGTTCCGGTAGACCCACATCCCAATGAGACAATAATAAAAGTGATGCATGTTACAAAGAAAAAAAAGGCACATCTAGCACAAGAAAAAAATTACGTATATAAAATTAATGTGTCTATATATAAAATTAATAACATTACTTAATAAGATTAATGTGTCTATATATATATATATATACGGAGGGAAGATGGCATGACTTTGACTAGCATTTAATGGCCAACTAATAAGTTACATTTTGCATGAAATTGATGGGTTGTACAAAACAAAGCTTGATTGGTCAACAAATTGTTAATTCATAATACTGTGTGTGTGAGAGTATGAATAAGATACATCATAGTCACTAATAATTATTTGGTGGGGAAGGTATGCTATTAATAAAATTACCAAAATTATTCTAACAACATTTTCCAGAAAAAATCTACAGACATGTGAGGTCTGAAGAAGTCCAATAATACGCAACCTTATTGATAAGTGCATATTGGTCTAATTTTTATGTTTTAATTATCTTTTTTTATTCCTCTTGTTGGTTTAATTATTGGGACTTAATTTGAATTAATAATTTCTTGTAGGAATTATAAATTCTCGAGGAAAGCACACAAGCAATTGGTAAAACATGACAAGTGACCCTTATTTGTCACGTGGGCAACAACAATGGACAGAAATAAGCAAGCAATTTATAAGACAGCAACAAATTAAATCAGTCAAATTAAGGAGGAGATCCACGCACGTGACGCAAGAGCAGATTAGAAATTTAGAATACAATAGAGAATCAGCTGGGGCGTGCGTCAGATGAAGAGCAAGAAGAATCAGCAAAGCAAGGGTCCCATTGAATCATGTGAGTAAGGGAGTTGGCGGCTGTGCTCTTGATTTCAAGAGAAATAACGCAACAATAAATAACATGAGAAAGCAGCGATAACAGTGGCAACTCGGAGGGAACGGCGTTAACAAGGCTTGGTAATTAATGGGCTGGAGCTTCACTTCTAAGGCAACACGCAAGGCACGGAGCAGTGTCGTTTTGGGAGAGCAGAGAAATCAACGCACGAGGAGAGGACAGCTAAATGACGCACAAAGTATCATGCAATTGAAAGGCAGGCGTCATTTGGAGGCCACACGTGGAGAAGCAACATAAAAATTAATTCAACAATCAGCCAAGAGACACGCGTTACAAGGGAGAAAAGAGGGCATAGTGCTGTCCAATGAAACTTAATTCAATTAGCAACATGGGGGACCCAGCAGCCAAAACAAATTCAAAGGAGACAAGCCACAGAGACGAAAAATACGGCGGCAACAATTAGGCAAACAAGGGATTTTAATCAGAGGTATCCACGCACGCAACACACAATGAAGAAGCCAAAACGTTGACGTTAAAGGAGGAAAAGAGGGCTAACGTGGCAGTCCAAGAGGATGGCCCACTGAATTAAAAGAAAACAAAACCTAGACAATAAAAAGGAGGACAGCAACAACGCGCGGACTGCTTCTCTTCTGACCTTCTGAATACACACAACCGCCAGCCGCGAGGGAGCAACGTCCAGACAGCGTTTTCAGATTTTCAGCATTATTTTATTATCTTTTATTTCTTTTCTTTGTTATGGAGACGATGTTATTTAGGAATTCTATTTTTTTGATTTCAGTTATGAGTAGCTAAGTTTTCTTTAGTCGGGAAATTTCAGTTATTATGCTTTGACCTGTGAGACCTTAATGTCCTGATATTTGGTTTATAATATTCGTACTGTTTCTGATTTACTGTCATTGCTTATTATTTGATTCTGCGATTAGGGCCCAATTGTAGAGTTAATTAATTTGCATATAGCCAACTGATTTACTTGGTGG
>JAOSBP010000204.1:26959341-26977843 GCA_027563825.1 Erythroxylum mucronatum
GTGGATCGACCCCATTTACCACTGTGCGCAATTTATTTTCGTTTGGTGTTTGGGATTTATTTTTGGTGGATTCGACATCCATCACTTATCTTAACTACTAGAGAAGTTTTCAAATAACATATATAGTAGAATAAAATAATAAAATTTTAATAACAGATACATATTAGAATAATAGAGTAATTAATAAATAACAGTAAAAATAAAAATAAGATTAGACATAAACAAAACTACTTGCGAATAAAATACAAAAATAAGTAATAAACAATACGGATAAAATAAGTAAATAAACACACGGAAAATACAAAATGGTATACATGATAATTCACTTGCAACAAGACTTGCAACACAACACAGATGCTACTTTAGTTCTGCTACACTTTGACAAGGCATCTGTTCAAAACTGCACAAAATTTAAGGTTTGCATGCCTGAAGATGAGAAGATGCTTGTGTTTGTGCTTGTGCTTGTGCTTTATAACATAAAATGTAGCAGTTTTGTCCTACATATCAGCATAGGTATTCTCATCTTCAAGAGGTAACTCCAATGAGTTCCTCAGGTTGGGGGATCCCAGAGTCACATTTTCATCTGCCATCTTGGTCCTAACTGTCTGCAAATGCATTTACGATGATGTTCACTTGTTCTCGAGCGTAGCCTCGAAAGAGAAAAGGAAGGGTGCAAGTATGTATACACACAACATATGTAAAGTGTATGCAATCACTTAACTCTAATTGGGGATACTGAAAACGGTATACCACAACCAAAACAATCTGTTCTCATGTCTTGAAGTTCTTACTTGACTCGACAATAATTTCAAATTGAACTTAAGAGAACTACAAATTCGAAAATAGTTATCTAGAAGTTCATTAGTAATCTTTTTTGTAAACTTGTAAAAACTTTCATCACTTACATGAGATATCACATCTCTGTGAATAAATTAAGGCAAGATTGTGCCGGAACTAGACCGGCGTATGCGTTTAAGTGATAAGAATCCAAACCTTTTCTATTTCTTCATGAAGATGAGGGTTATCTCTCAAGTATTGTAAGGCTTTGTCTCTTCCTTGTCCCAACCTTTTTGCATAAAAAGAACAAAACTTATTTGGGACACAATACTAAAGATTATTAAGACCAAAGTAAATTGCTAAAAATTAGAGTAACTTTAGACTGACAAACATGAATCTTTCATCACAATTGTACAGGATTTAGCAGGTTTTAAAAGAAGAAGAAAGATTGACTATACAAGGATTAACACTGTTGATTCCGACTTCGACGTGACATTGAAAAAGGCGTATGCAGTTTTGTAGAACAAGGATCAAGAGATGACAAAAACTGAAAAGGCTTACAATTGTGATGAAAGATTGACTATACAAGGATTAACACTGTTGATTCCGACTTCAACGTGACATTGAAAAAGGCGTATGCAGTTTTGTAGAACAAGGATCAAGAGATGACAAAAACTGAAAAGGCTTTAGGGGATGATAAAACAATCAACAACTTACTAAATGGATCAGATTGATTAACGTAGGTTTCAAAACCAGAAAACCAGTGAATAAGAGAGAAAACTTTGTTGACAACTGAATGATAACATTGGAGCAATGTTATAACAAAAAACTTGGGAAGATGGGAAACATAACTGAAATGAAACCCTGACAAGGATTCAGAGATGATCGGGCCCAATACCATATCCTTAAAGAAAAGTAGCTGCAGAATGCAGATTGAGAGAAATCATGTGTTGGGCTTATAAATTTTGTAGTGCTTCAATCTTCTATAACTCCAACTTAGTGGCAAAGAGAGATACCCAGTATCATCTAAGCATCTATACCGTAAAATTGATTTTTGACGGAAAAGTTGAGGCATTTCAAATTGTTTGTTGACACGAACAAAGTCAAGGAAAACATCTTAAATTATTCCAGGTATAATACTGTCATCCATCTTTACTAAAATACTGCAAGAAACCGCTAATCAAAATGAAAGCAACAGATTATGAGGAATGCAGACAAAAGACCAACCTGTGGTCTCCATAGCTATACCAAGAACCCTTCTTCATCACAACATCCATCATTTCAGCACAATCCAAAATGCAACCCTGCGTAGCAGTACAAAGTCAAGACAGATATAGCAGCTAGGCCATGGTAGGAATGCCAGTTTGTTTTGTATAAAAGATACCAACCAGTTGGCTCACACCCTCTCCAAATATGATTTCAAACTCAGCTTGCTTGTACGGCCTTGACACCTATTAAAGCAGCTTAGCCACATAACAGGGCTCATCGGACGTTAGCAGAATGGAATAGAAAACAAATCACGAAAATATCAAAATGAAGTAACTGTGTGTGATTTTAACTAATCAAGAAAATTTTGGTACAGAACTACCAAAACCAAATAGAACTACAAGGATATTATTGAAAAAGACAGGTTTGGATAAATGGCACTGTTAACATTATCATTTGTAAATGCAGTAACAAGAAATGAGTTTCTTTGCAAAACCTGAGTTTATCAAGACAACGTCCACAAATTGTTTCGGACCAACCATGATTGATAGGGAGGGTAAAGATTTCGTATTCAATTCTTTTAATGTTGCCCTTGGAATAGGAAGGTAATAAATCCCACACCTAGGTATTTACATACAACTTAATTCTACAAGATGTGCACTTGATGTTTGAACAGAAATCATACCTTACTCTTCTGCACCCTCACACGAACCCGAAGCCCTATATCTTCATCTCCTTTGGCCTAAACAAAATAGAGTTCCTGCTATTAGGATTAAATGTGGTGAAACAGAAAGAAAATACTTGAGCATCGAATTATCCATAAAAATTCTATTATGCAAGGCACTGTGCTTACAGATTTTATCTTCCCTGTAGAACGTATTTCAAGACGAACTGAAGCAAAAAATTTTAAAGCAATTCCTCCACTTGTAACTTCAGGATTCCCATAATATACCCCGATCTATGGAACTCAGCAAGAATAATATTTTAGGACTCAAGAGAAGCTACAACATATATATATACGCATAATTGTATTCATCCATTATTGCATAGCAAAAGTAGTACAGAGGTTTAAAATCTGATTCACTTGCAACAGAACTAATCAATCAACAGTACCTTGTATCTTATTTGATTAAGAAAAATGAGAGTACAACCAGCTTTTGAAGCATTTCCAGACATTTTACGCAAAGCTTGGCTCATAAGACGAGCTTGCAAACCAATTTGTTGCATTCCAATCTCACCCTACAACATTAAAAAGTGTCACCAGAACAAAAGTGGTCAACTTATTAAATCAAATATGTAGCTACAACAAATAATCTTTTGAGAAGAACACACACTTCAATTTCTGCACGTGGTGTTAGAGCTGACACTGAATCGACACAGATAAGGTCTATGGCACCAGATCTGCACATGCGATCTGCGACTGAAACATGCAGACATTTTAAGTCCAATTAAATTATGATGATGTAATACATTGAAAATTAACCATATCTCGCTCCCTACAGGCACCACATCATGCCAATTTCAAACTAAACCTCGTAGTTGAGAGAATTTATTATACTTTCAAGCGCCATCTCTCCATTATCAGGTTGACAAACAATCAAATTTTCCACATCCACCCCCAATGCTTTAGAATACGCTGGATCAAAAGCATGCTCTGCGTCAACAAGCATAGCGTTGCCTCCAAGCTTCTGCAAATTCATCTTTACCTTCAGATAGGAAAAAAGAAAATATATCTATCCAATTTATGGAATAACTAGAATACTTGAGAATCAACTACAAGCATCTCTAATGAGAAGAAACAGAGAATCAAAACAGAATCCAATCACCTGAACTTCTGCAATTGCATGAAGTGCAAGAGTGGTCTTTCCACTGCTTTCTGGTCCAAATATCTACCAAGGTTAAAAAAGAAAAATTGACAATAAGGTAGCCAATATTTAAGAAACAAGTCAATCTTAATGATAAAATCATACTGTTATCTAACATTCAAGTAGTCAGCTACTGCTTCCAATAATCTCAGATATAACTACAAACAGAGATAAAATAATCAGTTTCATCACTTAAAGAAAACAAAGAAAAATCACGAAGATTTGGGATAACATCCTGCTCGTATTAGCCAAAACATCAGAATTCAATTAAGCATAAAAAAACCAAGATAAGCTTGGTTCCAGAAAAACAAGGAGACAAATGAAGAGTTGTTACCTCTACAATTCTCCCTTTGGGAAGCCCACCACCTAAAGCAAAATCTAGAGTCAAGCAGCCACTTGGAAAAGTTTCACTACAAAAAAGTAATGCCAACATCATAAACAAACTATGGAAATAAAGGGCAGTTAGAACATTAAAGAGCAGGATTCAGAAACTAAGTGCTTACACCAAAGCTCCTCCAGCACTGCCCAATCTCGTAACACTCCCTTTCCCGAATGAGTTATTTATGTCATTCATAGCAAGTTCCAGTGCCTTTTGCTGAAGCATCCACATAAAATATGAACCTTTTTTTTTTGTTTGGCCAAGTAAGAATATGAAGCAAGCAAGAAATCAAAACAGTGAATTGCACATTTCATCATTGGCTCTAGAAGGAAAGTAGCCATCTTTATATGTTGTTTAGGTAAATTACACATAAAGTCACAAACTTTGAGCAATTTCCAAAGAAGAAGATTACCCGTTCCAGGTTAGAATGGAGAAAGCCGTTGATTTTGTCTTGGGAATGGCAACGAATGTTGGTTCTATTACAGTGCGGCGTTGGAGAAGGAAGTAAGATGAAGTTGGGCTTGTACTGGAGGGTTGTTGATGGAGGTTTGAGGTTTAGTGGTAGTCTTCTAGGTTGTTGTTGCAGAAGAGAAGAAGCTAATGAATCCATTCCACACTAACTTTGCTTGGATTATGAAACTGAAACCGAAGGGCAAGAACTAAAATGTAAAATTGGAAGAACAAAAGAGAAGACTATTCCATGGAGCAACATTTGGGCCAGACTCGTTCCCGTTTGGTCTGTTCTAAGCCATGTATAACGGTTCAATCTCATTTTAATTGGGCTTCAAATTGGTGTGAGGCCCAAATAACATTATTTTGTGAAAAATAATTTTATTTTCCATTTTAAATTTAAAAATAAAAATAAGCCAAAAAATTAAATAAAAACTAGAGTCAAAAAAAGTTGAGAATTATATTATTTTTTATAAAACCGCTAACTTGTAATTAGGAGACCTATTCCTTCTATTCTGTATTACCATGTGCTCAAGCTATTTCAGGCATTCATTACAATAAATTGGATGAGTAGGACTATTTGTGCACGGAGAGGATAATATTGAGGGAACAGATGATCTCCATCCCTTGTAATTGATGTTAGGGATGATAATGAGTCGGTCCTTAATTTTTAAAAAATTAAAAGTGTTTTAACATATTTTCTTAATTTGGTTCGGGCTTAAACTTGACTTATTAAAAACAGCTGAATTTGAATTTATAAGTTGATCTTTTTTCATCCCTAATTTCAGCCTTATCATCTAATATAGGGTAAATTGGGGACAAAGTATTTATCAAGGGCCTTGACTTGTATGCCAAGATAAAAACTTAATTTGTATCCAATCAAGCCCAAGTACATAGTAAGTCCTAATAGGTAGATATGTATGTGTTAAGAAGAAATATAAAACCAAAATTTACTCTTTTTTATATAATAATGAACTCTATAATAATAATTATTTAATGAGTGGGTAAATTAAAATTAAATAATATATTTAATTTGATTAATATTTATAAATATAATATATCGCTATTTTTCTTCAAACAGTTCAATTGCAACGATTTCATAATGGGCCCTATTGCTGCTCAAACATGCCTACAAGTTTCCTGGCCTTTTTTCGTTGGATAAGATTTGATTTCACATCTTCTTGTAAGGCCTTATGAGTGGGCTAAGTGGTATCAGCACCACCAAGTTCCACATAGATTTGCCCAACATCGCGGGTTCAAATCTCAAAAAATTAATGTGGGCATGAAATTCGTAAATCCTATGGGGCTGACACTTCGCCGAGAGGGATACATTTAGGATTTAGTTTCATCCCCTCTTATAAGGCCTTATAGGGCTTAAGTGAGACATACATGTGGGTATAAGTTTCCTGGCCGTGCAATGCATACTTTTCTTATTGATAAAGTAAGCAAGCACACGCACGCACATCAAACAAAAAGTAGATTCTAAGCAAGATATGTCTTGAAAAAAAAAGTTTTTTAAAAATTAATTAAAAAGTCTTTGTGTAACTTCTTTAAAGATAATAATTAATCGGTGCTCATTACCTTCCTTTTAGTTCTTTTTTTCTTATAATTAAAGTTGATTTGATGCTTGCTTTTGATTAATCTTTGATTTAACTAGCTAATAAGTTACGTGTGCTTAATGTTAATCATTAGGTTCACAATCAACATCAGAACAGAAACTTCTCAATGCCTTAACGCATCCCAACTTAATACCATAAAGTTACGATTTTTAACAATAGAAAACTTACTATAGATCTCAAGAGATCCAGAAATACATAGTTTTATATTTAATTGTTAGAAAGATTGTTTTGTAAGACTATTAAATGTCCCATGTTACTCATAAATTTGAGTCCAATTAAAGCACCAAAGATAATAATTATTGAATATTATAGACTGAGTCTCAAATGGGTCACGTACCCTTTTCCTCTCTCTTCTACTTACCAAAGGACATGTCAATTGGAAGTTTCAACTTATATAGCATCATAAAGCTTCTAAAAATATAAAAATAAATACATATAAGTAAAATTTTAGTACAACAAATATAAATAAAATTTAAAATAAGAAAACAAATATACAAACAAAAAAAAGACAAATAAAATAAATAATACAAACAAACCATTAATCAAATGATATCATTATAATAAAAAATATTTAAATTTTGGGCTAAGACAGACAACTCGTAGATCAAATTTTGAACAATTAAAAATATCATCTCTAAAATAGACGATCTTTTGATAGGAGACTTGTAGGAATTATTTTTTGACTATCTAAAAAAGTTGTTAATTATGAATTAATGATTTAAAGTTAACAACAAATTTGACTTAAGAGGTAGTAAAAGTTTTTAAGCCACAAAGAACCTTACTCTTTCACATAAGATATTCTAAGATTCGAAACTTTGGTTCTAAGAGACATTAAAAACAAGTAAACCATACCACTTTTTGGGAAATAATTAAGAATGACAAATTAGGTAGGCAATCTAAGTTAGTTTAACCTAACTTGAAATTAATAGATTTGTCTAAATTGATTAGGTTTCATTGAGTCCAACACTAAATGTCTAATTATATTTAAAACAATATTATTTTTTAAAAAATAAAATTATATTTCTTTAATAATAAAAGAACATTTAAAATAAAAATTTTAAATTTAATTAGTCAAAATTAAGCTCAAAAACTTAATTCTTCAAGAATTTTATAATTGAGATAGTAACTCTAATATTTTATTTATATAATTACTTTTTTGTTCATTTGTTATTTATAAAATTGATAATAAATTAAATTTAACCTTTTATCTAATTGAAACCCAAGCCCAAGTTTGATTAGATTTGAATAACTCAAAATTCTATCAAAACGACATTGTTTAGTTAAATGTTCCTTGAATCATTGATTCAAGTTATTCAAGTCTCAATTTTTATAGATCAGACTAATTTAAATTTGATTAAATTAATTAATTACATATTAGGAAAGATCCAAATTGCCAACCCTAGGCATGATGGACATGTTTTGATTTTTTTTTATGATAAGCTATTTATGTCACACAACATTATCCATATTAAATTGTTAAATAATACAGAAAGTGACACTCGAATCCAAGACTGTCCATTAATGTTGGGAAAGTATTGAAACCAAAACTCGTACGTGTTGGAATAGATGGAGCTCACGACAAAGATACACTGAGATGAGGATATTATATGTATAGCTTTTCATTAGTTGAACACAAAATAATGATAATAATAATAATGATGGAATAAACTAAAGAAACAGAGAAATACGGAGAGAGCCGTATATTGGGGTCTGAACCTGGAAACAAGGCAGCATGGGATGTTTTGTTGGAGAAATTGGACACCATGTGTCCTTAGCTCCATTATTAATATCACTGTTTTAAAAATATGGCCAAAATTTAAACCAATAAAGTAAGAATTTTAAATTTTAAAAAATTTATTCAGTATTAGACTGTTATAAAATTGGTAAAGAATAAAATTAACGAATTTAAAATATGAATAAAAGATATTGTCTTTACCTATCAAAAAATTTGAAGTTTAATTAAAAATAAATTGTTAAATAAAAATTAATTGATTTACTGTAATTTTTAAAAACTTATTAATTTAGAAAATATACTAATTAATTAAGAAACTGATCATTTCTTAACAACGAAAGTTATTAAAATAAATCAAATGAGAAAGTTAGAAATTGATTAAAAAAATTGCCTGCTTCAAAGTTTTTACAATTAAACCGGTTGAATTTTTCAATAATTGATTAATATTATTTCGGATTGAGATTGCCAAATAACTTAAATATTAACTCTCCACCGAGTTGCTTTTTTTTGACATGGAAAACCCAGTTATTGTTATATTTTAAATGTTATTAAATAATTCTTCATAAATACAGATAATTTGCAAATTGATTAACATTTTTTAAACTCATTTTGATATCCTAAGTCTTAGTTCCTATATTAGTTATGTAATTGACCTAATTAATCCAAACAATGGTTTGATTATGTAGAAAATTTATCTATTAAATAAGATTAGATCTTTCAATAGCATTTTACACACTTTAATCGAACTGATACATAATATTAAAAATGTATTAAGAATATTTAAAGTAGAAAATATAAACTTGTGGATATCATCTATTATGAATGCTTATTATGAGATAATAAGAGATAACTTGCAGAGAATACTCACATGTGAGTGTCCTACATTAAAGAAAAAAGGGGAAAGAAAACTAACATATAAGTTTAGTGAGTTACTCCACTTATTGTCAATTAATTTTAAGATAGAACCCCACTTAAGTTTGTGTAGTCTAACTTTATTCTTTGTGTGGGTCCGTTGGTCCATTGCAAATTTAACATGATATCAGAGCCAATGAAGATTTTGGTTTACTGCTTGTCGCAAAAGGGGACCCATCATTTAAGCAACTGGAGAAGAATTTGAGTCTACATGAAGCAAGTGGCCTAACAGTATTGTTTGCCCTAAGAGATACCTATTTAACCTCAATCAAAAGTCTAGCCTTGATGAGGATTGTTTACGTACCTCTCTAGATTATTCAAATAAAAAGGGATTCACATGTGAGTGAGAGTGTTGAGAGTACTCACGCGTGAGTGTTCATTTTAGAATGAAACCTCACTTAAACTTGTATATGACCTAATTTTTCTTTTTTGTGAGCCCGTAAGTCTATTACAAATTTAACAAACCTTATTATCAAAGAGTTTCAATAATCTTACACTACAATTATATTCTGATGACAATATGAGTTCATTGTAAAATTATAAATATAATTATTAGCTTCTTAATATCTATTTAACTTAATTTTAAAATAAAATACTAATTAATTATTGCTCAATTAGAAAAAGTCTAACATATTGATATGAAGTGTTAATTAAGTTTTAATAAAGTCAATGATATTCCACTGATTACATATTTGTCGGTACTTACGGATGACAAGATAATGTTTTAGTGGAGTAGATTTAAACATCAAATGAAGGGATATTTTAATACAAAAAGGTCCAAAGCTTACCAAAAGAGATGAAAAATGGTAATCATTGTCGGTTGGAAACCAGAAAAGTCGAGAAAGTTAAGGCACTAAAACGTAAGTTGATTATGGTTTCTCGTGAAATGGTATTTTAGTTAAACTTGAACATATTCAGTAATTCATTAAATAATTTTCTTAATATATATAATTAATAAATTACTATACCAGTCTGCGAAATTAAGAAAAGAAAGAGATTATTTATGTAACTCGAATATATAATCTTTTAATTTTACGTCAAGAGGTCATGCTCATCGTAATTTATTCACTGAAAATAAAATAACATACAGTATACATCTGTTAGACCCCGTTTCTGAAGCCCAATATTTAGAATCATAAAAGTATGGAGGACTCATTCCTTATACCTTACTGAGCATAATTAGGAAACTTTCATTTGGAATTTCAGACCGACTTCTTCAGAACATTTGTTCCTCATTGAATTTCGCTTCTAACGACACAAAAAACGCTTAATTTGATTCAGAAATAAAGAAGTTATGGCCGCAATATCTAATATCCAAAAGTGTTTGAAGTTTTTGCATTGCAGAATGGAAGAGGAGCGTCTGCAAGAAAGCGGAACATCAAAGTTGGTTGGTCCCATTCTCACCAATCTCACCTCCCAATGGCCTTTGTCTTTTATATAAAGTCCCTATTGCCTTCCACTCCTTCTCCTTCTTTTCTCAATAATTGGTGTCAAGTTTACTCAACTGTCGACCACCTCCTAAACCAACGCCTTTTAGGTAAATCAAATATTCTGTTTGAACCTATTTTTAATAAATCTTATTCATATATTTACGGTAAAATCTGTATTAATATATAAATAAAATTTAATAAAAATACTATTATCAAAACAGAAGATTCGATTCCCTTTTAAAGAGGGGTTAACCGATACAAGAGATTTATTTACGCTATAATGCCAATAAATTTGAGCACGTCACTTACTTTTAAATTATCATTTTTAATAGTAAAAGATAAGATTGTAAATTATTTGATCTTTCCAAATTTCACGTGTTTGCAAAATTTTGACTGAAAGTTATTGTTATTGTTGTTGTTGTTGTTACGTATTTTTTCTAAAAATTAAAAATAAAATTTAATTTTATGCAACAACCGGTCAACTTTATGATATTTGGATTGATGATAAGGTTTATTAGAAGTGTTTTTGTTAATTCTATTTGTCTTTATGTGTTTTCTACTCAAATAATCAAATCATTGCAAAAACAAGATTCTCTCTTTGCATTCTCTGATCTTATGCTTGCTGCGTTGATTTCAGCTTATGCATCAAAAATGTATCATGATATTTTGTTTTTCTTGTGCCTGTTCATACTTTTTTGTTTTTTATAAAACAAGATTCTTTCTTTGCGTTCTCTGATCGTATTCTTGTTGCGTTGATTTCAGCTTATGCGTCAAAAATGTATCATGATATTTTGTGTTTTCTTGTGCTTGTTCATATTTTTTATTAGATTTATTTTTTTGTTGTCAAATTTTATTGTACGATTTAATTTATTACCTATTTCATATTTTATTTATTAAATAAATAAATATTTATTTTTTTATGTGAATATTCAGAAACAATATTTTTACTAGTTAAGGATAAGGGTAGGTACTACTAAATTTTTCTAAACTGTACATTTTAGTGAGATTTTGTTGTTATTGTTGTTGTTGTAGTAGTAATTAAATTTAAGCTCAATTTAATCTAAAAAATCTAAAATAATCGAAATTTAAATTTAGTTTATTTTTTCTAATTTTCTGATTTCCAATATCTTAATTGGATTAAATGACATTAATTTATTAAATAATAAGAAAGAACCTCTGCAAAATTGAAGCGTTAAGATGGGATGTATTCCTCTGTACCTAAATACAAATGGCTTGGATGTAAGGGGTACAGATGAGATAGGATATTTGGGTACAAAAGATCTAAAGGACGTTAAGACAAGATGAGATTTTCTGTCTAATATTATAGTGTTTTATTCTATTTCATAATTCTCAACTATTTATTTATACGAATCTCGCGCTTATTTATACAGAACTCACATAAATAAATGGCTAAAATTTATGAAGCAAAATAAAATATTATAATATTAGGAAGAAAAAAAAAGATCTACGTCGAGAAACACGAAATAGCTACTTCGAGAAACACGAAATAGCTAACTACTAGTTAGAAAACGTACACTCATAAGTCATAACGAAGCATTAACACAAGACAGGTTCTGTCATGAAAAGCATGAGCTGATTGTCATGATCAGGTAATGACAAGATTCGCAGCAGACAGTTTAACAGTAATGGGTTTAACGTTGACGTGAAACAGATGTCTACGATCAATAGAGTATGGTGACCTTTATCCGAATATTGGGGAACATTTATAGATAGGATAGGTAATAACCATTAGTTCACTATCTTCCCAACTTAGAAACAAGTCATGATCCCCCTTTTTTTTAAATAAAAAGAGTATAAATTAATAAGAATAAGCCTCATAATTAAATTCCAAGTTCAATATTTACTATGTTTACATATTTTTATTATTGAAATAAAATCTTTTATAATTTAAGAAATTTTAGAAAAAAATATCGATGCAACATATGTAATATAAATATCAAACATGGACTAATCAAATGTTCTGATTCGAACTAATTAAATTCGTACCTCACACTTATACCAATTAAATGTTGTTTACATAATAATTCAATTCAGATCTTAAACTCGAATCGAACTAAAGAACTGAAAATTAAGATTTTTTGATAATTTTAAATTTTTTTAAAAATTTTAAATTATGGAAAAGCTCTAAGTCTTTTGCCCAAAAAAAAAGAATTTTACTTTTAATATGAAATTTAAAAAAAAGGGAACAAGCCAGTACTATATGTAGTATTCTTATAGAACATATGTAATAATTCCTTGTAGGAATTGCCTGCAAAAATGGACCCAAACTATCCGTGAGCGCAGGTCAGCATCAGGCTCCTATCCTCAGCCTTATTCAAAGTTGTTAAACAAAAGACTTACCCACTGAAGACAATTTGTTTTTCCAGTTAAGAAAGATAAGCAAGACTTTCCTCTTAAACACAAACCCACCAAGAAACTCTTTTTGTTTTCCTTGCAAAACATTCAATTCCCTATGTCCAAGGTAAGCTGCACCTTCCTCAAATCATCATCCGTGATGTCTGTTTCCTGAGTTTCTTTGAAGATGGTCCAAAGGAAGGTACATGGAAGCCAAGCTGGTCATGTTCAATCTGAGAAGCTGTTGGCTAACATGAAGAAGATGAACAAGAAGAAGCAAACTTCTTGTCAGAACCAAGATGGCAAGAACATGGGACCTGATATGAAGAAGAAGATGAAGAGGACTTCATCTATCAGAAAATCCATGTCACAGTCTGGAAAGACTCTACCTTTCAACGGACAGAATGGTGAAGCAACTCCACGGAAGCAGCTCATGATCACAGCTAGTGATGGCTCACCGAATTACATGAAGTCAACCAGTTGTTCAGAGGCAAGAAAGGAGCGGTCTCAGGTTAGTTGTTCCTTGAATACTCAACTTGGTTCTGACAGTAAGAACCTACGCATGAGTAATTCTAGTCAATCAAAACTTGGTTCTAGTGCTAAACCCTCAAGAACATTAACGAAGGCATCAGGTTTGAAACTTGTAAGGACTTTAACGAAAGCTCCAAGTTTTAAACCAGTAAGAGGAACTGCTAGGAAATCTTCCAGGGTATTGTTTTGCTCAGATGTGAATGTGCAGAAAGTTACTTGTTCTTCAACTCTGAAGGAGTCAAAGTTTCCTGCTTATCTGATGCTTAACCCTGGTGGTACTGAATCTGAAGGTACATCAGCCATTAAAGTCTGCCCTTACACCTTTTGCTCACTGAATGGTTACCATCATAGTCCTCTGCCTCCATTAAAGTGTTTCTTGAAGGCAAAGAGACGCTCTATGAAAACCCAAAAGAGCATGAAATCAGAAGATGCGTCTCCTCGAAAATTCAATCCTTCCAGTGGTCGAGGGTGTCCAGAAGATAAACCCGTACTTAGTGAAGCTGGCTCGATTGACATGGTAAATAGTCCAATGACACGAGATGTTGACATGGGTTTCTTTGTTGAGATCTATGCTAACAACAAAGTGGATGATGCTGAATCAACACAGGTCAGCACAACTGAGTTTGCTGGTAAACCAAAGGAGCAGAAGAATAAGTCTGATGGATTACCACTTCTGCCGATTGATTTGGAAGAAAGGTTTGAGAGGTGCCAAAAAAGCTTTGCTACTATTCAAGAACAGGAGATCAAGGATGAGCTTGACGAGTCCTCACCCACTTGGCTTGAAGAAGGAGCAGCTGAAGGAGGTTTTGACAGGAATGAAACTGAAAGGGAATGCTATACAAGCATGGAGGAAGATGACAACATTTCTGAAGTAACCAGTATGGAGTGGGAGGAGGATCAGTTACCTGTTCCTGAGTTGGATTCAGAAGCTGAACATCACAGCATTGCATATTTATCAGCAATGGAGAAGGATCTTCTATTCGATGAGTTAGATGTCACTAACCATGATGAAATTGTTAGAAACTACACTGGAAAGGTTCTAATTGATGATCTACCGCAAGAACTGTATGAAGAAGAAACTTCATCTTTTGACCTCCATGGAGTTGACAGGAATACTGAATTAGAAAGTGTGCAACAGGAAACTGATATTGTTGAATCATCCCAAATGAATTATGGAAATGTTGAATCTTGTGACCAAATTTCTTTTGTTGAAGAAGCAGTAGAGGAACTAGAGACTAACATGCAAGCTACTCCAATTCCATTAATGGAGTCAATTTCTGGGGCAGCAGCAGCTCATGCAAGCACCCAGGGGGATGAAGTTCATGAAAAGGAAAATGATAATGTTGAGTCAAATGATGAACTTGAAAGTCCTGAAACTTATTGCATGAATGACTTGAAAATTGGCACATTGGATCGTGATCAAGAAGATATATCTCTTCAACCCGATGATGCAACAATGTTGAATGATATTCTTGTCATTGATCATCATACAGAAACTGGGACCATTGCTTTCTCTAGTCTAGACCAAGAGCTCCCCAAGATTGAAGTTGAAGATGCAATAGAAGAGCATGAGAGGATGGATGATGTTAAATCTTCTTTCGGAAGCCAAAATTCTGATTCATTTCATAGTTTCTCAGAAGCTGAAGAAGATGATACTGAAGCTGTTGGAGATAGTGAATTGTTTAACATTCTCAGTCCTGAAAGTATGCCAACTGAGGTTCTTAATGTTGTTGAGAACCAGAATCTATTGGAGGAAGATCAAGAAGGAGTTTGCAAGCTCAAAATCCAAAGAGAACAGAACAGTGATTTAAGAATGTACAAAGTCATTTTGATCAACGAAAACAGAGCAGATGTTGAGATGAAAGGTGAAGAGAGTTTCATATCTGATATAGCACAGACATTACTCACAGATAAGAACAGAACCAGAAGCAAATCTGATCAAGAACTCCTTAGAGCTTGCAACAAGAGAAAATGGACAATCCAGTCAAAGAAACCCATCAAAGAATCAGAAGAAGAGAGGAAATTCAACCCCAGACAACCCAATTTCCTACCAGTCATTCCTGATCCAGAGGCAGAGAAGGTTGACCTTAAGCACCAGGACATGGATGACAGGAAAAATTCTGAAGAATGGATGCTTGATTATGCTCTCCAAAAAGCAGTCACAAAACTTGCTCCAGCTAGAAAGAAAAGGGTAGCACTTCTTGTCGAAGCATTTGAAACAGTTTTGCCAATACCCAAATGTCCAACTCATATCAGTAACAGATCAACAGCTTTCCCTCACTCAAGGCCCATGCAAGCTTGTGGCTGATGTTGGCAATCCTGGAAAGAAAAGCATCACTCTCCAAAGTTCATTTCCCATCTGTTCTGTGAGTATTCATTAGTGAATTGCAAGCTTAAATATGAACAAAATTCTGTTTTTACCTGACAACTCAAGTAACTGTGTCCTTTCATGCAAACTGTTACAGAAACTAATTTAATAATCACCTTATTTAGGGAACTCTGGAATGATTCAGTTGCAGAGAAGCTGTTTCTACTAAGTTATGCAGGTCAAGATGGCAGATAGCTCTCAAGTGATATTGTGAGATTTATGTATCTTGAACCATATTATTACCTGTATCCAATGTTGTTGGAGACCCTGTCTCCTCTGAATGTTGTTTTCTCCTCCAAACATTATGTGATGATCATCGACTCAGGAAATTTGTTTTTAAAACAGTGACAATTACTTTGGTTTACTTTATGTTCAACAAATAATCATTTTCATCATGAAAATAACACGCACCCAATGGAAATTCTTGTCCTTGACAACTTGTAACGCTTGCAACGCAGCCAGGATTCTCTGTCCATTTTAGCCTGTCCCTACCTTTTCTCATGAATCTCATTCATTCATTTATGTGAGTTTTGCGTGAGTCCCGCTTAAATGGATAGCTGAGATTCATAAAACAAGATAAGGACTGGATAAAATGGACAGAGGATCCCGTCCCACTTGCAACACCATGTTAATGTGGATATTGAACTTCAACCTTCTTTTTCTCTAGATTCAATTCCTCTTAAACAACATTGCAAAACATAAAATCAAAATTCCTCCTACCAATTTTAACTTGATTAAGGTTATAATACTCAATATAGGCTGAAATTGAGGAAGGTATACTGTTTTCAGGTTTATAAACCTATATGAATTATTTCCAGAAAAACACTCTTAACATCCTGCTTGTTTTTATTTATATTTTTAGTTTTTCTCAAATTTAGTTTAAAAAATTTATTTGTTTAAATTTTTTATTTCTGTTTTTAGTTTTGATTTTTTCCAGTTTTTAAAATTTATAAAAACCATAAAAGTGATTCTTGTCTTCTGTTTATGTTTTTTAACAATTTGAATTAAAATCAACTAAATATATATTATTTAGTTATTTAATATATTAATTATTAATAAAATTATAAATAACTCAATTTAATATTATATATTTAATTAATTTAATTTAATTATTACTAATTTTTTTGAATAATTTAATTTTTTTGAATAATTTATTTAATTTCTGTACTTAAATTAAATAAAATTAATTAGATAATTATTAACAAATATAATTAAATTTAAAATATCTTCAAAATATATAAATTTCAAATAAAATATAATTTAATAATTAAAATATATTAAAAATAAATATTAATTTATAGATTATTTATTTTAATAAAATAAAATGATTTTTATTGATAATTAATGAATAAATATTATATAAGAGATTAAATAAATTTAATTAATTAAAAAATTTTAAGTTATGTGATTATTATCAATAATAAAAATATAATTACACTGATATTAACATACAAACATATTTTTGTTTTTATTTAAAATAAAAACTAAAACTAAAAAAAAGTAAAAAGAATTTTTAAAATGAGCTTTTCATAAATTGTAATAGCATGTCCTTCCTTAGAGTGTTGACCTTTTAAGGGGTTTGATTAGTGTTTAGTTAAAATTTCATTTTTATATTTAAATGAGTTATTTTTTTATCAATCTCATATTATAAGGGATTTTTTCTAATAATTGAAACTTATACATGAATTTGTTATTAGTAGTTTTGAAAATCAAATCATACAAGAAAAGGGGCAGAGGGTGGTTGTTCCGTTTCTGTGTGCCACCCTGTGCCTGAGACCATCCATCCATCAATTAAATATTAATGAATGGATGGATGGTCTCGGGTGCAAGGTAGCACACAAAAACGGAAAAAAGGGAAATTGATCCCATAAGAAAAGCCATTTATCAATATTGTATTCATTGATTTGTGCATAGTTGCTGTCCTAATTTTTTTTTTTCAAATTCAAAACAAGATTATATTATACTCATTATTGTTATTGCCCCATTTCTTAGGCTGATTATTGCTTGTGTTTCGGCTCCAAAAATTTAAAACTGATGACTATTACTTGGGTAAGATAAATCATCATACCTTAATTGATACCATAATTACTTCACTCTTTAATCATATGATCCTCATATTTAGTTAATCCCTCTGACTTTAGACATTCTTAATTAACTAAGATCTACGGTAATAGTGCCAAGATAACATTTATTGATTCCTAATTCAAAGATAATCCCATTTCTGGATAACAATCTCTTAGTATAATTTTCATTATAATTTTTCCTTTACCTCATTCTTACTATATATATTGATATTGGAACATTTATTAGCACTTATTAACAGTTTATAAATAGTGAAAATCTAACTGCTACAGAACCAGGCTTACAAGCTTCTGTCAGTTCACTCACTGTTTATCTTCCAGCTTAAAAATGGTGAAACTCTTGACATCCCATTTCTCTTCCTCACCGTCTGAATACAATTACGAACTTAATCTTCTTTGTTCTTTAACGGATTCTCCTCCATATTCATATTTTTTTCTTTGACATGTAGGGTTTCTGCAGATTTGCCGCACTAGTGCTTTGCTTGACTCCATTACTAAGATCAACATCAGCTGCATGGGCTCCTTTGAATGTGTTGGATTATGGAGCTGTTGGAAATGGAAAAGAAGATGATTCAAAAGTATATCCTTTGAATGTGTTGGATTATGGAGCTGTTGGAAATGGGAAAGAAGATGATTCAAAAGTATATAAACATTTCCTTATACATTTTTATTACTTGAATTATAATAGTGTATATATGGATATAGGATTCAGTTTAATATATATAGTTGTTAACACTAATCTATACAGGCATTTTTGAGAGGTTGGGATGAAGTTTGTAATAGTACGATAAGTAGAA